>OV838939.1:5917178-6337178 GCA_929442735.1 Watsonalla binaria | reverse complement strand
GCGTACGCAGACGACGTGACTATTCTCATCGAGGCCGACTCGAGGGCGAGAATCGAAGCTGGGGCGAGCCAGATACTTAGGCTGATAAGTGAATGGGGAGCCCGTAACAGATTGGGCTTCTCCCCCTCGAAGTCCCTCACGATGACCCTGAAAGGGAAACTCCAGCGCCCACCTACCATCAAGCTTGGCGCGGACTCGGTGAGAGCCGTCGGGTCAGCCAAGGTACTGGGCGTGGTGTTGGACGGCAGCTTGTCCTTCGTGGCGCATTCCACCTCCATAGGCGAGAGAGCGACGGCGTGCTTCGGCAAGATGTCGAGAGTCTCTACTGCCTCATGGGGGGTACGCTATCGCGCCCTACGCGTGCTCTACGTCGGCACATATGTGGCCACCGTAACGTACGCGGCGGAGTGCTGGTACGTGCGTGCGACCCAGTATGCGGTCCGTGCTGCCTTGTTGCGCACCCAGCGCCCGGCGTTGGTGCTGCTCACCAAGGCCTACAGGTCCACCAGTTCCGCCGCGCTGCCGGTGCTCGCGGGGGTCCTGCCGGCCGACCTCGAGGTAACTCGGGCTGGCCGTCTGGCCGAGAGGCTTAGGACAGTACCAAGGAGGGAACGTGAAGCGACGAAAAAACTGGTGAGTAGGGATATAGAGGACGTATGGCAGGAGAGATGGTCGAATGATACGAAGGGACGTGAGACTCATCGATTTTTCCCGGACGTGTCGGCTCGACTCAAGGCCACTTGGGTCGAACCGGACTATGAAACCTCCCAGCTGCTAACCGGACATGGCTGCTTCCGGAAGAGACTGTATGACATGAAGCTGTGTGAGACGAGTGAGTGTTACTGTGGGTACGAATGCGAGGATATGCATCATGTTTTATGGGAATGCGAGCTGTATGTAAGGGAGCGAACAGAGATGCTGGAGGGCGTCCGTCGAGCGGAGGAGGGCCCGGTGTATTACCCGGACCTCGTCAGCTCGGGGGATCACTTTGGGCGGCTAAAGAAGTTTGCCAAGATCTGGCACAGGAAGAGAGCGGAGCTGGAGCGAAGCGGAGACGGCGCAAAAAGTGAGGAACTGCAGGAGCGGGCGAGCCGTACGCGTGGTGTCGCGTCCCCCTCGGGGGAAGGTACTAGATTGGAAGGGACTAGGTAAAAATAATTTGTAGGGAGTCAAGAAGCGCTGGACGGGAAAGAGCGTCATAGCAAGTACCGCCAGCGCCTCCCGCGATTCGGCCTAAATGACCTAGATGTCGAAAAGGCCATGGGAGGTGGAGGGCCCGGTGTCCCTATCTACTATCTAGCGAAACCACAGCCAAGGGAACGGGCTTGGGAGAATCAGCGGGGAAAGAAGACCCTGTTGAGCTTGACTCTAGTCTGGCATTGTAAGGAGACATGAGAGGTGTAGCATAAGTGGGAGATAGTTTACGCTATCGTCGCTGAAAAACCACTACTTTCATTGTTTCATTACTTACTCGGTTGGGCGGAAGCGGTGCGCGGTCGATTATATCGGCGGGCGCACGGTGTTTCGTTCCAAGCGTGCAGAGTGGTGATGTGGCGGCAACGCTCATCGCCGTACAACTCCCGCGTGATCCGGTTCGAGGACACTGCCAGGCGGGGAGTTTGACTGGGGCGGTACATCTGTCAAAGAATAACGCAGGTGTCCTAAGGCCAGCTCAGCGAGGACAGAAACCTCGCGTGGAGCAAAAGGGCAAAAGCTGGCTTGATCCAGATGTTCAGTACGCATAGGGACTGCGAAAGCACGGCCTATCGATCCTTTAGTATAAAGAGTTTTTAGCAAGAGGTGCCAGAAAAGTTACCACAGGGATAACTGGCTTGTGGCAGCCAAGCGTTCATAGCGACGTTGCTTTTTGATCCTTCGATGTCGGCTCTTCCTATCATTGCGAAGCAAAATTCGCCAAGCGTATCCAACGCTTGGCGAATTTTGCTGTTCACCCATCAAAAGGGAACGTGAGCTGGGTTTAGACCGTCGTGAGACAGGTTAGTTTTACCCTACTGATGGCTTGTCGTTGCGATAGTAATACTGCTCAGTACGAGAGGAACCGCAGTTTCGGACATTTGGTTCATGCACTCGGCCGAGCGGCCGGTGGTGCGAAGCTACCATCCGCGGGATTATGCCTGAACGCCTCTAAGGCCGAAGCCAGCCTAGCCGAATCCGGCAAGGATATGCTCACTGTGGAGCCCCGAGAGTCGGGAGGCTCTAAACAATGTGACTTTACTAGTCGCGCTTCACTCCGTGAGGTGCGACGTCGAAGCCCATTTGGACCACGGAGATCGGTGCGGTCGGTTTTAACACGTGCATCACGGCTCCGAAGGTTCCAATTTACCTCAGTTCGATGTCGGGGCTCGGAATAGTCTGTAGACGACTTACGTTCCTGGCGGGGTGTTGTGCTCGGTAGAGCAGCGTCGTGCTGCGATCTGTTGAGACTCAGCCCTACGCCAGGTGATTCATCGTGCTCGTCTCTCCGACGCGCTGCCCGCTGCCCGCTGCGCTGTGCGGTGCGGTGCGGTGTGGTTGGTGCGTTGGTTGGAGGGGTTTTTTTTATAATATAAATATTAGTTTTTTTCTTTTTTTTTTTCATAACACGAACACCCCGACACAAACTATTATAATAAACTAAAAATTGGTCTGCGATAATTATACTCGATGTTCGGTTGCGTCGCTTCGCTTCAATTTGTTTATTACACGAACTCTCCCGCGTACATGTGCGCACCGATCTCGATCTCACTAACAAAACACTGACTGACACAATTTATTATATTTCATATTACACCCACCAATAGACGTCGAATGAAAACTACTTCGTTTGCCAAAAATACCAATACCAATGTACAATGTACACGTAACATTGTCACGAATAATTATTTATTTATTTATTTAAAAAAAAAGACGCAAGTTCCAATCCCAGCGGGGCCTGTACCAGTGAGTTTGTATAGTTGTCACGTTGGCACTTAATCAAATTCGGTGAAAAGTGGGTGGTGTTGTGATACACAGCACATCTGCCTACCCCTATTCATTCTTGGAATACAGGCGTGAGCATATGTATGTATGTTAAAACTAAAAAAAAAAAAAAAAAAAAAAAAAACAACCTCTAACCTACCCGAGATGCGATTCCGATTGAGTATTATGTTATCTTATTACATGTGAATCCAATGTTCGGTATGCGTTGTATCTCCTCCACGGCAGCGTTGGTTCGCTTTTTTCTCCGCACTCTATACTGCAAAAAAAAAAAAAATTATAATTCCAATGCTCTAAACCGTGATTCCAAAAACTTATAAAATTCTTTCAAGGTAGGCATTTGATCAGAATTATCACTTAATTTCTGTTCCCATTGCTTTCGAGTTTCAATATCGAATTTGACGCTTATCAAATGTATTACAATTACATCCCAAGAATGGATCCTAATATCGATATTAGAAAGCGTGTTCAAGCATTCTCTTGTTGTATCTAATAATGATTTGAGTCCGGTAGAGCTTTCAGTCGCCAAAGACCTTTGACCAACTAGTCGCGTAAGAATAGTATTAGCAATGTAACGTTTATTGTTGTATCTATGTATTAACTGTTGCCAGCAAAGCTCGTAATTGGCGTCAGTGATAGGTATATGGCGTAGTAATTGTTCAGCTTCCCCAGTAAGATAAGTTTTCAAGTAATGTAATTTCTGAACTCCAGCCAATGATTTATTTTTGTGAATGAGATTGTTAAATAAGTCATGAAATGTAGGCCACTCCATGTATCTTCCAGAAAAATGTGTGGCAAATCAATGTTGGGTAGTTTGGCCCCAGATATGTCATGTAAACCAGGTGATGTTATGTTGCCAATACCGCTTGATGTTGCTGCCGCATTTATTGTTAACTTGATGAGCGCTTCCTTCAAACTACATTTATATTGTATGAATATGTCTTCAACTTCATCGTAAACTTTATTTGTGAAATAAGGATGATCGTTTATATCTTGTTTACTTCCATACTGCATGAGAATAACATGATGATTTGTTTCAAACTTAGCCCAATATCCATTCAATACTTCCAATCGAGTTTCGATGTACGATTCTGTGAGTCTCGATGTAGGACTTTTCTTAAAATTTGTCAGTCCATTATTTATTTTGATGTGCAAATCGTTTTGTACCGTGATATAGCCTTCCATTGTGATTGTTATTTGCAACATACAAAATAAATTGTAATACTTAAGTATTGATTTAAAAATAGTAACTAAGTTTGCTTGCAATTCTGTTCGAATTGTTTTAATTGGGTAAAACCATCCCGAAGTAAGTTGAATTCGTCCAGCATATTTATGTATAAATAAGTTGGTAACTAATATGAATCACTTACAGTTTTCACCAACACTGAATTTAGAATCACTGATTACAATGAAATCTGGCTCAATAAGGACCATTATGTTGATCGTAATACGTTATTTTGTTGAAAATAATAGAAAACGGTATTTGTTGAATTCATATTGTTTGATCATGTCAAAGAAAAAGGAAAGAATAAGACTCATGTCAAAAAAGAAAAATAAACGTACCTGCCAGTACTGTCTCAATAAGGTTAACACATCAAATAGTTTTCAACTCTAAACACAACTATTAATAAATAAAAGCTACTATACTGTACAGGATTATTTAGAAGATACATTTAAGTAAATGTTTAATACAATTATTGGTAATTACTTACTACCAATAGGTTTAGTTTAAATATAACCATGTAAAAATAAGTTAAATATTTAAAGTTATGTTGTAACTAAATAATAACAAATGTAAACAAGAATTTAATATTAAATATAGTTAGTAGATAATATAAAGAAGGACATGTAGAATAGGATCTTAACTTTTTATATTGTATTATAACAGATAAGGCAGTGTGCGTTGTCTGTTGTAATAAAGTGTAGGAAAAATAATTGATATTACGTTGTTGTTTAGTAATAAATAATTTTATACATATTAGGTACTTGTAGATAAATATATTAATAGCTCTAGTAGTGCCTCTCACCTTGCTTACAGCAAATAAATTATGTATATTTGTGAGATAATTAATTATATAATTAATTAGAGAACATGAGCACATTATGTGCGCGCACAGTGCTTAAAACATAATTATTTTCTAACAAATATCACCACATTTTTCATTGACAGTGTCATGCATATTGTTCGCGAAAAATACAAAGTGCCCACATTTCATGAAATGATATTGCTAATAAATTATGTATATGTGTGAGATAATTAATTAATTAATTAGAGAATATGTGCGCACAGTGCTTAAAACATAATTATTTTCTAACAAATATCACCACATTTTTCATTGACAGTGTCATGCATATTGTTTACGAAAAATATAAAGTTTTTTTTTTTCATTTACATTACAGTCCAATTAATGCGCATGTCAAGAATATTAATAATTAATGTAATTAATCAACAAAACTATTTAAAAAATGGTATCGCAAATATATTATGTATATTTGTGAGATAATTAATTAGAGAACATGAGCACATTATGTGCGCGCACAGTGCTTAAAACAATTATTTTCTAACAAATATCACCACATTTTTCAACTTGCCTTATTACCGAGAAAACATCAAGTTTTTTTTCTTTGGTGGGAGAAACTTTAGTTTCTTGTGAGAATAAGAAACAGACCTCAGCTCGGTCACCCAAGCACTTGTATATATAAGATTTATATAATATTTGTGATAAGGAACCCTGGGATGTATCTTTGTCGGAAAATTATTGTAAATAATCCCATTGGCACTGTACTTTTGCTACAATTAACTAATCTTAGTTTGATCTTTGCTTTGACTGGCTGGAATTTGCCATGCTCACAAATATTTGTAATATTTTAGTTATTATATTTGACAATTGAGCATTTGTGCTGTGTCCCATGGGTTATATTCATGAGATATAAATACTGTAACCAAAAACATTGTATAATATATATTTTTTTTAAAGAGTAATTTTTGAGTTTCTTGCCGGGTTCTTGTCAACAAAAGCTACCTTCCGAACCCGGTGGTAACATTTATAATCATGTATAATGTATTTTGTGTCCTTCTGACGATTTGAAAGTACTTTGTAAGAAGTCTAATCAAATAAAGTTATTTTGAATTTGAATTTGAATTTGAAGAAAAAGTCACTGTGTTTCACCCGTGCATAGACGTAACGCCAGCGAAACACAATTTTTTTTTATTAAAGTAACCTAAGTGCCTTCTTGTAACATTAGCTAGCCGTCAGTGAGAGTCCCATTGAAATTGGTCCGGCTGTTTGGGAGATTATCCGAAACAATCAGACTTATTTTTAAATTGGTATTTTATGTTCATATTTAGTGAAAAGCTGTTATTTCGGAATCACAAACAGACACTTAAATTTTATTTATCTGTATAGATTACTATACATCTATATAGGAGGAGCTCGTGGCTCAGTTGCTATTGCGCATATCATTCAATCAGTAAAGTTAAGCAACCCTAACCCTAGCCAGTAATTGGATGGGTGACAGCCCGAGTTCCCTCCATGCCTCAGAGAGCATGTTAAGCCATCAGTCCCAGTTGCCAATTTATCATCTTTGCCAATCGTTACAGGTCAGTCGCCGGCTTAAAATAGTCTGACAACAGGTTTAACCCAGATCGCAGATTTTTCTCACTAAAGGGGTTACGTAGGTCAGATGGCAGTCGCTTCGTATAAAAATCAGGTGATCAGCCACATCGGGTTGAATCAAATGCCGACCCCAACAATGTATGGGATAAGGCCAGGGACGATGATGATGTGTAGAGATTACTTGTTTGAAGGTATTAAATAGACAGATAAAGATATTACCTATTGTGATCGGCAGGTTCCCTCCATGTTGGTGGAAGAGGACAATGGCATCCACATCATACTTGTGCTGTCTGACGGGGCTGGGCATGTTAAGCTATGCAACACAATTTTATTATTTTAATTTGTATAAATTTTAAAAAATACATTGTCATGGCAATTAACATTTCAAAATGATTACCATGTGCTTTCTTATGCATTTAGTAATTTTATTTCTGCATTTATACACAACTGTAGGGATTTCATAGTGTATACATATCCGTCTTGACCACCTGGACCCAGTGGAACGGTCACCGTCATGACTGGAGAAACACTCAAACAGATGAACTAGTGTCACGGGGAAAAGTTACAAGGGGTCACTAGTTTCTCACACCCCAAATCGCCTTTTATGACACGTAGGGGGAGACATGGGGCTAGCCCCATAGCTATTGTACTTCTACTAAGCACTTGAATTTATGAAAAGTGCCTGCTATGTAAGCAAAGCAAATTCAAATCCCACCGGGGCCGTACCAATATTTTTTTCTAAAAACTTACGTGCAGTGATTTCATGTGCTTGAACGTTACCTGAGTGATCCTCTCGGAAGCTCACATTATAGATAAGAAACAAACTTACCCACCGAAAACCCTTTTTTTTTGTTATACCAACTTCATTACCAGACTCAGAGCACTGAGAATATGCGAGTTACGTATTAAAATGTTAGATTATAGTGCTACAATATTTTTAGCGATGTTTATAAAAATGTGCGGTATTTAACACTTTTCTGTTTCTATCCATTCCATTCCACAATGCTAACATGAAAACGAGTGGAAATATACTTGCGTCCGTATATAATGTTTCCACATTTATATACGGACGCAATTAATATTTGCAACTACTATAAGAAAACAACACGAAAATATTTAAAAGCTTACAACTTTATTTTCATTGGAATTGAAAACTTTTCAAAGTTTTTTTTTTCTGTTTGTCTTGCGCGGTTGGTATGTTGGTACTCAGTGTTGCCAACTCAAATTTTAAAAATGCGTTGACGTGGTTTGAGAAATACGTAGAATTAGTAAAAATAGCTTATGAAAAGTTAGTGTATCTACGTACTTTCATCAAACTTCTATTTTTAGTTAAGGTTTCATCAGATTGGTCGCAAAAAACTTCTTGTTGGTTGGGTACCTTAGTATTAACCAGATTGTGATATGAAACGGGACGTTAATCAACTTTTTTGCGCGAAGGTATACTAGAAGCACATATTGGTTATTACGCCCATTTAGCCTAATGAGAGTTTTAGAAATATGTTAAAAATATGTTGATTCTGGACTGAAGTTAGTAACCTTGCAGGAAAGGCCTTAAATACGTAGATCTACTTGAAAATAAAGAGTGTTGGCAATGCTGTTGGTTTGAAGACCAACATTTGAAGCCTTTAATTTCTGATAAAGAATCCCAAAGATTAAATTATAAAATTTTCACTTTTAGATGTCATCACCGACAGTTGTGACATTTACCTATTTTAAATGCTTCAACATAAATTTAAAGAGAAAACCATATAAAGAGGTTTTCTTTACAAATATATTACTGTAATTTCACGTGAAAGCGTTACTGGTGCGGTCAATCTGCCACCTTTCTGAATATCATCACTTGCTTAAAAGGGAGCCCCATCTTTTTCTGTGATACGGACTTAAAAAGAGACGGACATAATTTTAGTCATAAACCTATTAGTCTCAAATTTTATTTTTATTTTTATGGTTTAATTAAACCACAATATACGAATATGCTCACGCCTGTATTCCCCGAGGGGGTAGGCAGAGGTGTTGTAATAACAACACCCACTTTACACACAAGATGATTAAATGCGAAAAGCGTAAAATAAAAAATGTTTACAAGAAATCGGTGCTACCTTTTTAACCGACTTCAAAGGTAAGTAAGTATATTGTATTTTATTTAAATTTTGGTTCAATATGATTATTTCCTTGGATACAAGGCTTTCAATCTTGAGTGCAATGATTTATGAAAAAAATATATATCTATTGACGGACGGTTTAATTTCATTATTGATAATTTTAATAAGTATTCTCACATAATCCTTTTACATTGTAGCGTATGTGTTATTTTGATGTATAAACTATATTATTGCAAAGTACGATTAAAATCCATTCAGTAGTTTCTACATGAAAGAGTAACAAACATTCGTCCACACTTATGTTGTTACACATTTATCTTGAAATTGTAAGTTTATTTGAGGTTTTTCCTGACGTTAATATAATTACAACCTCGACGAATAAATTCCAATGGAGAAATCAAACAGTTACTCAGTAGGATGTATTTATACATAATATCTATTTTGTTATGTTTGGTAGTTTGAACTACGCTTCTTTTGCCTTAATGAGGAAGAAGTAAATGGCAAAAAAAAATCCCACCAATCGGCGGAATTTGCCGAATGCCGCAAAATATAGAGGGATGGGAAAGCAAAATATCGATGAAATTTCGATAAGGCCATTTTGTCCAATTATTTTTACTCTCTATATGCAAATGTAAAATCTGTTATAAGTAAACCACAATATGCATAAATGTATGCTTGTTGAAAAAAACAAAGAGAAAAGGGAAAAAATCGGACCGGCAACATTAGGATTCAAACCGGGATAATTTAGGTTTGTTATCGCCCCATACTGGAAGCTTTGCGTCTCAGCTATCATAACTTGACAGATGACGGCGAAATTAACTTTCGTATTGTAACGATGATGTAGGAGTTTTTCATTGCACGAAAACATACTTAAAACGATTTCTGAAACTGAAACCTAGCTAGATCAATTTGTAGCCCTCAAAACATTGATATACAGAAAACCCAATAGTTTTTTGTATATCAATGCCTCAGAAACAAACTTCCTTACGTACATACTTACTCAGCTGGCTCAGCGATCCGAAGTGAGACTTGGACTCCGATACGAGAACTCGCCATTGGTGAGGTGAAACCGAACGAAATGTCATGAAAATCATCGGAACCGTTACCGAAATTTAGATTATAAACATGCATACAAGAATTGCTCGTTTGAAGATATATGATAGTATTGTTGTAAAATAGTGTAATACATCATTGTGATTGGATTAGTATCGGTGGTCAGTTGTACGACGTTCATAAGTGACTTACCAGGACCTGCACTAATAGATAATAAAGAATAAATAGTTTCATTTTCATTTTCACAACGGTTTAATACTTTATCGTATAAAAAGTGAAGATTTTACTGTGGCCGGCAAACGTTGCATTGGATTTTTTTTGAGGTTGGCCAATTTTCAGACCGGCCGATATGTGTACAAAGTTTCATACAAACAAGTACAGCCGTTTTGAAATAGTTTAAGATAAATCGACTATCGATTTGTTGTTGCTGCAAAACCTTCGCTTATTTTTAAGCAGATTTACGTATTTTAGGCCTTTCCTGCAAAGCTACTAACTTTAGTCCAGAATCTACGTAATTTTTAACAAATTTCAAAAACAGGACTCATCAGTTACGAGTACATAGAAATATAAATAGAAATATAAATAATATTTATTCTCATGAAATATGGTACAAAGGGTAGGTGTTATTAAAGGTTACAAGAATCACATATTTCACCCAATTTTAGGGCATGTAAATATTAACTTATTTATCTAATTAAGTACTGCAGTTACATTTTAAACATATCAGCATTAATTTTTCATTATATACATCATTATTTATTGCACACTTCAAAATATACTACGTAATTAAGTACTAGAATGTATAATTATTTTTCTAAATGTTCACATATATATATACATATTATATCTGCATGAGATCGTCCATAAAATCATGTATTGTGTAAAAACATTTTTTAACTAGCCATTTAAACAATGTACTTTTAAATGTATTATAACATAACTATACCTTCTCAAAAAAAATTTACTTACGTCCCGTTTCATAACAAACACACACTCAGTTTGCATAACAATATAGTACATACTAAGTATGACTTTTATTTTTTTATTATTTCCTACAGATACACAACAATATAAGACGCTCTATCTTTCTTTATCTACTAACATTTCATAAGCTATTTATATAAATTCTACGTATTTTTCTAAATCTGAGTTGGCAACACTGCTGTCATCCTTTGGCGGTTCGTCCGGCCAATTGCTATAGCCATGCCATTAGCCATTTTGATTGAATTGCATTTGTTTGGCGCCGGTTCGTTTGGCTCGGTGTTATTTTATCGCAAGGTGGGTCGTTTCAGTCATAATAATTTATTTGATTTTCGTTTCAGGGAAATTGCAATC
This sequence comes from Watsonalla binaria, assembly GCA_929442735.1. Taxonomy (NCBI): domain Eukaryota; kingdom Metazoa; phylum Arthropoda; class Insecta; order Lepidoptera; family Drepanidae; genus Watsonalla; species Watsonalla binaria. The sequence continues at coordinate 6,326,095 of OV838939.1, read as the reverse complement.
CATTTGTTTGTTATATTTAGTAGTTTTGCTCAGCTAAAGTGAAATATTGTATGTATCGTGAAATCTAATATAAAAATAAATGTAATTTCTCATTATAATCATATGACAGCCTCTGTCAGAAAATACAACAAATTCTTTTTGATAACATCATAGGCTTATAATATAAAATGAGTATTTACTTTACTAAAATGAGTATGGACTTCAAGAGCCAAAAACCAAAGAAAGACGTCGTTGTGAAGTGAAATATTGTATGTTTCGTGAAATGTAAATGGTGGTTGGTCAGTGTCGTTCGAAAGTCGTTAAAAGTTTTGAATTACGCCAATATATTGTAGTTTCGGATGTTAAAAAGGGCATTTAGGGACACAGATTGACAAATTAACAGACATTGTGAAACACTAACAGTTGCTAAAATAGTAATTTTTGGTGTTACACAAAAATTATTTAACTACCACCATTTTGTAAGGTGCTGCTTAGAAAATGAAAAATGAATTCTGTGTTGAATGCAGTCTTGTGTTTGTCAAGTAATACAGTGTAGTGGCTGTGCCAGCTTGTCTCGTGATGCCCCATCAGGTGGCAAGGTGGCATGAGTGCAATGCTCGGATAATAACTCTTATATTCTGAATGCTCACTTGTAGTGTATTCAATACAATATACCAGCACGTCCCCCGTGGACTCCAGCTGTGTGTTACTGATGGTTATAGTGTTAGTGTGTTGAAATTATTGTCCTCATCATGGGTTGGTTTGATATTTGGCAAATTCAATAAAAAAAAATTGACAGCATTATCGGAATGCATAGTGCGAGTGTTCGTAGACTGTATGGACACATACATACATATGCTGACGCCTGTATCCCACAGCGGTAGAGACCAACATTCACCACATGCTACAATCCTTGCAAACTTCTTTCGCTTCATCCACATTCATGCATCTCTTACACTTCCTTGTGTGTGCTCTGAATTTGACCTTTCTGAAAAAGGTTGCCAATCTGTTTATAGTAGCTCTTCCTTGGACGTCCTCATACTGACACTTCACTGTGTGGAGGTCATACTATAATCTAGAACCTGGTTGACCGAGCTGTGCTCTGTTTCTTTGCAATGACTTTGCCATATATGTATGCTAAAAAAAAGAAAAAATATAAATATGTGAATATCAGTCTCAAACAGTGGTAGCTTGACAGATGTCAGCAAAATTTTCTTTCATATAGTAATGATATTGTACAGGTTTTCAGTGCTTGACCACATTGTCAAAACAATGTTTTCCAAAAATTAAACCTAGAATTTGTTGTCCCGAAACCCCCTACATACAAATTTAGATTCTATATAACCTACGTTAAATTGTATTGTATTGGTGCTAGAGGAGTTGTTTGCCGTTCCTTAGAGGCCTAATAATTAAATAATATTCACATTGTAGTATTAGTAGTATAATGTTGAACATGTTCAAAGTAGTCTGGAGAGATGTGGGCTCCTCTCAGTGTGTGTCAGCGGTCCCAACTTCCGAGATGGCTGGCTTTGTCTGTGTTTCATTAGAATCATAATTAATCTAAATAGTAAATAATTGATTCCCAAATACCTTGTGTAAATATTCCCAATGTGCCACATGGTCTCATGACCACAATATTTGGTGGTATCTTGGATGTGTCACCTCCATGTGAGTGTCCTGCGTTGTGTGTGTTCAAACTATCTTTATTTGATAAACTTCTCAACAATAATACATTATACATGATTATAAATGTTACCACCGGGTTCAGAAGGTTGCTTTTGTTGACAAGAACCCGGCAAGAAACTCAACAATTACAATATTTTTAATTATACATTTGATTACTTGTAATGTGTGTATGTATATTTAGCTATTGAAATATGACTGAAAAATTATTAAAATTTGTGAGAATTAAACAAAACAAGTAGATTATAACATGTTACCCTGGAATTGGGGCTTGTTATTACATCATCGGGGCACCATGTTAAGGTACATAAATAAACACTATTATCAGTGATGCATCTTTTTTTTTATAAGTATTTCAAAATGATATAAACAATAGAGATTACTTAATACAGTCTTCTAAAATGTATGAGTAATTATAATATCTATTATGGTAATTATTTAAGTTTTTTTTTTTTTTTTTCCTCGACCGCCCTGTCAGAGGCAGGTCGGGGTATGAGGGATTCTTGCCGCACTAAAACCCCCCCGGTGGCCGTCCTCAGTGCTCAGGGGGACTCCGGGTACTCTAATAGAATGTACCGGTGTCCCCCCACACTTTGCCGGGGCACATCCCTGGGACAGCTGTAAGGCCGCCCCTAGAGACCTCGCTGTGGCCCTTTGCTCGGTGGTCAAAGCTCCCACCCCGACCACCGCCAGCAGGCCCTCCGGCCCCCTTTTAGTCGCCTCTTACGACAGGCAGGGGATACCATAGCCATATTCTTAGACCCTGGCTATTGGGTGGATATTTTGGTGCACTACGTTAAGGCGTCAGAGCCGGTTGACGAGGGACTCGGCCGTTGTCTTAGTTACTAGTTTAAAGAACTAGAACTAGAACTAATTACTGTGTTATTAGAACTACATAACACCGTTTCATTACTTAGCCTAAGTTTCGTTATAGTTGCTATAACACCGTTAATATTATATGCTACCAATGTAGCGATCATATTCATGCATTTTTTGGGGATGTAAAACAAGTCCCCAGTTATAATAAATCCACTAATAAATTTTACCTACGATTATTTAACCTACCTATATACTCATTTTGCCTGTCTGTGTAGCTTTTACTATATGGGAAAGCAGTTATCATAATTTTGTGGGCATTTAAATGTGACAGATATTCTAAGCCATTCCAAGTCCCTCACCTATCAAAATAATCACAATAGATTGAGGATCTATTGTCATACACATAATTTTATTAATTATTTGTGTGTAAGAGGCCCCTGGCATACAATAATGAACTACTGGACCGCTAATGTGTCTATTGAGTAATATACCCATGTTTTTACCTAGGCTGTCTGAAAACACTAAGGTGTTGTGTATAGGTGGACATACACTTTATGTTCAATGGTGTCAGTCTGAGTTAAACTCAGCAACTCTCAACTTACAGGGCTGTTGCAAGGGCTCACAATCGGATGGTGATGATGGCAGCCCACAGTCACAAGAGTGTTTGTTTGTTAATGAGTCAAACCGCTCCACATTATAGTTACAGAGGTCTACCAACTCGGTGGTGGCCAGGATGTGTTCACTAATCTGTTTCTGAGCACTTGTGTATTTATTTGTCAAGTCTATTAAATATTGCTCTTTACTCTCATATGTGACCTTTAAAGTATTGAATTTACATTTATATGAACCTACAATGTTTCTTAAGGATAAACATTATTCTAGTTTTCTTAATAAATCTATTGAACTTAAGATACTTTTTTATTTTAATGTGGCTACCCATCTGAACATGAGAGGAAATATCATTTGTTAAGTCAATAGTAACCGGTTGTTCTGTTGGGAAGGCTCCGGAGTCAGTGCTAACCAGTTCATCGTAGAGGCTGAGCGTGGTGGTGGTCTGGTTGATGTCCCTCTCTTCTTCCAGTTTGTGCACCTGTGTATGGGCATGACTCAAGCTATTCTCCAGTTGAGAGATGCTGCACTCATTGAATGATGAGACAATGTCCTGCAACTGATTCCGCTCTTCTTCGACTACAGTGTATTGTAAATGTAGTTCAGCCATTTCCTTCTTTAATTGACTATTTTTCCTAACAATGTTGGCTACCTCCTCTGTAGTGGATTCTTAAACTTGGGGACAGTTAACCCCTTTTGCTGGCTTTTGCAGTGAGGTATATATTTCTTCTATTCGGACTTCTATGCGGACTTCGAGTGAAACACCATTTTTCATTCCTGGAGGACTTCGTAAGATAGCACCAGAGGTCAGGATCAATTTGTTCGAAATCAGCTCGAGGCATATGGTCTCTGGCGTTACCTTATAGAAGCCCTCTAAAATTTTATTTTATTTTTATCAAACTTTGCTTACACACTAAACATTATTTTACAATATTTTAATTAACAATTAACAATTTCACAGATACACCCGTTATATTTGCTCGCCGTTAGGCTCGGTTGCCGTTACTAACGTTATTTTAAACATATTCTAATTATTAATTAACAATTTTACAGTTACACCTGTTACATTTGGTCGCAGTTAGATTCGGTCGCCGTCAGTCTCCCCCTCGTGCGACGCACCACTCATCTGGGTCGGCGACTCGGCTGGCAGTAGAAGCACCACTCTGGAACTAGGTCGTCGCAGCGTCCCGTGGTTCGTCTTCACGCTGACGACTCGAACTCTTCCATCTGGGCCGGGATATATTTCTGTGACTCTGCCTTTTGGCCAGGTACATCGTGGCAAGTTGGAATCTACAATCAAAACTATGTCGCCCACTTGTAATGTCGTCTTCTCTTTCCCGCAGTTTCTTCTTTGCAGTAAGGTTGGCAAATATTCTCTTAACCACCTCGTCCAAAAGTGATCAGCCATCCTCTGCACAGTGCGCCATGTGTGTCGGCCCACGAGATCTTGTTCAGAGTAAATACCGATTCTCCTTGCTCCGCAAGATTTTCCAATTAAAAAATGATTGGGAGTCAGAGCCTCTTCTTCGGCATTTTCGATCAAGTGGGTCAGTGGGCGGGAGTTGACGATGTGTTCGGCCTCTGTCAAAAGGGTTTGCAGCACTTCCTCTCGCGGATGTTGTTCGTTCAATGTTGCTTTAAGGGCGATTTTAACTGATTGGACTAGGCGCTCCCAGGCACCTCCCATGTTTGGGGCACCTGGTGGTATAAACTTCCATTTCACCCCGTGTCTCTGGGCCTTTTCAATCAGTTCTAGTTCCGTTGCTTCAGAGCTCGCACTAAGTTCTTTATTTGCTCCGACAAAATTGGTTCCATTGTCGCTCCAAATGATTTTCGGCATTCCCCTTCTTGCTGCAAATCTACGGAGGGCCATTATCATCGAGTCTGTAGAAAGAGAGGGGGCCAGCTCTAGATGTATTGCTCTAGTGGTCAAGCAAGTGAACAATACTCCCCACCGTTTCTCTCGTCTCCTACCAATTGCCACTGTCATGGGCCCGAAGTAATCCACTCCAGTGCATGTGAAGGGTGACTCTCCGTAATTTAGTCTCTCTTGTGGTAAGTTGCCTGTTGGGATGGTGTTCGGCATGGCTTTCTTTATTCGGCACCATAAGCATTGATGCGATATCTTCCTTAATGCTGATCTTAACCCGAAGATGAGGAATCTCTGTCGAAGTTCATTCATTACTGTGGCGTGGTTTCCATGATTAAATCTCTTATGGTATTCTTCTATCAGTAATCTGACTATCTTGTTCTTGCTATCCAACACGATAGGCCTTTTGTAGTCATAAGCAATGTTTTGGATAGCATCTATTCTTCCACGAAGTCTGATAAGCCCGTCTTTTACTTCCACATCCAGTTTCTTTAGCCTGACGTTCGGTTCTGACAACTTCTTTTGTTCTATTCTTTCGAGATCTTCGACGAAGCTTTCTTGCTGGCTTCTTCTTAGTAACATGAGTTCCGCTGTCTGCAGGTGTTCTTCTTCTAATGGTTTTAGAATGAGCGTTTTCTGGATGATGGGTTCAATCTTCTTTGGGGTCTTGGTCTTCGGTTTTCGTTTGCCCCAGGTAGGATCTTTCTTTTCTTGGCGTTTGGATGTGTTCACTCGCTCTTTTTGTCGGCAGAGTTCTATGAATTGAAGAACTCTGGCGGTGGCTCTCCAAAGCCGCGTCCAACTTGAAAACCTGTTTGGGTCTGGACAAGTATGACAGGTGGATTTACTTAGTTTAGCTGTGATTTCTATTTCCTTTTCTTCTCCGGTGTTTTCTTTCTTAAAACTTCTTTTGGCTGGCCATATATCTTCTGAGCTCTTTAGGAAGTTTGGACCGGTGAACCATCTATGTTCTCTGGAGAATTGTTCTGGGACTTGTCGCGTAGCATCGTCGGCGGGATTTTGAGCTGTTGGTACCCACCTCCATTCCTGTGGTTTTGTCAAGTCTTCTATTTCTGCTAGACGGTGTGCTACAAATGTTTTGAAGGTTCTGGGGTCTGTAGTGATCCAGGATAACACCACGCTGGAGTCTGTCCAGAAGGTTCTTTTCTTTATCTCTAGATCCATTTCAACTTCAACCGAGTGTGCCAATCTGCTTCCTAGTAGCGCTGCTTGCAGTTCCAATCTTGGCACGGAGACAGGTTTCAGCGGCGTCACTCTTGCTTTACCAGCTACTAGGCTCAGCTGAATTGATCCGTCTTCTTCAATGGTGCGCCAATAGACCGCTGCAGAGTAGGCCAACTCACTTGCGTCTGTAAATGTATGTAGCTCCCCCTCGGTGCGTTGTGGGGCTATGCATCGAGGGATGTGAAGGCTCTTCAACAGGCTCAGCTTCTTGAGATAACTCTTCCAGGCGTCGTATTCTTTGTCTTGAATCTCGTCATCCCATCCAACGCCACTCCTCCAGATTGATTGTAGAAGTCGTTTCCCTTGGATCAACACTGGTGATGCCAAACCTAGCGGGTCAAAGGTTGACATGACTGCGCTAGTTACTTGTCTTTTCGTAGGGGTCCTCTGTTCGTTGATTACTTCTTCTGGTGTGTTGCGGAGGTTCGTTCTGAATGCAATTTCGTCTGTTTCGGTGAGCCATCTGAGTCCCAAGGTCTTTTCTTCATTTTCTCCCAGATTGACTTCTTTCTTCTCAGTCTCTTCTGTAGTTACCTCCTGTAATAGTTGAGGTTTGTTGGACGCCCATCCTCTCAGTTCGAAACCGGCTTGTTTGTGGATGAAGTCTATTTCCTTGATCCTTTTCTTCAGTTCTTCTTCAGAATGGTAACTATGGAGATAGTCATCCATGTAATGGTTTCTTTCGATGGCTTTGACTGCCTCTGGGTACTCTTCTTTGAAGTCTGCTGCGTTTCTGTTCTTCACATATATGGCCGTAGTTGGAGATGACGAAGCACCAAATATTACTGAGGTCATTCTATATATCTTTGGTGTTACATCTCGCTGTTCGCCTCTCCACAGAAACCGTAGACTGTCTCTGTCCTCCGGTCTGATTCTTATCTGCAGGAACATTTCTTTGATGTCTGCCGCTACTGCTAAGGGACCTTGTCGAAATCTGAGGAGCACGCCGAAGAGTGATTGTAGCAGGTCTGGTCCGGTCAGGAGTGCATCGTTCAGGCTTCTTTTATTTGATTTTGCTGCAGCGTCGAAGACTATTCTCACTTTCTTCTTGAGAGGGTGTATCACGGAGAAGTGAGGTAGATACCACGTCTTCTCTTGGTCACTGACTGCTGGGGCTTCTTCTGCGTACTTGCTGTCTAGAAGATGTTGAATTTGCCTGCCATATTCTTTTTTCAATACTGGATCTCTATCGATTTTCTTCTCGGTACTTCTCAGACGTCTTTCTGCGGAAGTGTAGCTCTCTGGTAATTTTTCTTGTTCGTTCTTCCATAGTAGACCAGCTTCAAATCTTCCGTCTTCGAGTCTTCTACAAGTTTGCTCCAGGACAGTAAGTGCTCTTCCTTCGAGGTCTGTTTTTGGTCTTCTCGGTTGCACGCCTAAGGATTCGATGGTGAAGTGTTCTTTTATTGTGTCGTGCATCTCTTGATCTACTTGATTGAGGTGCATGCAGGTGTTGAGGACGTGTACTGATTTCGCTCCTTTTGAGTCGCAGCCGTGCAGTACCCAGCCGAGTTCGGTGAATGAGGCGACTGGTTGTCCGGGTCTTCCTTTCTTTATACCTCTTGTAGTGATGAGCTCCCAGTTGTCTTGACCTATCAGCAGTAACGGTGATTCGGGTTCGTAGTATACGACGCTTGTGATTTCTTTGAGATGCGAGCAGTTTTCTATCTTCTTCTTGTCTAGGAATTGTGGTGAGAGCTTCAAGTTTTCAATGGTGTGAACTTTGTTTAGGCTCTTGATATCTTCTTGGTGAAGTCCTCTTATCTTCAAGTCCAGCTTCATTGAGTTCTCGTTTCTTAGTAGTTTTCCACCAACAGTTTCTAGGACTAACTCTTCTTTCTTCCCTGCGGCGCCTATCTCTTCTGCCACCTTGGAGTCGAGAAGGGATATAGTTGACCCTTCATCCAAGAGTGCTAGTATCTTCTTGGAGCCTTTGGGGCCGTACACCTCTACTGGTGCCATTTTCAGGTAGGCCCTTCCTTCTCTTACTGTATTCACTGTATCCCTTACTGCTTGTTCTTCTGTATCCTTTATTGTCTTTCTTTTGGAGTCTTCTCTGCGTGTAGAAGGTGGTGATGCCATCTCTTGCATATTTTGCACGAAGGTCGTTTGCACTGGTCCTTTCTGTGTTTGCTGCTTAAACACTTGAAGCATAGACGAAGCTTCATTACTGCATCCCATCTTTGTTGAGTAGACATGTTCGTAAACTGTGGGCAGTCGTGTAGAAGGTGTTCTCCTTTACATTCGGGACAGTTCTTCTGGTGAACCATTTGCTTTCTTGGTTCTGTTGTTGCATGTGTTGAGTGGCGGTACGGAATGCGCTTGTAACTTTTTTCTTCGGTGGCGAAAGCTCCGCACTTGTCTGCTTCTTTATTCAAAAACTTCGCGATTATGTTCAGGTCTGAGAAGTCTTCGTTCATTTCATTGGCGTAGTCGTACCACCGGAACTTCACTATTGACGGTAACTTTTCCACAATTTGTTTCATCATCTCGGGGGAATGTAGGTACTGCGGCTTCCTCAATCCTCTTATTGTAGCGACGCTATTGTTTATTTGGCTCGCAAATATGCATATGTCTTTGGCGCTATCTGATATTTTAGGTAGCGCTTTGACTTTGTCCAGTTCGGCCAGGGCGAGTGCTTCTGGTCTTCCATAGCGTCTTTTCAATGCTTCTATTATTTCTTCTGAGGCTGCGTCTGAGTATAATAAGCTCTTGAAGGTTTCTCTTGCATTTCCCTTGATGGATTTCCTTAGTCGAGCCATATTCTGGATTTCACTGAACATTGGTGCTGTATCTTCATAGACAGTTTTGAAAGCCAACCACTCTCCGCTATTTCCATCGAAGGGTGGTAGTTCGTGCACGTATTTGGGTGGCGGCGCGTGTACTTCTCTTGAAGTTATTGCTTGCTTGATAGCTTCTGCGAGTGTCTTGATTTCAATTGAAGTACTATTTGAAGGTTGTGACTCTTCTGTCTTGAGTGCTAGTGGTTCTTTTGCGGTATTCTCCAAATGTGAGGTTTCGATCCAGTTCTGAACTTGTTCTGTTCTATCTTCCTCGTCTTCTTCAATTGAATCATCAGATTCTTCTTCAAGCTGCGCTAGTTCCAGTCTCACTTGTGCTAACTTTGTCGCCGCGTTCGCTTCTTCCAGTTGTTTTCTGGCTAATTCTTCTTTGGCTTCCAGTTCTTTTCTTCTGATCGTAGAACTTGATGTTCGTTTTGATCTCGCCGTTCGGCTAACAGGCACTAATGTTCTTGTTGAGGTCGCAAATTGTTTCATGTCTTGAGTTTGTCTGGTATCCTCCGTCGTGGCTGATTGCTCTGAAGTCAAGGTTGTAGTCGTTTTCTCAGAGACTTCTGTTGCAGTGCTTCCGAACGTAATTGACGTCGTATCAGTCTTGTAAGTACCGGAGCTTGAAGACGTAGCAGTTATTTCTGTCGCACGACGGTCTGATGTTTTCTCGCTCGCTCTTGGTACCGCACTTCTTTTTTCCGCCGCTGTTGCTTTCTCGCTCACCGACGATCTTGTGGTTCCTTCTTCTGCTGCAGGTGATGCAGCTGAGCGCAGAGGCATGTCCCTGGATCTTGTTATCGGCATCTTCACTTGCAAAAATCCGTACTCGATGGACCAAAAACTGTAGTGGATTCTTAAACTTGGGGACAGTTAACCCCTTTTGCTGGCTTTTGCAGTGAGGTATATATTTCTTCTATTCGGACTTCTATGCGGACTTCGAGTGAAACACCATTTTTCATTCCTGGAGGACTTCGTAAGATAGCACCAGAGGTCAGGATCAATTTGTTCGAAATCAGCTCGAGGCATATGGTCTCTGGCGTTACCTTATAGAAGCCCTCTAAAATTTTATTTTATTTTTATCAAACTTTGCTTACACACTAAACATTATTTTACAATATTTTAATTAACAATTAACAATTTCACAGATACACCCGTTATATTTGCTCGCCGTTAGGCTCGGTTGCCGTTACTAACGTTATTTTAAACATATTCTAATTATTAATTAACAATTTTACAGTTACACCTGTTACATTTGGTCGCAGTTAGATTCGGTCGCCGTCATCCTCTTCACTCTCAGCCCTCTCTTGCAGCAGTTTGTTGTTGAGGTTTTTTGACAGTGAAGTTCGTGCAATGTCTTCCTAAGTTTCTCCTCCAAATCCCGGGCTGTTGCTTTACGGGTCATCATGGTAGACATTGTTTGGTAGAGACTATATATAGAAGTTTTAAATGAGATATATGTGGGTTGTGTATATAAGTAATTAATACAATGATCAATGTGTAAGTGTAGGTTAGCAACTATTTTGAGCAAATGAATGAATAGCACTGGTAAAACGGTAGTATATATTTGTATGAGGCGGTAGTAGTCGTGTTCAACTTTACTTCCACGAACAAGGCAAGTAAAGTGAGACTATCACTGGGCCAGGTGTGTGTTGGACGTTGCTCATAGGTTAAGAGCAGTGTTATGTGGTAGTGAGAGGCACTTTTAATATAAATGTGAGTCACAGTCGTGTTTGAAAGTTTGTATAACGTCCATTTGTCTGACAGTTCACAAGGGTCGCACTTTTAAAGTTGTTGATGCGACTAAAATCTTGACATGTATACTTCGTCAAACACTTTCCGATAATATTTGAACACTAATTATTGTTTATTTCTAACTTTTGAATGAATATTACTACTTATTTCAATTTAAATTACAATAAAATTTACGGAGACGTGAAAGCTTGACAGGTCAGGCCAATGGCTCATGGTCCTATGGGTTGCGGTATCTTCGCCCAGACTTGCTCGTGGCGCAAGCCGTGGTCTCGCTCACGCATGCCTCTCCTCTGTGGCCGTTGTCGCCGCATCTTGCGCAAACCTCCTCCTTGGCTCTACACAGCTTCTCGGGGTGGCCGCACGATTGACACCTCCTGCAGCACGTTACCTCCGTGTAGTCCTCCACATTGACGGGGTCCCAATCAATTGCCAGCGTGGATCTGCTGGTTAGTGCTGCCCGCAGTGCTGGACCGCAGTCTAGGACCACGGTGTTGGTAGGTCCTCCGCGCCTGGACTTTTTGAATGCAATTTTCCCTCCTTCTTTATGGCTGCTGCAGTCCACTGCAGCCCACTCAGTGGAGCCACGAAATCTTCACGACGTCCTCAAGGTGCCCTTCTGGTCTTCCGCCGGGTACACTGCCAGGACAGGGCTGTGGTTCGGTATAGCCGTGTCTGGGGCTCTCACTGGAGTCAAAGTCAAAGTCAAAAGTATCTTGATTAGACTTTTTACAAAGTACTTTCAAATCGTCAGAATGACATAATTATACAGGATTATACATGCTACCGCCAGGTTCGGAAGGTTGCTTTTACTGAGAAGAACCTGGCAAGAAACTCAGTAATTACTATTTTCAAAAATATTATACAATTTAAAGAATACAAAATAAATAAGTCATCGTTACTATTGGAGCCGCCACTGCAGTCGGGGGCGTCCTCGGAGCGTTGCCACTTCCACCTCTAAGTCGGCGTTCCTCAGCCACTTACCATTGCCAGCGCTCGCTCCCCAAGGCTGCCGATCTTAGCAATCTCCTGCTTATTTAGTTTGAAGGAGCTCACCGTCGTCGCCTCGACGATGCCGCCTATGGCATCACGAGCCCAGGCTACCAGCTGGCTCTTGCTGGCCGTCAGGATGGTGGGGACCGCTGACGGTCCCGTGACGTCGTTCTGGGGCGGCCGCATCTCCGCTTCTATTTCCGCCGGGAGGGAACATCCAGTGCCTCGATCAAAAATTATAAAAATCCTAAAAGTATTGAACTTATTTAACTGAATTATGTGAACAAGTGCCATACCATCGATAATATAAATTTTGAAAGTATTTACATTTATTAAATCTTTCTGAAAGCTTGTAACACAATTATAATTTTTTTGAACTTCAACGAGGAGTTGTGATTTTGGTGACTTCCTGTAAAATCCGTCACTGTCAAATAGATACTTACAGTTATTTAATCATTCATACGATGCTAATATCCTTGTATTTTTTTGTCTGTTACACCTTGCAATTTTTTGTTGGGAGCATTCTTGTTGGATTTCGAAGGAGTGTCTGTAAAATTGTATTCCAAGGTATGAAGTGAGCGTTGAGTGAACGCTGTTATTGAAGGATACAGAAGCAACCATCTTTGCATTGCTTCTTAATTTTTCGTGATAGCAATTAAGCCTCCAGTGACTGCAGAAGATCGGTTCTGAGACTGTTCTAGTGCTGAGTCGCAGCCAACTGCATTAAATGTTCATCAGGTAATTGTAACATATCTTGTAAATACAGTGTTACACCACGAATATAATTTGTGTGATTCATAGGAAATAATAAGGTGAAAATAGTCGAGTAGACAATAAATGTAATTCATAGTCATTACTTCTGTCAGCTGTACTTGAACTCAAATGAATTTCTATAAATTCACAGTAATTATCCAAATATTTGAATAGTCCGCTTTCAGCGCTCATATCATTTAAATATTTACAAAAATGGGAAAAAAATGCTTCAATTGTGTTCAACTGCAATAGATCGATAAAAGATCTCTAATGCCTCCGTTATAATGAGCACCCTTAAGAATTGATGCCAAAGTATTTTCACCATAAACATTGTCTTCTGCAAGTATGCTGTCGAGTCCGCTTCCTTCTATATATTGGACCAAACATCGTTAGAATTTTTTTGCAGATGAAATGTTCCAATTCTCAATATTAATCCCTGGAAATCTTGACTACTTTGTTGGATATTTTGTGTTATCGGGTAAATTGTCATGTCGCATGAAAGAACAGCTATATTTTTATTTAACGATGAAGATAATTTAACAAAATGTTTCATGGCAGTATACACAACATCTTTTGAAGTGGGTGGCTGAGGAATGACCGGGCTAAATCCAATTGTAGATATAGGAGAATTGTCACATGATAGTAATTGTTGGAATGGAGTCCATCCTGGTATCGAGTTCTTCAATGGTCCAAAACCCAGAGCAAAGTATCCAATTGTGAGTAATTGTTAGTGGAAGTTAGTAGACAGCCGCTGTTAACATGATAAGATATTAAAGGCTCCCTACTTGCTTTGAAGTTTGAATTTTTTGAAAATTGAAGGCCTTCAAATCACACTCAAACTGTTCAGTTGTAGGTTTAAATTTAACGAGATTTATTTCATTCTCGATGGTATTCAGCGTCTTCGTTTTTTTCGTATATCTACTAAACTTTAATCTTAAATCTACCAAATATATTTATAAAATCTACAAAAATTGTACCATATTATTTCACCAAAAATAACCATTTAAAACAACAATGGTTTTACATAAAACTGACTTGATTTTTTTTAAATGTTTAACTCTATTCTAATTATTATACATCGTCGTCACTGTCCGCGTTTTGTTTAATGTTTTTGTATAATATTTTGTCCTGCTCCATTACCTTTGTCATATCTGTATCAGGTTGAAACTTTGAACAATTACCGGCTTCCTTGAATCCCTCTTTTGCGTGCAGAATTGCACACAGATTTCGATCTACAGTTTTAATCCTATTAATTTGTGAAAAAATACGTTTACATTGTGCGTTCGAAACAGGTAAACATAGCATATGTTTGGCGAATTTGCTAATATTAGCAAATGTAGGTTGATTGTCACAAGAACATAATTTGCTGATGGATCTCTTCAACGTCTGTAATAGCTTGTTTGCTACTGGTGGAGCACAATGAATTGTTGACGTCTCTGGCAATTTTTAGTTCTCTGAATTCATTGTCAATTAATCGTACGTTACTATCCCATACAATATTCGGAAATTTTGACGCAACATTGCTGAGACTTGTAAGTACAGCAGTTTGCGAATTAAAAAAAGTCAGTTGTTCAAATATGTCGTCATCAACTGTATGTCGTCATCAACTGTATGTCGTCATCAACTGGCAATCTTTTCTTCAATTGCACACAAAGAGTTATCAGAAAATCCTGACATCTTTTAGAAATGTCTTGAATGTGTTGTTGGGGTATCTGACTTCTTTTAGAATCCAAATGCTTCGCTAAGTTAACTCCCAGATACAGATTGTTTAACGGTAAATAATTTACCGACGAATTTGGATCAATGTTTTGGATTGAAATATCATTGTAGAGCCTGTATACCACAGGGTAGTCTCCTTGAAAAATTGTGTTGAACTTGTATATGGTAAAATGTCATCAAGGACAACTAGCAAACCCGGCGAACTCCGTTTCGCCACCAGATGGCTTCGTTTTATGTAACATTTCGTTTGGTGATTAAAAGGAAAAAAAAAATTCATTTCACAACAGTAATGAATTAATTTCGATTACAAAAATTAAGTGTTATTTAGTTTAACTTCTCTAAGTGAATCCAAAGTAAATACTGAATCGAAGCGTTATAGGTGTCCGCAAATGATCCGTTTCATTGAAGTGCTCTTTGGTAAACCACATTTTTAGTTCTTTGGTCTGACGTTAACACAAACAAAGCGGATGGTTTCCCAACTCGTGAACACGCAACGTATAACTGCCCATGTGAAGAACAATGATTTTCTAAATTTAAACAACAAAAACTCTTTTTCTTTCTTTTCCATTCTCCCCCTTCTGGGGCTGGACGAAACCTGCACACGAAGGTACTTCGGTGCCGCACGCAGACCTGAGAGTCTGGACGATTGACGATGACGTCTGTGCGCGTCATTCAAGCAGCTTCCGCTTAGTGTGCCACGAGTGGGCAAAAGCGGTGAAGAGGAGCCAATTCCCGTTCGACGAGGTCAAGTCGTCGAAGTAGATGGGCCCCACCGCAGAGCGGGCGAGGTTACTAAGCATATCGCCCCTCGCTCTGGTACAGCGCGCATTCCCAGAGGACATGGTCCCTGGTCTCGGCTGAGCTGCCACAAAGGCAGACTGGCGACTCGCTCAACGCGAGCTTGTGCAAGCGGGCGCGGAAGCACCCGTGGCCGGTGATCATCTGCGAGGTGACATAATCCGGCTCCATCCACGTTTGAGTCGCACAGCGACCACGGGAAAGAATCGGTATGAGTCTCGCCCGTCGCCGCTGTGGTCCCATCGCTCTTGCCAAATGGCAACGACATCCTCCCCGATCTTGGCTCGTTTCCGGTTTCGTTCCCGACCGACGAGTCCTGTGGTCTCCTCCCAGGTACGCCCCGCACGAAGGACGTCCAGGTCCGCCGGCAACACGCCCGCAAGCACGGGGACCGCCGCCGTACTGGCAGTCCTGTACGCCTTGGTGAGGAGCGTCAAGGCTGGGCAAGCGCGATCTTACCTGCCTTAACTCCACACACGCTAATTCAGCTTGTAGACCACCATTCTTTCTGTGTCTCTGCCAGAGTCTTCTTTTGTTCCCGTATTCCTTTCTTAGCTTGTCCAATTCGTCCGTCCACCATTCATAGCCCGCGTCCTTATCTCGCGGTTTCGCACATCCCAGACATTCCGACGCCGTTCGTACTATCAGTCTTGTGAATTGCTTACATAGTCCGGACGCGGGTTTCTTCCAATTCATACACCCGGCACTGTCGTGCAGCCGCCCGCGAAACAGGGCCCAGTCCACACCCTTATCCCTCAGACGGGGGGGCACTTGGGCGGGTGGCGAGTCATCTATTGCCGGCCTGGGTGTGTTGGGACCCCGGACGGTGAAAGTGATGAGGCGATGGTCGCTCATGCTCTCACCGTCCCACACCGTCCACTGCGAAACCCCCACCCCACGCGTGCTGAGCGTGAGGTCGATGTTGGATTCCCCCGTGGTCCGCTGTAGGTTGAATGGCAGCCTTCTCTGTTGTGGAGGCGCAGGTCTCGGCTCGCTATGAGGTCCTCCAGCTCCCTCCTGCGCCTCTCGGTCTCCGCTCCGCGGCCGGTGTAGTGCCTCCTGGCACTGAACCACAGGGGGGAATGGGAGTTGGAATCCACCCCCACGACAACCCTCCTTCCTCTCAGCGCGTACAGGACCCTGTCCAGATGGTGTAGGTGTGGGGTGATATTGTCGCTGTATTTAAAGTACGCGCTGACCACGTAGGTGTCATGGGGGAGGCCTATGTGGCAGACCATGCAGCACCCGGTGGAGAGGTCTCGCAGCGCGGTGCAGGCCACCCCGTTGAGGGCCACCAGCACTCCAGCGAGCGAGCCCGGTTGCGCCTGAAGGAGCCTGGGCTCCTCCGTCGTGTATTGCTCCTGGACCAGAACGATGTCCAGGAGCTTTGTCTCGGCTACTCTCCTAAGTTCGAGAGTGGCCGCCCGTGAACCCATCAGGTTCAACTGCCCCACTCGAAGACATGCTACAGCTGCCCTAGGGGCAGCCATAGCATGTGGATTCGAGCTGCCGCTTCTCGGCATGTGCTCGGGCGGGGCAGTCTCTGGCCATGGTCCTGTGGCTGCCGGCTTCTTTGCCCAGACTCTTGCATGTGGCGCAAGCCGTGGTCTCGCTCACGCATGCCTCTCCTCTGTGGCCCTTTTCGCCGCATCTTGCGCAAACCTCCTTGGCTCTGCACAGCTTCTCGGGGTGGCCGTATGAGTGGCACCTCCTGCAGCACGTCACCTCCGTGTAGTCCTCGATGTTTATGGGGTCCCAATCGATTGCCAGCGTTGGTCTGCTGGTTAGGGCCGCCCGCAGTGCTGGACTGCAGTCCAGGACCACCGTGGTGGTGGGTCCTCCGCGCCTGGATTTTTTGAAAGCAATTTTTCCCTCCTTTTTTATTGTTGTTGCAGTCCACTCCGGGCCCATATGACTGTTTTGGCCAGCAATGCAACTGGCCAGATGGTCTCACTCCGTTGAGCCCCGTATGTTCCTCAGGGCGACCAGAGGCCTTCTCTGGCGGGGCTCTTGGGCCCGGAGAGTCGGGGGCATTGCCTTCCTCAGCTTGTCCTGCTATGCCTTGTTGGCCGTGTCTATTATGATCCCGGCATTACCGACCCGACGCACTTTTGCCACCTCGATCTGCAGGGCTGCTGGGTTGATCGCCTTCTTAATGGCCGCCTTTGTGTCGTCTGACGTCCTTAGGGTGCCCTTTTGGTCATCCGCCGGGTAAAGTGCTAGGACAGGGCCGTGGGTAGGGATAGCCGTCTGCGGCCCTGTCTTCTTCAGGGCACCCGAGTAGAGCGCAGCCATCGTAGGGGGGGGGGGCTATTGGAGCCGCCACTGCAGTCGGAGGCGGGGGGGCCCTGCTGTGTAGCTGCCCTCGGAGCGTCGCGACTTCTACCTCCAGGTCAGCATTCCTGAGCGCCAGAGCGCTGACCATAGCCAGCGCTCGCTCCCCCAAGCTGCCAATCTTGGCGATCTCCTGCTTGTTCAGCTTGGAGGAGCTCACCGTCGTCGCCTCAAGTATTCCGCCTATGGCATCATGAGCCCAGGCCACTAACTGGCTCTTGCTGGCCGTCAAGATGGTGGGGACCGCAGAAGGTCCCGTGACGTCGGTCTGGGGGGGCCGCAACTCCACTTCAATTTCCGCCGGGGCGGAGGAGTGCCGTACGCGGGGGGGGCGGGGGGGGGGGGGGACATCCAGTGCCGTTGATGGTGGCCGCGTGGTGCAGTCCCGCTTGCCTAATGGGGCAGGCTCCGGGGTGACCTCCATCTGCTTCCGTTTTTCTCCTGTTGGGGGGGGGGGGGGAGGGGGGGGGGTACGTTCCAGGGACTTGGGGGGGGTGAACGGATCCCGCGGGTCCATTTTAGATCCCCGGGAGATCACGTTACCAGGGTTTCGTTAAGTCAAGAATACAAAAATTTTAAAATGAAATTTTCCTTCGCCGTCGGCGCTTCTCTTTGCTTTTGCATATGTATAGAGCCGAGGCCCTATGCACGGATCGACGATTTTTCTTTTTTTACTATACTAGTGGAGTTTGCGTGTGCGGGTGATCCCACACACTCGCACTCAACTCACACTCAGTCACACACAATCAAGGGCACCTCCTAGTGCCGAGTTTCGCCGCTAGGGGGCACCACCAGTACGGTATAAAACGTCACAGCAAAAGTAAGTGGGTATGGCCAGATGGCAAACCACACGGACTCCTGGGCACGCAGTACCCGGTGTATCCGCAGGGGGGCGCCACCGGCGTCACACCAAAGTTATTGCCGCAGATGGCAGCACTGAGTTACTTAATGCTAACACACACGAAAGTTAAAAGCAATAAACAATAGAGGGCGTCCACGTCGCAAGTGTCACTGTCACGGTCTTAAAAACTAGCACAAAGTAAACAGACAGATGGCGTCCGTATCGCAGTAAGTGTCAATGTCACAATAGTGTCAAGCTTAAGAGCTAGAGGGCGTCCTGATCGCAATCACCGTCACTGTCACAATCACCGTTTGGCCAATCCCAAGCAAGGGGAGGGGCCACCGACACTGCTTCTCGCTCACTTTACAAGATGGCCGCGACCGTCCTAGGAAAGGCCCGAACGAGTAAGCAGGAGGGACCGAGTTTTTGGCACAGCCAATCACAACACAGTGAATTAAAAATATAAGTAAAAAACTTGACGGAGCTCCGCACACGTCCGCTCACTACGAGAGGCAGCGAGCGAGAGTCAGAGCAGTGTGAGGACACCGGGCCCTCCACCTCCCATGGCCTTTTCGACATCTAGGTCATTTAGGCCGAATCGCGGGAGGCGCTGGCGGTACTTGCTATGACGCTCTTTCCCGTCCAGCGCTTCTTGACTCCCTACAAATTATTTTTACCTAGTCCCTTCCAATCTAGTACCTGTAGCAGTGTGAGGACACCGGGCCCTCCACCTCCCATGGCCTTTACGACATCTAGGTCATTTAGGCCGAATCGCGGGAGGCGCTGGCGGTACTTGCTATGACGCTCTTTCCCGTCCAGCGCTTCTTGACTCCCTACAAATTATTTTTACCTAGTCCCTTCCAATCTAGTACCTTCCCCCGAGGGGGACGCGACACCACGCGTACGGCTCGCCCGCTCCTGCAGCTCCTCACTTTTTGCGCCGTCTCCGCTTCGCTCCAGCTCCGCTCTCTTCCTGTGCCAGATCTTGGCAAACTTCTTTAGCCGCCCAAAGTGATCCCCCGAGCTGACGAGGTCCGGGTAATACACCGGGCCCTCCTTTGCTCGACGGACGCCCTCCAGCATCTCTGTTCGCTCCCTTACATACAGCTCGCATTCCCATAAAACATGATGCATATCCTCGCATTCGTACCCACAGTAACACTCACTCGTCTCACACAGCTTCATGTCATACAGTCTCTTCCGGAAGCAGCCATGTCCGGTTAGCAGCTGGGAGGTTTCATAGTCCGGTTCGACCCAAGTGGCCTTGAGTCGAGCCGACACGTCCGGGAAAAATCGATGAGTCTCACGTCCCTTCGTATCATTCGACCATCTCTCCTGCCATACGTCCTCTATATCCCTACTCACCAGTTTTTTCGTCGCTTCACGTTCCCTCCTTGGTACTGTCCTAAGCCTCTCGGCCAGACGGCCAGCCCGAGTTACCTCGAGGTCGGCCGGCAGGACCCCCGCGAGCACCGGCAGCGCGGCGGAACTGGTGGACCTGTAGGCCTTGGTGAGCAGCACCAACGCCGGGCGCTGGGTGCGCAACAAGGCAGCACGGACCGCATACTGGGTCGCACGCACGTACCAGCACTCCGCCGCGTACGTTACGGTGGCCACATATGTGCCGACGTAGAGCACGCGTAGGGCGCGATAGCGTACCCCCCATGAGGCAGTAGAGACTCTCGACATCTTGCCGAAGCACGCCGTCGCTCTCTCGCCTATGGAGGTGGAATGCGCCACGAAGGACAAGCTGCCGTCCAACACCACGCCCAGTACCTTGGCTGACCCGACGGCTCTCACCGAGTCCGCGCCAAGCTTGATGGTAGGTGGGCGCTGGAGTTTCCCTTTCAGGGTCATCGTGAGGGACTTCGAGGGGGAGAAGCCCAATCTGTTACGGGCTCCCCATTCACTTATCAGCCTAAGTACCTGGCTCGCCCCAGCTTCGATTCTCGCCCTCGAGTCGGCCTCGATGAGAATAGTCACGTCGTCTGCGTACGCCACTAGGTCTGCACCTGGCGGTAGCGGTAGCCTCAACAAGTCGTCAAGCAGCACATTCCAGAGCGTGGGGCCCAGTACGGAGCCCTGGGGACATCCCATCGTCGATGTCTTCCACAACGCCCGGTCCCCGACGAACAGGCCAACTCGGCGGTTGCAAAAGTACCCCGCCAACATACGGTAGATGTTGGGCGGGCATCCTCCTCGTTTCGCCTTGACCATGATCATCGGCCACGGTCACGGTCGGACACGGTCGACCGTCCCGGAGTGAACCCGTGCTGGCAGTCCGAGATGCCGGCTGAAATCTGCGGGGCACACCGCAGCATGACGCGCTCTAGAATCTTGCCCAAAATCGGCAGTAGGGTGATGGGTCGGTATGCCTTTGGGTCTGTCAATGGCTTACCGTTGCCCTTGGGCAGCACAAGGAGTCGGCCCTCTTTCCATACATCAGGGAAAACCCCCTCTTTCACACACGCAGCCATAACATTCGTCATCTCTGTCGGTATAGCCGCCCATACATGCTTAACAATCTTTGCAGTTATACCGTCGAGTCCCGGCGCCGTGTTAGGCAGAGCCTTAACTATGGCCTCCAGCATGCTCTCCGTGGGAGGGGGCGCATCCCGACCAGACGGTTGGCAGGCTGCCAGGGTGCGCACCTGAGTATGGTAGATGGTGTCGCAGCCCACGTCGTCGTCGGGGCATAGTGCCCCCAGCATAGTTTGCATGGCCTCCTCGGAGTTACGGGCATAACCCTCCGCTAGCTTTGTGCCCGATATAATGTTCTGTGGGGGTCTGACCCTCCCACTTGCAGCCCTGTAGGCAAGACCCCAGGGGTCGTCGTTGCCCGATTCGGCCACGCTTATGCTGTGGTTGAGTTGCGCCCCCTCCATGGCCCTCCGGTAGCGCGATCTTACCTGCCTTAACTCCACACACGCTAATTCGGCTTGTAGACCACCATTCTTTCTGTGTCTCTGCCAGAGTCTTCTTTTGTTCCCGTATTCCTTTCTTAGCTTGTCCAATTCGTCCGTCCACCATTCATAGCCCGCGTCCTTGTCTCGCAGTTTCGCACATCCCAGACATTCCGACGCCGTTCGTACTATCAGTCTTGTGAATTGCTTACATAGTCCGGACGCGGGTTTCTTCCAATTCATACACCCGGCACTGTCGTGCAGCCGCCCGCGAAACAGGGCCCAGTCCACACCCTTATCCCTCAGACGGGGGGGCACTTGGGCGGGTGGCGAGTCATCTATTGCCGGCCTGGGTGTGTTGGGACCCCGGACGGTGAAAGTGATGAGGCGATGGTCGCTCATGCTCTCACCGTCCCACACCGTCCACTGCGAAACCCCCACCCCACGCGTGCTGAGCGTGAGGTCGATGTTGGATTCCCCCGTGGTCCGCTGTAGGTTGAATGGCAGCCTTCTCTGTTGTGGAGGCGCAGGTCTCGGCTCGCTATGAGGTCCTCCAGCTCCCTCCTGCGCCTCTCGGTCTCCGCTCCGCGGCCGGTGTAGTGCCTCCTGGCACTGAACCACAGGGGGGAATGGGAGTTGGAATTCACCCCCACGACAACCCTCCTTCCTCTCAGCGCGTACAGGACCCTGTCCAGATGGTGTAGGTGTGGGGTGATATTGTCGCTGTATTTAAAGTACGCGCTGACCACGTAGGTGTCATGGGGGAGGCCTATATTTTTTTTTTTTTTTTGACGCCCTGTAGGCGTCGCGTGTTACCTCGGCCGTAGGGCTGAGACTTTTTCCAGCTTGTTCGTTACTTTTGTTTGCCAATTTGCTGTGTGAGTTTTGTGTGTTGTGTGTATGGTTTGTGTGCTTGTATATTTCCCTCTTGGTTTGTTGGTTCTTGGGGTGGGTATGGTCGGTTTTTTGATGTCGGTTTTTTACCGGCCCCCCCGTTCCGATGGGCCACAGGGCTGCTCTTTTAATATGTTGCTACAAAGTGTCGGGTCATGTTTCATCATGACCCGCAGCTTTGTTTTTATATCAGTGCTTTTTTCCGGGCCCATCGGGACGATGGGTCGGCTGTTTGTGCGTCTTTTGCCGACTGTACTTGCCGGCACTCGCCAGCACCTTCGGTCTGCACAGCGCGTCGAGACGCGGCTTGCCTGTTTGATGCGTTGAACCACAGCGACTCGAGTTTTCTTGCGGTAAGCTTGGCCGGTTTCCCACGAAACCGGCCACAGTTTTTTTTTGCCATTTCATTGTCGCTGTGATTCGATCCGACATGCTCGCGTCTACAGTCCGCTGTCCCGGCGGTGCTGTCGAGTGCCTGCAATCTATGCGCCTCGAGGGCGCCAAGCTCGCCAGCCTGTTGGTGATCGGCCTGACTCCACGTGGTGTCCCTAGGAGTACGCGATACTGGCCCGAGCCAACGAGTCCCACTTTCGCCGAACTGGACACTCCCGACTAAACGCGTTGTGGTCGGTTTCGTCCAGCCCGGCGCTGCTGCAATTGCAGCAACGTGGGACAGCGTTGGCCAGCCAGTCCGCGCACTCCGACTTCATGTGGGCCCCCCCGCAGTGGCTACACGCGACGACTTTCTGCGTGCAGAAACGCCGCCCGTGCCCGTAACCGAGGCAGTGCGAGCATTGGACGAGCGGCGAATAATCCGCCGCTCGGACCTTCTGCAGGTCTATGTGCACCGCGCCTGCCCCGGTCACTCTGTTCCAGACTGCGGGGGACACCCTCATGACCACGTGGCCGGCGTGGGGGTTCCTGGCTTTCCGCCGAAAGCGGACCTCCAGCCGGACGTCTTCCTCGTCGAGGCCCTGGAATAGGTCCCGATTCTGGTTCCTCAGGGCGTTAACAACGTCTTCGTCGCTATTGTACGACATCACGTCCCTGAGGACCAGAAGGGGGTCCTTGTTCCTTATATCCTCGACGAGGAGCCGATCACCTGCGCCCTTGAGGCGCTCCTTAACCTTTTCCCTGTCTTCCTTGGAGGAGCACGCCACTATGACTTTTTGGTCCTTGGCCTTGCGCACTCTTTCAATCCTGACCCACCCGTCTTTGGCGTTTATCGCCTTACGGATGTGGGTCAGGACTTCCTCGCCTGTTTCTTGAGTGTCCCTGGAGCTGACCGCGACCGAGTGCAGCGGGGCCTGGGTCGGGGCCACAGGTTTCGGTCCTGCCGCCGCTACACTCGCGTACGTGGCCCGGGAAGGTGGCAGCGCGATGTGGCTCGCGCTGCCTTGCACAGCGAGGTCTCCAGGGGCGGCCCTACAGCTGCCCCGGGGATGTGCCCCGGCAAAGTGTGGGGGGACACCGGTGCGTTCTATTAGAGTACCCGGAGTCCCCCCTGAGCACTGAGGACGGCCACCGGGGGGGTTTTTGTGAGGTAAAAATCCCACATACCCCGATCTGCCTCTCCCAGGGCGGTCGGGGACCTTTTGAAGGTTTCCCCCTCGTCAACAAAAAAAAAAAAAAAAAAAAAGGTTAGGTTAGGTTGGGGTCACCCAATAGCCAGGGTCTAAGAATATGGCTATGGTATCCCCTGCCTGTCGTAAGAGGCGACTAAAAGGGGGCCGGAGGGCCTGCTGGCGGTGGTCGGGGTGGGAGCTTTGACCACCGGCGCGGGCCCGGGAAGGTGGCAGCGCGATGTGGCTCGCGCTGCCTTGCACAGCGAGGTCTCTAGGGGCGGCCCTACAGCTGCCCCGGGGATGTGCCCCGGCAAAGTGTGGGGGGACACCGGTGCGTTCTATCAGAGTACCCGGAGTCCCCCCTGAGCACTGAGGATGGCCACCGGGGGGGTTTTAGTGCGGTAAAAATCCCACATACCCCGATCTGCCTCTCCCAGGGCGGTCGGGGACCTTTTGAAGGTTTCCCCCTCGTCAACAAAAAAAAAAAAAAAAAAAAGGTTAGGTTGGGGTGCAAGGCCAGGAGACCTCCTCGTGTGCCCGATCCATTGTTTGTCCTAAGGATACGTCCGAGGGAACGACAATGGCTTCGGGCCGGTGCACCCTGGACGTCGCCGACGGACTCCTCGGGGGCCTCCATCGAGTGACTTTGCTCCTCGATAGCGATCCCTGGGGACACCGTCGTCGATGACCGACTTCTGGCACTCGACGCAGGTGGCGGAGGTGGAATTCGCTCCTTGTGCGTCTCTGTTCAGCAGAGATGACAACGGATGCGAGCCTGCGTCACCCATTCCCAAGGCCCGGCGTGCCTATGGGAACTAGACCTTCTGTCTAGGGCTGGGGGGTGATACCCAGTCAAACGTCAGGGGGATGGGGAGGCACTCCGAAAGGGGTGCCCGGGGTTGACGCTATCTCGCTCGTCACCCTGTGAATGCCGTAATCACCGGCTCTTCCTTCAACGATTCCAGTTAGCGAGGCTGGATACGTCGGGGAGTCGGTGACCGGAGAGGGCTTGCCTTAATTGGCCGGCCTGCGAGGAGCAAACCTCTATAAAAATCCGACAGCGAAGTCGTGAAAACCTGAGAGGCTCTGGGCCACCTCTCAGTATGTAAGTCCCCCATTGTCGGAATGGGTGTCACCCGGCAATGGTCTTTATATCGACCCATACTCGTGGGATCTGATATGGATAATTCAAAAAAACAAACGTCGACGAAGGGAGAGGAGAAAATGGTCGAGGGAGTAAAATCCCAAGACGGGCAGGAGACTACAGGGGCGAAGCAGGCGCTGACCCCCGTAGTGGTGTTGGAGAGCAGTAGCGTAGCTGCAGCTGGGACGGCCCGAACAAGGTCGCAAAAGAGGAGCAGGACTAATTCTGGCTCCTCCTGTGGCGAACAGACGACTGCCAAGGTCGGAACGGCGTCACGTGGCCGCACGCGCTCAGGCGCCACTGCGCGAATAACGCGCGACCGGTCAGGCCGCTTCATCCGGCCTCCCACACCTTGCGCGGGAAGCGAGCGGGGCGAGGACAGCGACGCGATGTCGGACATGTCGCTCGTGTCGCTGACCTCGGGGGAGGCTGATGTGGCGTCCAGGGCGGGCCCCTCTGGCAATTGCCGAGCGGCCTTCCTTAAGGACGATGATGACGACCTGTCCGGTTCCGAATTGGCCCTGACCAACACCAGGGCCAAGAAGAAGCTGCCCTCTGTGGAAGAGCTGAAGAAGAGGATGGAAGGGTTGCCCACCGATGAGCTGGGCACCCTTATAAAGGAGCAGCAGACGGCGGTAGAACGGGTTGCGGACAGGTCGAAGCACCTGAAGGGCAACTTCGTGCACCAGCTTCGTGTGAGTGCACGAAGGACCGAGGCGGCGTCGCTTGTCCTAGCGATGCGCACATCCGCGGGCGCCAACACCGAAAGGTTGGAGCGCGAGAACGCGGATCTGCGCTCGCAGATGGCGGCCCTCTCTGCCCGGATGGAGAAGCTCACGGAGGAGCTCTCTGTCCTCCGTGGGGTGGGCAGGGTAGGAGCCAGCGATGCCGCCTCGGCACTGCCCTCGGGTGCTGAGGACCTCACGCGCGCTATCATGGTCCAGGTTGGGACCATGATTAGCGCGCGGTTTGAGGCCCTGGAGGAGCGGTTGCTCCCCGAGGGGCGCACGCGTCCCCCATTGGCTGCGGATGCCAGGAGGGCAGCTCAGGCGCCTGTCGCGCCGCCTGCTGCACCGTCTATCGTGCCACCCTCCTGCCCAGCAGCCCCGGCCCCTTGGGCACCTGCCCCGGAGGTGCGGGGACGTAAGAGGGGGGGGAGGAAGAGCCGGAACAAGCGGAAATCCGCAGCTGCCGCGGTGCTGCCGTCTGCTGCTCCTTCTGCGGCTCCGCGGGCAGTCCAGGCGCCACCCCCCCAGGTGGCATGGAGCACGGTGGTGGGGCGTAAGGCCCAACCGAAGGCCGGGCCGAGTGGGGGGCCCCAGCGGTCTCCTCCCGCTAAGCCTGCGTCCCGGCCACCGCCGTCGCGCAAGCCGGAGAGGGCACCCGCGCGGCTGCCAGCTGTCGCAGCGATCACTGTGACGATCCCGGAGGGATCTAAGGTCACGTACGCTGCGGTGATGGCGGCTGCGAGGGACAGGATCAAGCTCGCCGACCTCGGCATTCCGACTCTTCGGAATCGGAAAGCCATAACCGGCGGGCTGATCCTGGAGGTGCCCGAACCGGACTCTGCCTCCAAAGCCGACGCGCTCGCGAGTCGCATGCGGGAGTCCCTCGCAGACCTGGGCGTGCGAATTGTGCGCCCGGTGAAGACGGGGGACATGAGGGTGCTGGACCTCAACGAGGCCATCACCCCCGAAGACGTGGCGACCGCGATCGCGGAGGCTGGAGGCTGCGCGGCGGCGGACGTGAAGGTGGGCCAAATCAAACGCCCCTCACGTCTGGCCCTCGGGACTGTGTGGGTCCGCTGCCCACTCACCGCGGTGCGCAAGCTGGTCTCAGCTGGGCGCATCACGGTTGGGTGGGTGTCAGTGCGGGTTGAGGCACTGGAGGCACGGCCTTTACAGTGCTTCCGGTGCCTGGAGATCGGCCACGTGCGTAGCACATGTCCGAGCACCACGGATCGGAGCACCATGTGCTACGCATGTGGAGAGGCGGACCACCGGGCGAGTGAGTGCACTCGCCCGCTAAAGTGCCCGCTCTGCGCGGACCTGGGCCGGCCCTCTGGCCACAGGATGGGGGGCAAGAAGTGCTCCGCTCCTCGTGGCAAGAGGGGCCGTAAGCCGGGTCCCGCGCCGTCGAGCGGCACGGGTTCGGCTCGGTCGGGTTCAGCCCCGACCGAGGCGGCAAAGAAGGCCCCAGCACGGCCTTAAGGCCCCTAAGAGCCTTGCAGTGCAACCTCAACCACTGTCGCGCGGCGCAGGACCTGTTCCAGCAGTCCGTCGCGCAGTGGTCGGTTGCACTGGCGGTGGTGGCGGAGCCATATCGCGTCGTCCCAAACCATCCTCGCTGGTTTGGTGACGACATGGACTCCGTCGCCATATACTGGGGTGGCGGTAGCGGCGACCCTCCCTGCTCCCTCATTGAGAGGGGGCTGGGATACGTCGCCGTGAGCTGGGGCCGCATAGTCGTTGTGGGCTGCTATGTCTCCCCCAACTGTACCCTCGCCGTCTACGAGGCGTACCTGGACGGGGTGGCCAACTGCATTCGCAGATGTCTGCCCCGTCCCGTGCTCGTCCTGGGCGACTTCAACGCTCACTCTCGTGAGTGGGGGAGCGCCCGGGATGACCCAAAGGGGGAGACAGTGCTGGAATGGGCGGCAGCGCTGGACCTCCGGTTGCTTAACCGGGGGTCCGTCAGCACCTGCGTGCGCTGGCAGGGGGAGTCGATCGTGGACCTTTCGTGGGCGACTCCCCAGGCAGCGCGCATGGTGACGGGGTGGAGAGTGGCGGAGGAGATGGTCACACTATCCGACCATCGCTATATTGCGATGGATGTGGCCATCCGCCTTCCCCGCCCCGACAGCCGCCGCCGTAGCAGCCCGCCGCGACGATGGTCTCTCAAGCGGCTCGACAGAGATCGACTCTGCGCCGCAGCCATCGTCGCGGCCTGGCCTGAGAGCCAAGTGGATGGGATCCTGCCCGATCCTGAAAGGGAAGCCGCCTGGTTCCGGGACACGATGACGTCCATATGTGACGCGTCGATGCCCCGGACCAGACCTGCCAAGCCCCGGGCCGTGTACTGGTGGTCGGAGAGCATCGCGGAGCTGCGCGAGATATGCCTCCGCGCCCGACGCCAGTACACGCGTGCCCGGAGAAGAAGGCGAGCCACAGCCGAAGAGTTGGGTGGAGCCTACGTGGCATACCGAGGCGCCACGAAGGCGCTGCAGGCAGCCATTGCCAGCGCCAAGGCTCGGTCGTGGGATGAGCTCATCGGGGGACTGGAGAGGGATCCATGGGGCCGCCCGTACAGGATGGTACTGGGCAAGCTGCGCCCGTGGGTCCCTCCGTTGACGGAAACTCTGGACCCGGCATTCGTGGAGAGGGTAGTCGATACCCTCTTCCCCAGGGTCCAGAGCAGTCCCGCGCCCCCCTCTCCTTCGGAACCGACCATCTGGTCCGAAGAGATGGGGGTGACGACCGATGAGCTGGACCGAGCCGTGAGGCGCCTCGGAGCCCGAAACACGGCACCAGGCCCCGACGGAATTCCTGGTCGGGCCTGGGTGTTGGCTCTACCCAACGGACTGGGGAACAGGCTGCGGCGGCTGTTCAACGATTGCCTACGCTGCGGCGTGTTCCCCAGTGGCTGGAAAGTGGCTGGGTTGGTTCTCCTCCATAAGGATGGAAGACCCGCGGACTCTTCCTCCGCGTATCGTCCTCTCTGCCTACTAGATGAGGCGGGAAAGCTGCTCGAAAGAGTGTTGGCTGACCGCCTCAGTACGCACCTGACGAGCGTCGGGCCGGACCTGTCGGAAGACCAATTTGGCTTCCGACGCGCGCGGTCGACAGTGGACGCGATCATTCGCGTCCGAACACTGTCGACGCAGGCTGTATCCCGGGGCGGTGTGGCGTTGGCAGTCAGTCTTGACATTGTCAACGCCTTCAACAGCCTGCCCTGGGATGCAATATGGGGGGCCCTGGTGTACCACCGCGTGCCCCCCTACCTGCAGCGCGTGGTCCGCGCCTACTTGCACGACAGGTGCGTGCAATATGTGGGCGGAGATGGACGACTCCACCGGAGGGAGGTGTACTGCGGGGTCCCACAGGGATCGGTCCTAGGGCCACTCCTGTGGAACCTCGCGTACGATGCGGTCCTGCGGGTCGACCGCCCCGACGGCGTTAGCGTCGTCTGCTATGCGGACGACACGCTGGTGCTAGCCGTCGGGGCGACATTCGAGGAGACCAACCGGCTCGCCGAGCTTGGCGTGGCATGCGTCGTGGAGAAAATCCACGAGCTGGGCCTTCGGGTAGCGCCGGAGAAGACCGAGGCGCTGTGGTTCCATAAACTCCCGAGGGGAAGGGAACCACCCAGCTCGTCGGTTCGCGTAGGTGACGTGGATGTCCGGGTGGGACGGTACCTCAAGTACCTCGGTCTCACCCTGGACGGTCGCTGGGGCTTCGAGGAGCACTTCAGCCGCATGGTCCCCCGGATCAAGAGGGTAGCGGGTGCATTGCACAGACTGCTGCCCAATCTCGGGGGGCCGAGTGAAGGAGTCCGCCGCCTCTATGCGGGGGTCGTGCGATCCGTGGCTCTCTACGGAGCACCCGTCTGGTCTTCCAGACTGGGTGTTAGGCGCTGCAGAACTATGTATAATAGTATGCAGCGTCCTATGGCCATCCGGGTCGCACGGGGGTACCGTACCCTGTCTTTTGAGGCGGCCACTGTCCTGGCGCGGTTTCCGCCCCTGGACATCCTGGCGGAGATGGATGCTCGTGTTTACGACCGTCTCCGCCGGGCGGACGGAACCGCGCCTCCTAATGCGGCTGAAGTGCGCAGGCAGGAGCACCGACGTGCGCTTTTGGCGTGGCGGGAGCGGCTGTGTGAGCCGCAGAACGCCCGCCAACGCGCTGTCGGTGCAATTTTGCCGAGCCTCGGGCCCTGGCTAAAGAGGAAGGACCACGTCACCTTCCGGCTGACGCAGGTACTCACCGGGCACGGGTGTTTCGGTGAGTACCTGAATCGGATCGGTCGCGAACCGACGGCGCAATGCCACCATTGCGGCAGTGACCGGGATTCCGCACAGCACACGCTGGAGCAGTGCCCAGCGTGGAGCTCGGAGCGTCGAGTCCTGGTCACCAGGATCGGGCAGGACCTCTCGCTGCCACGCGTAGTGACGGCTATGCTGGCAGACAGAGAGGCATGGAGGGCCGTAGTCTCCTTCTGCGAGACGGTAATGTCCCAGAAGGAGACCTCCGAGCGGGATCGGGAGAGAGCCGATCCCTCTCGGAGACGACGGCGACGGCGGGGCGGAGGCAACGCACGCCCCGGTCCGTCCACCCAATAGCCAGGGTCTAAGAATATGGCTATGGTATCCCCTGCCTGTCGTAAGAGGCGACTAAAAGGGGGCCGGAGGGCCTGCTGGCGGTGGTCGGGGTGGGAGCTTTGACCACCGGCGCGGGCCCGGGAAGGTGGCAGCGCGATGTGGCTCGCGCTGCCTTGCACAGCGAGGTCTCCAGGGGCGGCCCTACAGCTGCCCCGGGGATGTGCCCCGGCAAAGTGTGGGGGGACACCGGTGCGTTCTATTAGAGTACCCGGAGTCCCCCCTGAGCACTGAGGACGGCCACCGGGGGGGTTTTAGTGCGGTAAGAATCCCACATACCCCGATCTGCCTCTCCCAGGGCGGTCGGGGACCTTTTGAAGGTTTCCCCCTCGTCAACAAAAAAAAAAAAAAAAAAAGGTTAGGTTAGGTTGGGGTAAACCAATGACGAAGGGAGGAGAACGAAAAGAGGACGAGGGAGTTAAATCCCAAGACGGACAGGAGATTACGGGGGAGAAGCAGCCGCTGACCCCCGTAGTAGTGGTGGAAAGCTGCAGTAATGTAGCGGTGGCGGTGCGTACAAGGTCGCAGAAGAGGAGCAGGACGAACTCAGGCTCCTCCTGCGGTGAGCAGAAGGCCGCCAAGGTTGGTTCGGCGACGCGTGGGCGAGCGCGCACAGGCGCCGCCGCCGCTAAACCAATAAGGGACCGGAGTGGGCGCTTCATCCGGCCACCTACACCGTGTGCGGGAAGCGAACGCGAGGAGGACAGCGACGCGATGTCAGATATGTCCCTCGTGTCGCTGACCTCCGGGGAGGCAGACGCTGCGCGCAGGACCGGCCCTTCAGGGACGAGCCGCGCGGCGTTCTTGAAGGACGTTGCGGACGACCTGTCCGACTCAGAATTGGCCCTGACTAATACCAGGGCCAAGAAGAAGCTGCCCTCGGTGGAGGAGCTGATGAGGAAGATGGAGGAGATGCCCACACATGAGTTGGGTACCCTCATAAAGGAGCAGCAGACGGCGGTGGAGCGAGTGGCGGACAGGTCGAAGCACCTAAAGGGCAACTTCGTGCACCAATTGCGTGTGAGTGCACGAAGGACCGAGGCGGCGTCGCTCGTCCTGGCGACACGTACATCTGCGGGCGCAAACACCGAAAGGTTAGAGCGCGAAAACGCGGAATTGCGCTCGCAGATGGCGGCTCTCTCCGCCAGGATGGAGAAGCTCACCGAGGAGCTCTCTGCCCTCCGCGGGGCGGGCAGGGGAGAGGCCAGTGATGCCGCCTCGGCACTGCCGTCGGGGGTGGAAGACCTCACGCGCGCCATCATGGTCCAGGTGGGGACCATGATGAGCGCCCGCTTTGAGGCCCTGGAGGAGAGGCTGCTCCCGGAGAGGCGCATGCGTCCCCCACTAGCCGCGGATGCTGGGAGAGCGCCCCAGGCGCCCGCCGGGCCATCTGTGAGGCTGGAAGCCCCAGCCTCTCAGGCACCCGCGCCGGTGATCCCTGGGCGCAAGAGGAAGGGAAGGGGGGGTAAGAAGAAGAAGGGGAGGACACCGGCTGCCGTGGCAGTGCTGCCGGCTCCTGCTCCTCCCTCAGCTCCTGCTCCTGTCCCAGCTCCGCGAGCTGTACAGGTCCAGCCCCCCCAGGTGGCCTGGTCCACTGTGGTGGGGCGTAAGGCCCAACCTAGGGCTGGGCCGAACTCGGGGTCCTCTCCTGCGGTGTCCCAGCGGCCGGCGCCTTCAACAAGGCCCCCGCCGCCGCGCAAACCGGAGCGGGCACCCTCAAAGCCGCCAGCTACCGCAGCGATCACGGTGACGATCCCAGAGGGATCGGATGTCACGTACGCTGCGGTGATGGCGGCCGCGAGGGAAAGGATCAAGCTCACCGAGCTTGGCATTCTGTCCTTAAGGAACAGAAAAGCCATCACCGGTGGGCTGATCCTGGAGGTGTCCGGTCCGGACTGTGCCACCAAGGCCGACGCGCTTGCTAGCCGCATGCGCGAGTCCCTCTCCGACATGGGCGTGCGTATTGTGCGCCCTGTCAAGATGGGGGACATGAGGGTGATGGACCTCAATGAGGCCATCACCCCCCAGGACGTGGCGGCGGCAATCGCGGAGGCCGGAGGCTGCGCGGGGGCCGATGTAAAGGTGGGGGACATAAAGCGCCCCTCCCGTCTGGCGCTCGGGACTGTGTGGGTCCGCTGCCCACTCACCGCGGTGCGCAAGCTGGTTGCAGCCGGGCGCATCACGGTTGGGTGGGTATCGGTGCGGGTTGAGGCACTGGAGGCACGGCCTCTACAGTGCTTCCGGTGCCTCGAGATCGGCCACGTGCGTAGCACATGTCCGAGCTCGACGGATCGGAGCACCATGTGCTACGCATGTGGCGAGGCGGACCACAGGGCGAGTGAATGCACTCGCCCACTGAAGTGCCCGCTCTGCGCGGACCTGGGCCGGCCCTCTGGCCACAGGATGGGGGGCAAGAAATGCTCTGCCCCTCGTGGCAAGAGGGGCCGTAAGCCGGGTCCCGCGCAGCCGAGCGGCACGGGTCCGGCTCGGTCGGGTTCTGCCCCGACCGAGGCGGCAAAGAAGGCCCCAGCACGGCCTTAAGGCCCCATAGAGCCCTGCAATGCAACCTGAACCACTGTCGCGCGGCGCAGGACTTGTTCCAGCAGTCCGTCGCGCAGTGGTCGGTTGCACTGGCGGTGGTGGCGGAGCCATATCGCGTCGTCCCAAACCATCCTCGCTGGTTTGGTGACGACATGGACTCCGTCGCCATATACTGGGGTGGCGGTAGCGGCGACCCTCCCTGCTCCCTCATTGAGAGGGGGCTGGGATACGTCGCCGTGAGCTGGGGCCGCATAGTCGTTGTGGGCTGCTATGTCTCCCCCAACTGTACCCTCGCCGTCTACGAGGCGTACCTGGACGGGGTGGCCAACTGCATTCGCAGATGTCTGCCTCGTCCCGTGCTCGTCCTGGGCGACTTCAACGCTCACTCTCGTGAGTGGGGGAGCGCCCGGGATGACCCAAAGGGGGAGACAGTGCTGGAATGGGCGGCGGCGCTGGACCTCCGGTTGCTTAACCGGGGGTCCGTCAGCACCTGCGTGCGCTGGCAGGGGGAGTCGATCGTGGACCTTTCGTGGGCGACTCCCCAGGCAGCGCGCATGGTGACGGGGTGGAGAGTGGCGGAGGAGATGGTCACACTATCCGACCATCGCTATATTGCGATGGATGTGGCCATCCGCCTTCCCCGCCCCGACAGCCGCCGCCGTAGCAGCCCGCCGCGACGATGGTCTCTCAAGCGGCTCGACAGAGATCGTCTCTGCGCCGCAGCCATCGTCGCGGCCTGGCCTGAGAGCCAAGTGGATGGGATCCTGCCCGATCCTGAAAGGGAAGCCGCCTGGTTCCGGGACACGATGACGTCCATATGTGACGCGTCGATGCCCCGGACCAGACCTGCCAAGCCCCGGGCCGTGTACTGGTGGTCGGAGAGTATCGCGGAGTTGCGCGAGACGTGCCTCCGCGCCCGACGCCAGTACACGCGTACCCGGAGAAGAAGGCGAGCCACAGCCGAAGAGTTGGGTGGAGCCTACGTGGCATACCGAGGCGCCACGAAGGCGCTGCAGGCAGCTATTGCCAGCGCCAAGGCTCGGTCGTGGGATGAGCTCATCGGGGGACTGGAGAGGGATCCATGGGGCCGCCCGTACAGGATGGTACTGGGCAAGCTGCGCCCGTGGGTCCCTCCGTTGACGGAAACTCTGGACCCGGCATTCGTGGAGAGGGTCGTAGATACCCTCTTCCCCAGGGTCTAGAGCAGTCCCGCGCCCCCTCCTTCGGAACCGACCATCTGGTCCGAAGAGATGGGGGTGACGACCGATGAGCTGTACCGAGCCGTGAGGCGCCTCGGAGCCCGAAACACGGCACCAGGCCCTGACGGAATTCCTGGTCGGGCCTGGGTGTTGGCTCTACCCAACGGACTGGGGGACAGGCTGCGGCGGCTGTTTAACGACTGCCTACGCTGCGGCGTGTTCCCCAGTGGCTGGAAAGTGGCTGGGTTGGTTCTCCTCCATAAGGATGGAAGACCCGCGGACTCTTTCTCCGCGTATCGTCCTCTCTGCCTACTAGATGAGGCGGGTAAGCTAAGGTAAAGAGTGTTGGCTGACCGCCTCAGTACGCACCTGACGAGCGTCGGGCCGGACCTGTCGGAAGACCAGTTTGGCTTCCGACGCGCGCGGTCGACAGTGGACGCGATCATACGCGTCCGAACACTGTCGACGCAGGCTGTATCCCGGGGCGGTGTGGCGTTGGCAGTCAGTCTTGACATTGTCAACGCCTTTAACAGCCTGCCCTGGGATGCAATATGGGGGGCCCTGGTGTACCACCGCGTGCCCCCCTACCTGCAGCGCGTGGTCCGTGCCTACTTGCGCGACAGGTGCGTGCAATATGTGGGCGGAGATGGACGACTCCACCGGAGGGAGGTGTACTGCGGGGTCCCACAGGGATCGGTCCTAGGGCCACTCCTGTGGAACCTCGCGTACGATGCGGTCCTGCGGGTCGACCGCCCCGACGGCGTCAGCATCGTCTGCTATGCGGACGACACGCTGGTGCTAGCCGTCGGGGCGACCTTCGAGGAGACCAACCGGCTCGCCGAGCTTGGCGTGGCATGCGTCGTGGAGAAAATCCACGAGCTGGGCCTTCGGGTAGCGCCCGAGAAGACCGAGGCGCTGTGGTTCCACAAACTCCCGATGGGAAGGGAACCACCCAGCTCGTCGGTTCGCGTAGGTGACGTGGAGGTCCGGGTGGGACGGTACTTGAAGTACCTAGGTCTCACCCTGGACGGACGCTGGGGCTTCGAGGAGCACTTCAGCCGCATGGTCCCCCGGATCAAGAGGGTAGCGGGTGCATTGCACAGACTGCTGCCCAATCTCGGGGGGCCGAGTGAAGGAGTCCGCCGCCTCTATGCGGGGGTCGTGCGATCCGTGGCTCTCTACGGAGCACCCGTCTGGTCTTCCAGACTGGGTGTTAGGCGCTGCAGAACTATGTATAATAGTA
Organism: Watsonalla binaria; assembly: GCA_929442735.1. Lineage (NCBI taxonomy): Eukaryota > Metazoa > Arthropoda > Insecta > Lepidoptera > Drepanidae > Watsonalla > Watsonalla binaria. The sequence continues at coordinate 6,291,045 of OV838939.1, read as the reverse complement.
TGCAGCGTCCTATGGCCATCCGGGTCGCACGGGGGTACCGTACCCTATCCTTCGAGGCGGCCACTGTCCTGGCGCGGTTTCCGCCCCTGGACATCCTGGCGGAGATGGATGCTCGTGTTTACGACCGTCTCCGCCGGGCGGACGGAACCGCGCCTCCTAATGCGGCTGAAGTGCGCAGGCAGGAGCACCGACGTGCGCTCTTGGCGTGGCGTGAGCGGCTTTGTGAGCCGCAGAACGCCCGCCAACGCGCTGTCGGTGCAATTTTGCCGAGCCTCGGGCCCTGGCTAAAGAGGAAGGACCACGTCACCTTCCGGCTGACGCAGGTACTCACCGGACACGGGTGTTTCGGTGAGTACCTGAATCGGATCGGTCGCGAACCGACGGTGCAATGCCACCATTGCGGCAGTGACCGGGATTCCGCACAGCACACGCTGGAGCAGTGCCCAGCGTGGAGCTCGGAGCGTCGAGTCCTGGTCACCAGGATCGGGCAGGACCTCTCGCTGCCACGCGTAGTGACGGCTATGCTGGCAGACAGAGAGGCATGGAGGGCCGTAGTCTCCTTCTGCGAGACGGTAATGTCCCAGAAGGAGACCTCCGAGCGGGATCGGGAGAGAGCCGATCCCTCTCGGAGACGACGGCGACGGCGGGGCGGAGGCAACGCACGCCCCGGTCCGTCCACCCAATAGCCAGGGTCTAAGAATATGGCTATGGTATCCCCTGCCTGTCGTAAGAGGCGACTAAAAGGGGGCCGGAGGGCCTGCTGGCGGTGGTCGGGGTGGGAGCTTTGACCACCGGCGCGGGCCCGGGAAGGTGGCAGCGCGATGTGGCTCGCGCTGCCTTGCACAGCGAGGTCTCCAGGGGCGGCGTCACAGCTGCCCCGGGGATGTGCCCCGGCAAAGTGTGGGGGGACACCGGTGCGTTCTATCAGAGTACCCGGAGTCCCCCCTGAGCACTGAGGATGGCCACCGGGGGGGTTTTAGTGCGGTAAAAATCCCACATACCCCGATCTGCCTCTCCCAGGGCGGTCGGGGACCTTTTGAAGGTTTCCCCCTCGTCAACAAAAAAAAAAAAAAAAAAAAAAAGGTTAGGTTGGTCTTGGGGCTTCGAGGAGCACTTCAGCCGCATGGTCCCCCGGATCAAGAGGGTAGCGGGTGCATTGCACAGACTACTGCCCAATCTCGGGGGGCCGAGTGAAGGAGTCCGCCGCCTCTATGCGGGGGTCGTGCGATCCGTGGCTCTCTACGGAGCACCCGTCTGGTCTTCCAGACTGGGTGTTAGGCGCTGCAGAACTATGTATAATAGTATGCAGCGTCCTATGGCCATCCGGGTCGCACGAGGGTATCGTACCCTTTCCTTCGAGGCGGCCACTGTCCTGGCGCGGTTTCCGCCCCTGGACATCCTGGCGGAGATGGATGCTCGTGTTTACGACCGTCTCCGCCGGGCGGACGGAACCGCGCCTCCTAATGCGGCTGAAGTGCGCAGGCAGGAGCACCGACGTGCGCTTTTGGCGTGGCGGGAGCGGCTGTGTGAGCTGCAGAACGCCCGCCAACGCGCTGTCGGTGCAATTTTGCCGAGCCTCGGGCCCTGGCTAAAGAGGAAGGACCACGTCACCTTCCGGCTGACGCAGGTACTCACCGGACACGGGTGTTTCGGTGAGTACCTGAATCGGATCGGTCGCGAACCGACGGCGCAATGCCACCATTGCGGCTGTGACCGGGATTCCGCACAGCACACGCTGGAGCAGTGCCCAGCGTGGAGCTCGGAGCGTCGAGTCCTGGTCACCAGGATCGGGCAGGACCTCTCTCTGCCACGCGTAGTGACGGCTATGCTGGCAGACAGAGAGGCATGGAGGGCCGTAGTCTCCTTCTGCGAGACGGTAATGTCCCAGAAGGAGTCCTCCGAGCGGGATCGGGAGAGAGCCGATCCCTCTCGGAGACGACGGCGACGGCGGGGCGGAGGCAACGCACGCCCCGGTCCGTCCACCCAATAGCCAGGGTCTAAGAATATGGCTATGGTATCCCCTGCCTGTCGTAAGAGGCGACTAAAAGGGGGCCGGAGGGCCTGCTGGCGGTGGTCGGGGTGGGAGCTTTGACCACCGGCGCGGGCCCGGGAAGGTGGCAGCGCGATGTGGCTCGCGCTGCCTTGCACAGCGAGGTCTCTAGGGGCGGCCCTACAGCTGCCCCGGGGATGTGCCCCGGCAAAGTGTGGGGGGACACCGGTGCGTTCTATCAGAGTACCCGGAGTCCCCCCTGAGCACTGAGGATGCCCACCGGGGGGGTTTTAGTGAGGTAAAAATCCCACATACCCCGATCTGCCTCTCCCAGGGCGGTCGGGGGGGGACCTTTTGAAGGTTTCCCCCTCGTCAACAAAAAAAAAAAAAAGGGTTTGGCGCTTCTGGGGGTGCCCCCCAGGTTGGGGCGCTTGACGCCATTGTTGGAATTCTCCTCCTCGTCGGAGCTGGTAAGGCGGCGGCGGGAGGCGGTGGCGGTGGCGTTAGTGGCAGGCGGTGCCAGCTCCTTCCTCGCTTCTTCCTTCCTCGCCTCGAAGTACGGGGTCAGGTACCGGAATAGTTCCTCCGATATCTCCCCACTCTGCCGGAGCCGGACGACTGTCATGGCGTCCGAAACAGTATGGGTACCGGAGGGGTTCCGCGAAGTACCCGGCCCAGCATCTGCGGGTGGAGTGCGCGAGCGGCTGCTGCGCAGGTGCGGCGCTGGGCCGTCGCGATGCTGCGCTGCTGCGGCGGCGGCAGGCACGCTCGAACGGGTGGGGGAGCCTCGCGCGGAGGACCTCCCCGACAGGGTTACTGACATGGTGTCAGAAACCCCATCATTGCTGACGTCGGAGTGAACCCCCGACATCACGATTGGTAGGTCGACTCGACGCGCGGGCAACCGGTGCGAGGGTGTGGGGCGTGTAGTCACGCCGCTGGTCCTCAGGCCAAGAGCCGGGCCTAGAACCCCCGGACCCCGGCTGGGGCGGGGGGGGGTTTCGGCCGGGGACGGCGCTGCGGCTGCCGGATGCCGGTCAGGGGCGGATGTCCACGCCTCACGAGTACGGGGTGAGGGGGCTACTCGGCCAAGCTTTTGCTCGGCAAAGGCGACCGAGTTCGCGCGCGTCTGCTCCGGAGCACGGGACTGGACCACGAGCGACGACCGACTGTGGCAGTCCGCATCGAACCCTTCGCCGAACTTGCCTTTTTCAAGGCGAGTTTCGGCCTTCTCTGTTTCTGTGTGAGACAAGTCTCGCTAGTTGTGACCCTTTAGGCAAAAACCACTTTTTGGTGGTCCTCGGTGGATACCTAGCGGTGCCAACGAAGCCGAGTGGGGTGTTGACCCGGTACACCCGTTTTTGCCCCCTCTGTTTTGTTTTGCCATTCATAAAATGGCCGACACCACTCTCCGCGCCCTCCTTCGGGCCCTTCTTAAAGTCCCGGCCAATCAGGCCGTCGCCAGCTCCGTCTTTTCCCCAGAAGATTTCGCCAACCTCTGTGGCGAACCAAGCCCCTTCCCGGCCAACGAGCCCCCCATCCACGCCCCTGCGGCGCCCTCCGTCCCAACAAAACCAAACGTTATTAGGTTTGACGAGTCCCCGGCAAGCCCCGACTGCCCTCCCAGTCGTCCCGTCATTATCGACGCGGATATGGCATCCGAGTCCAACTCCGACTCGAACGCGTCCGTCGACGACGACTTTAATGTCGTACTAGTGCGCAAAAAGAAGCGGTCTCTCAAGACCAAAGCTTCTGTTGGCCAGACCCCGGCGAAGTCTCTTAAGACTTCCGCCAAACCAACAGCCTCCCAATCAGCGCAGGCGGTCCCTCCCTCTGAGGAAAACCGCACTGACGTCATCCTACCCTCTCAGCCCGTAGCCTCATCATCGAGGAAGGAGCCCATCCCACCGCCTATCTTCATCCAAGATAAGGCGAAGTGGACCGACGTCTCGGCGTGGTGCAATGCTAATCGCATTGCTTACACAAACGCCCGAACCACCGCACATGGCATAAAAGTCTCGGTGCCTACCTCCACCGATTTTAGGTCTCTGACCAAAATGCTTCAGGCTAGAAAAGTAGCCTTTCACTCATACGACCTCCCCGAGGATCGTCTCCTCCGTGTAGTCATACGCGGCATCCCTAAGGAGATAGACGAAAAGTCTATCTTATGCGATCTGCAATCGCAAGACATTCCCGCCCTTGAGGTGCATCGCATGCACGGCGCCCGCAACAGTGCCATATACGACATGGTCTTTGTCGTACGTAAGCACTCTCCCGCCGCAAAAGGCATTTACAATATTAAGACCCCTATGGGTCCCCCTCCTCAAGCCCCGGAAGCCACCGTGACTGGCGATAATATGGCTTTTCTGAGCCAGTTATTCCATGCGGTTGACATCCGTAGCTTGAACCAGATGGCCGAGCAACTCCGCGCTTCTCGCGGTAACATTGCCTCCGTCATCAATTACCTCAGTAACATTCATAACTTCGACGTTATAGCTCCCATGCACCCAACGCATTACCCAGCCATCATAGATCACCGTCCAGACGTTCTCGACTTGGCGATTCTAAAGAATATAAACCTTCGTTTAAATTCTATGGAATCAATAGACGAGCTTGACTCCGATCACCGTCCTGTTGTACTGAGTCTTACCCCCCGTACAGGTCCCCCTGATTCTAGTCAACCTACCCCCATGAAAACGGCAACTAACTGGAGGAAACTAGAGGAAAACCTCAAGTCTACTCCCTTGCCCTTCCCCGAACAGACCCCAACTTCCATTGTAGACACGGTGAACGCAATTGACTCCCTCACCAGTCACGTACAAACAGCAGTTAACAGCTGCTCCCGGCAGGTCCCAGCGATGGATGACCATCGCTGGAGGCTGCCGGACGATGTACGTGAACTGGTGACGGAGAAAAACGCGGCTATCCGAGCTTACAGGACCTACCCCACAGCAGCCAACCGATCATTCATGAACCACTTACAAGCCAAAGTAAGAAGGCGCATAAATGAAATGAGGGAAGCCCGCTGGGACAACTTCTTGGCAAACCTTACCCCTAATCACCAGGCTTTCTGGCACTTGCAACGCAAGCTCAGAGTCAAAGAAGCCTGCAGCATCCCTCCTCTTAATCGTCCTGGCCGTAGTCCCGCCTTCGACGATGACGAAAAGACCGAATGCCTAGCCGATAACCTAGAATCCCAATGTTCTCCCAGCTCCCAACAAGTAGACATGGCCCATCTCACAAAGGTGGACGCCGAGGTCGAACGAAGGGTAGCTCAGCCCCCAATAGAGGACCCAGACAATCCAGTCCCAGTAGTTACAGTCGATGAGGTTCAATCTCTCATCAAGGATCTCAACCCTAGGAAGTCTCCTGGCTCCGATGGGATAACAAATAAAGTAGTCAAACTCTTTCCCCTCCACATCATTGTCTTCTTGGCAGCTTTTTAACGCTGCCCTTTCAAACAACATCTTCCCACAATCGTGGAAAGAAGCAGTTGTCATAGGGATACCAAAACCTGGTAAGCCCAAATCCGAATCCTCTAGTTACCGCCCCATCAGTCTCCTCAAAACTCTCGCGAAGATCTACGAAAGGTTGATCTTCAAAAGACTAAAGCACTTTGCTGAATCCCACAATCTCATCCCAAACGAGCAGTTTCGCTTTCGAACCAAGCACTCGTGTGTTCAACAGGTGCATCGCATCGTTGAACACATAAGTGAGGGATTCCAAGTCAAACAGCAAACGGGTGTCCTATTCTTCGATAGCGAAAGCATTCGATAAAGTCTGGCACAATGGCTTATTATATAAGCTTTACCAAATCGGTGTGCCTGACAGACTTGTGCTCATCATACGAGACTTTTTATCGAATCGCACCTTCCGATATCGCATCGAGGGCTCATTATCTTCCCCTCGCCGCATTCGTGCTGGAGTCCCCCAAGGCTCCGTGCTCTCCCCACTCCTTTTCACGCTGTACACCAGCGATATATTGTTTATGGTAACAAAATTATAAAATAAATATTTAGTCTATGAAAAAACTCAACTGCGTTTTAATAGGTTATGGGCCCAGTAGTGTAAAAAATCGTAAAAAGTGCTAGAAAGTTATCTAAAACCGTTAGTTGGCGTATAATATACATTGCCTAGACTAGATTCAGTCAAATAACATACTGTCGGGACATAGTGCTGTGTTATTAGTGACTAAAACATTGCGAAGCGAAAAATGGCGGGAAGCTACATCGTAAATGTTCCCAAACTCAAAGGCCGAGAAAATTACGACGAGTGGGCTTTTGCTGCCGAGAACTTCCTGATTCTCGAAGGACTTGACATCAAAAAGGAACGTGAAGCAAGCATCACAGAAGCAGACGCTCAAAAGGCCAAAGCAAAGTTAATTATGACTATTGATTCGTCGCTTTACGTTCATATAAAAGATGAAAAAACGGTTCAGGATGTGTGGAAGCGATTGAACAGTCTTTTTGACGATTCTGGCTTTCAAAGAAAAATAAGTTTACTCCGTCATTTGATATCATTACGCTTAGAAGACAGTGAATCTATGACTAACTATGTTACACAAATTGTAGATACAGCACAGAAATTGCGAGGTACAGGGTTCAAGATTGATGATGAATGGGTTGGATGTCTTTTGTTGGCGGGCTCGCCTGAAAAGTTTGGCCCGATGATCATGGCTATTGAGCATTCCGGCATTGTGGTCAGTACTGACGTCATCAAGTCAAAATTGTTGGATATGAGTGCAGAGGTTGGCAGTACCGGAACGGACAGTGCATTCGCAGCGAAAAGTTGGCAGCAACAACGTTATAATAAGAAAGGCGGGAATGCTGCGGGAACGTCAACATCAAAAACTATCAAGACTGTTCGTTGTTATAGATGTAAACAAGTCGGCCATTATAAAAATCAATGCAAGAACAAAGTCGATAAAGAAAGTGCAGTGTTTAGCGCATTTTTCTTGGACTCGACATACAAAAAGACCGATTGGTATATCGATTCCGGAGCCAGCGCACACATGATCACCGACCCTGATTTATTGCAAGATAAAGTTGAAAACATCACGATCAAAAATATAGTAGTGGCAAATAAAACCAAAGTACCAGTTTTATGCTCAGGAAAAATGCAGTTGATAACAGTGGTGAACTGTTCAGAATTCAGAATTACTGTAAAGGATGTTTTATGTGTACCTAACCTCACAACAAACCTCTTGTCAGTGAGCGCTTTGATTAAAAATGGAAACTCAGTTGCATTTGAAGAAAGTATTTGTAAAATTTACAACCACGAGAATATGCTTGTAGCAACTGCTAATTTGGTCAATGGAGTGTACAAGTTAAACATAAAACATGGTTGTTTGTTAGCAGGAGCAGCATTAGCAACAACCAGTCAATTATGGCACCGCAGACTAGGCCATATAAACAGTAAGGATCTGAACAGTATGAAAAAAGGTGCTGTAGATGGTATTACTTTCCCAGATAAGGCAGAAATAGATAAGTACCAGTGTGTGACTTGCTGTGAAGGAAAGCTATCGAGACTCCCTTTCTCACACAGTGGTTCCAGATGCGAGAGTGTGTTAGAGGTGGTGCATGCAGATGTTTGCGGCCCCATGGAAGAAGTCTCTATAGGATTGTCAAGATATTTCCTCCTGTTCGTCGACGACTACAGCAGAATGGCCTTTCAAAATTCAAAAATGAAGCTTTGGAGTATTTCAAAGAATTTAAAGCCACAGTGGAAAAACAGACTGAAAGAAGTATTAAGATACTAAGAACAGACAATGGTGGGGAGTTTTGCTCTGCTGAATTTGAAAGATTTCTGAGCAAAAATGGCATTATACACCAAAAGACAAACCCTCACACGCCAGAACAAAACGGCCTTTGTGAGAGGTTAAATAGAACAGTGGTGGAAAGAGCTAGGTGTCTTTTATTTGAAGCTGATATGGACAAGAAGTTTTGGGCTGAAGCTGTCAACACTACAGTCTATTTACGAAACAGAACATTAGCTTCAGGATTACAGCAGACCCCTTATGAGCTCTGGACTGAAAGAAAGCCAGATCTCAGCCATGTTCGCATATTTGGAAGCCCAGCAATGGTACATATTCCTAAAATAAAAAGAACAAAATGGGATAAGAAGGCAGAAAGGCACATCCTTGTTGGATACCCAGCTAATACCAAGGGTTACCGATTGTACAATCCGAAAACAAAAAGTATCACCAACAGCCGAGACGTTATTATCATGGAGACCAGTAAGGACTCAGATATGATACAAGCGGTGGTGGAAGTGAATGCACAAGAAAAGGAACTTCCAAGTGAAGAAAAGGAAGAACACCAAGAAGAATGTGGGTTGGATCCTATGGATAACACATATGTACCAGAAGATACTCTAAGTACCACTAGATCTGATCATAGCTTAGATAGTATTTCTAACGAGGAGTCAATAAATATTGAAAGCTCCAAAGATCAAGAATTAGGAAAACGTTTAAGGAAACCGCCAAAAAGGTATGGGTACAGTAATGTATGTGTTACCAACCAAGTAAACCAAGTGGAAATTTGCAATGATGACAACCTTACCTATGATGAAGTGTTGAGAGGTGCAGAGAAAGATGAATGGTGTAAAGCCATGGAAGAAGAACCCAGTGCATTTCATGAAAATGATGCTTGGGAGCTAGTGGACAGACCTAGAGATGGAAAAGTTGTGCGGTGTAAGTGGGTATATAAAAAGAAAATAAATGGTGACACAGTCAAATACAGGGCAAGGTTAGTGGCAAAGGGCTTCACCCAGCGACAAGGTATTGACTATAAGGAAACATTTTCACCTGTCATAAAATATTCCACTTTAAAGTTATTGTTTGCCATCAGTGCCAACTTAAACTTAAATATTACTCATTTGGATATTACCACAGCTTTTTTAAATGGTCATCTTGATGAAGTTGTTTACATGGAATTACCTCAGCATTATAAATGTGAAAATAGTGAGTCCAAAATACTTAAATTAAATCGGGCTATTTATGGTCTAAAGCAGTCAGCTAGATCGTGGTATAAAAGGGTTGATGACTATTTACAGGAGTTGGGTTATATTAAATCTGTGTATGAACATTGTTTATTCATGAAATCATCTGGTAATATAAAAACATATATAGCTTTGTTTGTCGATGATTTTTTTGTGTTTTCAAATTGTTCTCAGGAGGAAAATAATTTAAAAACTAGTTTGAGTAAAAGATTTAAGTTAAAAGACCTAGGACAATTAAAAGAGTGCTTAGGAATGAATGTAAAAATTGAAAAACATAAGATTTGTATAAGTCAGGAGCACTTCATAGAAAAATTGTTAAAAAGATTTAATTTTGAAAATTGTAAAGACATAGATACACCTATGGAGCCTAACTTAAGACTTGAGAAAGGAAAAGATGTATGTTCTAATTCTAGTTACCCATTTCAGGAGCTCATAGGTAGTTTGATGTATCTATCTGTCTTAACAAGGCCTGATATATCCTACTGTATTAGTTATTTAAGTCAATTTAACAACTGTAATACTGAGACCCATTGGAAACATGCTAAAAGAGTTTTAAAATATTTAAGCTGCACTAAATCTTTTGGATTAATGTATACCAAAAATAATAGTGATATATCTGGATTTGCAGATGCCGACTGGGCCTCAGATAGTTTAGATAGGAAATCCTATACTGGATATTGCTTTGTATACTCTGGATCTGTAATATCTCATGAAAGTAGGAAGCAACAGACGGTAGCTCTCTCTAGCACAGAGGCAGAATATATGGCTGTGTGTGAAGCAAGTAAAGAAGCTATTTATCTAAAAAATCTATTGTCTGAACTTGTTGATAGAGGCAATATACCTATTGTAATATTTAATGATAACTAAAGTGCTCAAAAACTTTCAGAAAACTGTATGTATCATAGAAGGTCTAAGCATATAGACGTAAGGTATCATTTTATAAGAGAAGCTGTTGTTAAAAATTTGGTTAAAGTTAGTTATTTGAAATCCTCAGATATGCCAGCTGATATGTTAACGAAAAGCCTACCTAAAGTCAAACATTATTATTTTATGCAGAAATTGGGAATAGTTAATTTAAGAAATATGTGATTTATTTTATTTTTGTAACTTGATTATTTTGTTATGTGGTGGTATTGTTTATGGTAACAAAATTATAAAATAAATATTTAGTCTATGAAAAAACTCAACTGCGTTTTAATACGCTATCCCCAAAAGTCCCAGTGCCGATCTAGCTCTCTTCGCCGACGAAACGGCTATCTACTATAGAGGCAGAGTCCTACAAAACAAATTCTTGCGAAAGGCCGCGGGAGTCCCGTGGTACGTTCGCAATAGTCAACTCCATGTAGACTTCAAAATTCCCACCATCAAACAATTTATGAAAAGCGCCTCTAAGCGTTTTTTCGAATCTGCTGAAAAACATCCCAACCCACTAATAGTATCGGCCGCCCGATATACCCCATCTCAAATCTCCACCCGACGCCGTCCGAGGCATGTCCTTATTGACCCTGACGACGATATCACATTGCTTCAGCAAGCAATGTCTCAAAAGCACACACCAAACCGACCATTGTTCCGTCCTCGCCGGCGAGGCTCGTCGCGAACTCTACGTCATCGTCCCCCCCGTCCTCTGCTAGGGCCGGCGCGCGCCGAGCCACTAGCCTTAAACATGTCCCTAAATAATACCACTCAGATCCAGCTCCCTAGCTCATCCCCCAGCAACGCCCTAAGCCGAGGTCCGAACCCCGCACCGGGGTGCCCTTAGCTGTGTTGCTTAGTTTTTAAGTTTAAGCTCGGCTGGAGGCCCTTGGGCCTCGCCCTTTAGTCCGGTTAAGCAGTGGAGGTAACTCCCCCCTACCAACTGCGAGACCATGTCGTAAAAAAAAACTCGGGTTCACTTTTCGGGTGGCGCTCGGAGGAGACGGACGTTTCTATTATTTGTATTTCTGAATAATTTAAGTGGTTGATTAGTGCTACTTTATTTGTACTGGTTATAATAAATCATTAGTTAGGTCGTTATTGTCGTTATTTTTAAAAAAAATTAATCCACTTCTGATTTCTAATAATAGTTATATTTTACTTGCATATGAAACCCTTATAATAGGTACCACCTTTTCTGATTCTCACATTGGCGTCACAAATATTTCCCCACCAGGAGATAACAAACACGTCTCAATTGAAGTAAGCTTCAAATAACGGTCAAGTGTTTAATAGCAGTGTTTTACCAGAAATAAAACACATATTAAATACTTACCTTATTTGAAGCTTACATTTCATTCCTTCCTGGTGGACATTCCACTCAATGATAAAAGATTACTCCCGAAACCGAACCAACGTTCAGCGGGACCTGGTGGGGGAAACTGAATGTGCAAGCGAGATAGCTATATACGAGTAAAAGAGAACAAGATAAAGCGGAAAACGACTAGCGCCTCTCTCAATTGAAGTAAGCTTCAAATAAGGTAAGTATTTAATATGTGTTTTATTTCAGGTAAAACACTGCTATTAAACTACAAGCTGATTCATATTTTCGCCACTAAGGGGCAAATTCACCGATCGCTATAAAATCTTAGTTTAATGAAGCTAAGTTTCCGGTAATCTGGTTTACAGATCAGTGTTGATCTCGTTTAACGTCAAACTGATTTCACCAGCACCATTTTAGCTGCGTTTACGAAAGCCATAGATAAAACAAACATTTCGCTTGGCGAGAGCCCTAAAATGTCGTAGCCGCGTTTCATTTTACGTCAAAATCTACGATCTCATACGTATTTCATGTATAGAAGTAATAACGAAACGTGTTTGATTGTTCATAGTGTTACAAGCTTAGAAAATTTTCTCTTATTAAATAGGTAATACGATAAAAAAATATTTAAAGTGAGGTATATATTTCATAAAAAATTTCACATTATAAAAATTTTAAAGATATTTTCCATACATATTGTTTTACCTTTACTTTAATGTAAAAACTTATGAAATGTAATTATTTGTGACGAATTTTTTCACTATTGGCAATATTGTGTTTCTTCTTTGTACGAACATTTTTACATCTTTCTTTATATAATTTTTATTTATAGCGTGTGTAAATTTGTTCTTTCGTATTATTATTTACTCTTTTTAAAGAATGGTTGCATCAATAATATACAAATCATTTTTATGTTAGTTATTATTGTGACATTTACAACAAGTGACACCGGCTAATCGCGTTTAAAGCCGTTAACTGGCCAAAATTGGGCGTTTAGAATGAAATCTAAGCTTAGCTTGATTCAAGTTATGTTTGTGCTGGTGAAATGCAAAATGTGCCTCTAATCCAGATTAAGCTCTAAAACTGCGTTTCGTTGGATCTAATCGCGATTAGTTTCATCGGTGAATTTGGACCTAAATGTAACGACTCCGTGGCGCAACGGTAGCGCGTCTAACTCCAGATCAGAAGGTTGCGTGTTCAAATCACGTCGGGGTCATAGTATTACGAATCCGTTTTTTTGAGCTTTTTCCTTTTTTTTTATTACCTATAAAAGCGAGTGCAGTAACTGTAATCAAAATGTTAATCAAATTGCAATATCCCACCCCGTAGCAGGTACTTGTTCTTGCAAATTTGGGATTGAGATAGCTTAAGTACACCCTTTTTTTGTGCTGTGGCAAGTTCATCATTTTTACACCAACCATACAGTGTCAGTAAATATCTATCAAGATCCGTAACATACTTAGAAGAATGATTTCTTCAAACAGACAAGATAATTTTCTGGGTGGAAATACTATTCACAAGTTAGGTTAGTCTCCGGTCCTGTTTATCTAAATGGTATTTAATTAAAACTTTTTTTCGTCACGGTTTGTATACAGAACCTATTTGCAATGCTACCAGCAGCATTAAACACACTGAAAAGATTTTTCAAAATTTTGTTATGATCAAATGTATGGGGGAAGTCACTCGCCAAGTAAGCCGCCTGTTTGGACGGAAAAATTTAGAAAAGTGGCGATTTTTCGCGCTTTCTTAGTTTTTTAAGCGCGCAAAGCTTTGTTATGATCAAATGTATGATTAAGATCTGAACTGAAACACAAACCGCAGAAAACCAAAGAAGAGAAAAAAAGAGTTATCTATACTACACACATACACATACACACGCTCACACACATACACACATACACACGCTCACACACATTCATTAATTCACAGTTATAAGATGGAGTGATAAATTATAGAACTCTCTGTTAAACATGTACGCATGTCAATAATGTATTCTGTTTATAATTATAACTGTACTGTATCTAGTAATTTACCAGTCTTTGCTGTTCTCTGAGTATTATATTACGTACACAACACCTCCCCTCATGGCCCTCTTCCCAATGTTCCCGCACAATATCTAAGGGAACGGGAGTGGCTGAAAATCAGCGCTAAACGTAATTAAATTTACGGGCAGCACAGGCTGAGCCATGTCCCCTTGCTTTTAAAAGGCCTTAAACATATTTTTTTTTTTTTTTTGTTTTGTAATTTTATTATTTTGTTGTAATTTTATTATATTTTGTTTAAGTACTAAAAAGCAATAAAGATCATTTATTATTTTTTTTTTTTATTACTATACAAAACCACAAAAAAATATTTGGTATGTTTATTTTGATGAAACTTTATAATAATATAATTGTGGTATTTTCACAATAATAGAATTTAAGCTTAATTTTGACTCACAATGCGCCTGCGCTTAGTATCCCCATCAATCACCTCGTGCACTAGTGCAATTTATTTCGCATTCGTGAAATTTGTGATTTGGTTTAAACCAGTTGTCAGACTATTTTAGACCTCCAACCGACCTGTAACGATTGCCAAAGATGGTAAATTGGCAACCGGGACCGACGGCTTAACACATTCACTGCTAACATTTCAACTTCTTCGTAAATTCTCGAACAGTTGGACGCACATACGCGTCGTTAGCAGTGAACGCGTTAACGTGCTCTCCGAGGCACGGAAGGAACACAGGCGGTTGCTTAACATCGCTGATCGAACGATATGCACAATAGCAACTGTGCCATTAGCTCCGCCTAAACTAGAGTCATCACTAGACTGATTGATGGTACTAATAACCACTACTATTTTTACACTTCAGATGACATCTCAAAGAACGAAACAAATACTGAAATTATTCAAAATAGAAATGGAATCCGATATTGGGCAGAACAACGCACCGATCCCCACGACTACGACACAAAAAGATGACGACGTCAATAGACCAATTGAATTTATTGATAGCAACGCGGAAGCCACTCCGTCTATTGACCGCAGTGACGAAGATATAGTTAATACTATTGAGGTTGACACACTATTTGAATACAAAAACCCGCCATTCTTTAACACAGATCTAACGATCTAGAAGAACAGTAAATTATCACGTTGGGTGTATAGCAGCTCCCTTAAATACTTACTGCACTCTGTTTTTTAGTACTTTTGTTTTAGCAGCAACAGAAATAAATACGTTAATAATTAACAACAGCTTATTTTGTTGCAGATGCTCTCAGAAATGACTGACAGACCCGGAAGCTACTTAAACGTTGAAGAGTTTTTAAAATATTTCACCTGGGAACTTTGAAGGCAGTGGCTCAAACTTAAACTACCAAGAGCCAAACCCAACCCCAACTATTGACGTCAATCCTGGAGTAAGCGGCGAGAAAAGAAACTTTAGCCCAGTTTTCTTTCGTTCGCGTCATTCAAATTCGTCCAGTTCAAGCACCACTCCAGCACCTAAGTCTTCATCATCCGACGCTTCATCATCTCACACTTCCTCATCTTGCACTACATCTACGTCAGAATATGCTTCGCCGACCAACGCAGAAGCTTCTGGTGAAAACTATATAACTATATATGATCCCGTATATCTTGATACCATGAATAATAGCGGAAATGTAACACAAGAAGTAGAAATTGTAATACTGGAAAGCGAAAGTGTAACAGAAGAAGGCGAAATTATAGCAGAAGAAGGCGAAATTATAGTAGAAGGAGGCGAAATTGTAACACAGGAAAGCGAATCTATTGGACAAGAATTAGAAGAAAGTCCAGAGACAGTTCCGATTGAAAGCGAAGAAAATTCTGACAGTCATGCACAGACAAGCATTCAGAGCAGAAAGCGGAAGAATAACCGACAAAGTACGACACAAAATAAATCTAAAATGCGTAGAACCTGTGGCCCTACTTACAAAGCGAGGAATAAACAGATAACTAAACCACAGGGGATCCAACAGCCGTAATAATAAATGTATGTAACTCAAATGTTACGAAAAGTTCACTGACGCTCAAAGAAAAGGTATATTTAATGCTTATTGGGATTTAAGGGACATCGATCATCAGAGGTCATTTATATTGTCTTGTATGACTGATGTTGCACCTGAATATAGCACGAGAGCCAGGCTCCCACAGACATTGGACAAAGCTTTCAGCTTTATAGTGGATGGAAAGTCTATCCGGGTTTGTAAACAGTTCTTTGTGAGAACGTTAAATATAACTGAACGCTTAGTACGAACAGTTATAGAGAACAGTGTTGTATATGGTTCATTGGGAAGAGATCTATTAGGAAGGGTTGAGCATCACAGACGCACTGATGTATCACTCCTCATGGATATAACAGAGTTTATTAACGCTATTCCAAGGATAATGTCACGGTATACGAGGCAAAGTCCACCGCGCGAATATATTTATGGATGGAAATCTATAAAAGAACTCTATGTAGATTTTCAGAAGCAACAGGCAAGAAGAAATAAGACTTCGGGAACATATTGTACGTTTCGTTGAGTGGTTACAGAACAGTTGAACATATCATTATTCATGCCTCGAAAAGATCAATGCGACCTCTGTCTGCAGTATCAAAATTCAAATCAAGAACAGAAGAGTATAATAAAAGAACAATTTGATATCCATACCGTAGAAAAGAGATTGATCAAATTAGAAAAGGACAATGACAGATCTAAAATTAATTATAGAAACAAAATTATTGTGATTGATTTACAAAGTGTTCTTCAGTCACCTAAAGGCTTAACTTCCGCGTCATTTTACACATCCAAATTGAATAGTTATAACTTTACAGTTACTTTACTAGAGAAAAAACTCGCCGGACATAGCAGGGACTCCTATAATGTTGTTATGTCTGGAATGAGACAGACGCAGGACGTAGCTCAAACGAAATCGGCTCATGCTTATTAAATTTTTTCGAGAAACTCTCCGCAGAATCTTGTAGTGGAGATGGTTTGAACTTGATACTGCATTCGGACGATTACTGTGGCTATCATAGGAATAAATGCCTACTTACGGTATATCTTTACGCTGTGGCCCATCTTAACATAGAGACAATTACACATAAATATTTAATACAGGGCCATACACAGCATGAAGGCCACCATGTGCGGAGCATTATCAAGAAGGAAATAAGCAAGAATTTAAAGTCAGGTCCGATATATTCTCCACAACATTACATATATATTGGCCTCTTGCATCTATGACAGATGATTTAAGCAGCGTCATTTAGGACATTTTGACGACACTTCCGCCAATGGCTATGAAGGCCGATACGGGAGCGACAGATCCGACCACAGCACGCGCACACGTTGGAGCGCTGAGGGGCTTGGAATGGTAATGGCTTCAGAGCACGCTCACGCCTTTGCGCACGCTTGCTTGCCAATGCTCCGAACCAGGAATTGTCGTGTGCAGTAGTGCCGCCGTGTAGGGTAGTCCTCCATTTGGGGCGGTCATCAGCGAGATGCTGCCAGTCAGACCAGCCGATGCCAAACGATATCATATCTCGCTTTGCGCAGTCCTTGAAGCGCAGCATGGGGCGACCTTGAGGACGCTTGGCGTTTGCAATTTCCCCTAAAAGAACTTTCCGAGGTAAACGAACAGGCTCCATCCTGTGCACATGCCCCAGCCAGCGCAGTCTCCTCTGTTTTAAGAGAGCGGTAATACTAGGTAGTTGTGCAAGCTTAAGAACCTCTTCGTTGGTAATTTTGTCCTTGCTACGTGAAACCCAAAATGCCACGTAGACATCGCATATGGAATGTGTTGATTTTTCTTTCCTCTTTGGCGTACGATGTCCAGGTTTCAGCCCCGTACAAGAGTGTACTCAAGATGCAGGTCTGGTACACGATCATCTTGGTTTTAATAGTAAGATGTTTATTACCCCACACTCTTGTACTTAACTTCCCGAACATCGTAGCTGACTTGCCGATGCGGCTGTTAATCTCTGCATCCAGTGAGAGATTGCTCGACACCGTCGATCCTAGGTACACAAAGTTTTCAACACATGTCAGGGGCGAACCGTCCAGTAGAATTCGTGGTTTATCTGGGCACCCTTGCGTCATTACGACAGTCTTCTTTGCATTGATTGACATGGAGAAACGTACGCACGCGTGTGAAAATTTGTCAATGATGTCTTGAAGTTCCTGTTCTGAGGAGGCTACAAACGCTGCGTCGTCAGCAAATAATAGACCGTCGATATGTAAATCCTCTCGATGGCGCTTAGATTTTAAGAGAGCTATATTAAAAAGCTTGCCGTCAGCTCTTGTGTGCAAATGTATGCCCTGTTTGGCATCTCCAAAAGCGTCATTGAGAAGAAGTGAAAAGGAGATGCCAAACAAGGTAGGTGCCAGCACGCAGCCCTGGCGCACACCTCTACGCATATCGAAGGTACCTGATGCAGTGCCATTGAAAACAACAGAACCCTTCATATCTTGGTGAAAAGATTTGATCATTGCCAACAGCTTGGCAGGACATCCAATCTTATCAAGATAGCAATAATCAAAGTCTCTGTGATGGGACGAATGCTACATCCTTCTGGCCATCTCAAGACTTCATACGTCTAAAATATTTGAAGTCTAGAAGTGATGGTCTAGAACCAGCAGTTGCACCTGGTGCAGAGGAAGTTGATACCACAAATGAAATGATGCCTACTCAAAAGCAGCAGCCACCACTGCCCCTCAACTCACCTCCTCCGGACAGTCCATCGTAGATGAAGCAAGATGATCCTGATGATAACATACAAGATGATCCAGAAAGTATTCCTAGCACTAGCCAAGGCGTTGCAGAAAAACCAATGTGCAGGACTTTGTCCGCGGTACATGCACTAAAGGGTCTGATTGTATATTCTCCCACACCCTCGACGTGACGCAGCTTAAGGGCGTTTACACATTCTGTAAGAACTTTCAAAACAGAGTCTGTTCCTTGCCCACATGCAAGTTTGTGCATGCTACAGTGTTCGAGAAGGAAAACTTTTTTAGGACTGGTTATCTGCCTCCACACGCATTTTACCATCTGAAACGCATGCAAATATTGCGCCCGCCGCCGCCGCCGCCGCCACCCCCTCCACCGCCACCCCCACCAATGCCGATATACATGCCGATGGCATCCCCCCTGCAGGCAGCAACCAACCAGTTGATAGTCGATAACAATGGCGTGCAACCGATACTATACCATTTTTTTTTTTTTTGTTGACGAGGGGGAAACCTTCAAAAGGTCCCCGACCGCCCTGGGAGAGGCAGATCGGGGTATGTGGGATTTTTACCGCACTAAAACCCCCCCGGTGGCCATCCTCAGTGCTCAGGGGGGACTCCGGGTACTCTGCTAGAACGCACCGGTGTCCCCCCACACTTTGCCGGGGCACATCCCCGGGGCAGCTGTAAGGCCGCCCCTAGAGACCTGGCTGTGCAAGGCAGCGCGAGCCACATCGCGCTGCCACCTTCCCGGGCCCGCGCCGGTGGTCAAAGCTCCCACCCCGACCACCGCCAGCAGGCCCTCCGGCCCCCTTTTAGTCGCCTCTTACGACAGGCAGGGGATACCATAGCCATATTCTTAGACCCTGGCTATTGGGTGGACGGACCGGGGCGTGCGTTGCCTCCGCCCCGCCGTCGCCGTCGTCTCCGAGAGGGATCGGCTCTCTCCCGATCCCGCTCGGAGGTCTCCTTCTGGGACATTACCGTCTCGCAGAAGGAGACTACGGCCCTCCATGCCTCTCTGTCTGCCAGCATAGCCGTCACTACGCGTGGCAGAGAGAGGTCCTGCCCGATCCTGGTGACCAGGACTCGACGCTCCGAGTTCCACGCTGGGCACTGCTCCAGCGTGTGCTGTGCGGAGTCCCGGTCACAGCCGCAATGGTGGCATTGCGCCGTCGGTTCGCGACCGATCCGATTCAGGTACTCACCGAAACACCCGTGTCCGGTGAGTACCTGCGTCAGCCGGAAGGTGACGTGGTCCTTCCTCTTTAGCCAGGGCCCGAGGCTCGGCAAAATTGCACCGACAGCGCGTTGGCGGGCGTTCTGCGGCTCACACAGCCGCTCCCGCCACGCCAAAAGCGCACGTCGGTGCTCCTGCCTGCGCACTTCAGCCGCATTAGGAGGCGCGGTTCCGTCCGCCCGGCGGAGACGGTCGTAGACACGAGCATCCATCTCCGCCAGGATGTCCAGGGGCGGAAACCGCGCCAGGACAGTGGCCGCCTCAAAGGATGAAGAACAAAGAAAGAAGGTACCCCCGTGCGACCCGGATGGCCATAGGACGCTGCATACTATTATACATAGTTCTGCAGCGCCTAACACCCAGTCTGGAAGACCAGACGGGTGCTCCGTAGAGAGCCACGGATCGCACGACCCCCGCATAGAGGCGGCGGACTCCTTCACTCGGCCCCCCGAGATTGGGCAGCAGTCTGTGCAACGCACCCGCTACCCTCTTGATCCGGGGGACCATGCGGCTGAAGTGCTCCTCGAAGCCCCAGCGACCGGCCAGGGTGAGACCTAGGTACTTGAGGTACCGTCCCACCCGGACATCCACGTCACCTACGTGACCCGACGAGCTGGGTGGTTCCCTTCCCCTCGGGAGTTTATGGAACCACAGCGCCTCGGTCTTCTCCGGCGCTACCCGAAGGCCCAGCTCGTGGATTTTCTCCACGACGCATGCCACGCCAAGCTCGGCGAGCCGGTTGGTCTCCTCGAATGTCGCCCCAACGGCTAGCACCAGCGTGTCGTCCGCATAGCAGACGATGCTGACGCCGTCGGGGCGGTCGACCCGCAGGACCGCATCGTACGCGAGGTTCCACAGGAGTGGCCCTAGGACCGATCCCTGTGGGACCCCGCAGACCGATACTATACCAAATCCAACCCAACCCACTCCGTCTGCACCGTCCGTGGCTGTTGCCAATGTAAACCAGGAGCAGAACTTGTTCCAACAGTTTAGTATGAGTTTAACCAATCGTCCTTCTGCCACTGCTGTCTCTCCAGCCCTTGCCAATGAAGAGGATAATGAGGATTTACTGGGCGGGTTGTTGAAATCGCTTCTGTTCAGCGGCTCGTTACAGTCGGATCCATCATGATCCGGGGACTACGAGCTCTGACTCTGATGTGTAGTTACACATCAGGGTTAGAGACATTCACTAGTTCTCAAAAACTTTACCAATATGTGTTTAGTGACTAAAGATTATCGCTTTTGATGTCAAATCATTCAACACTTATAATTCTGATCGGCATAGATACATTGGATGTCTGATACTAATAAGATCAATAGTGCACTGCAACATTAATAATGTTCGCGTCAGTACAATAAGGTATGCCCACTTTGCCAATTTGTGTTAGTGAATTAAGATTATCGCTTTCGATGCCAAATGTTATTAATAAACTTATATATTATAACGCTGATCGGCTTAGATACATTGGATGTTTGCTGCTAATAAGATCAATAGTGCAAGGGCACATTGACTATGTATTCGTTAATAAAATAAGATAAGTTCTTCCTACGCGTAGGTTAGGTGATTGTCCCAAGGCGACGTTACCAGCTGTGGTGCGGTCTTGAGATGTATTGAAAGATGTCAATAAATGTTAGGATTCATCGTGACTTAATGGTGTCGAGATAGAGGTTTATCGTGAGAATAACATTTATCGTTCAGTAGCACAAACTAAGTAATACACTTGCTTATTACAAAACATCGCCTAAGATAAGGTTTAAGAGTAGTTCTATCTCTTTTTGTGATTAGATTGGAGATGTATTTCGAAAGGGATGGACATAGTTTTAGTCAGTTTGGTCTAGTCTTGGTTTGACCCATTAATACATACATATATATGCCGTGAGGTGTCCGGCAGAATAGAATAGCTCCTACCTCTTTCGTACAGAGGTGTCGTAAAAGACGACTAAGGTAAATTAGAAATAGATGGCAGACTAACTTACAGATTACCACCCATTCTGTAGCCGTCAAAAGATCTCAGGAACAGGATCGAAGGAACTCGAAATTCAATCCGGATTGGTACCTCCGTAAGGCATGAGCCAGGTCCTGCAACCGGGGGTGCAAGGCCAGGAGACCTCCTCGTGTGCCCGACCCATTGTTTGTCCTAAGGATACGTCCGAGGGAACGACAATGGCTTCGGGCCGGTGCACCCTGGACGTCGCCGACGGACTCTTCGGGGGCCTCCATCGAGTGACTTTGCTCCTCGATGGCGATCCCTGGGGACGCCGTCGTCGATGACCGACTTCTGGCACTCGACGCAGGTGGCGGAGGTGGAATTCGCTCCTTGTGCGTCTCTGTTCAGCAGAGATGACAACGGATGCGAGCCTGCGTCACCCATTCCCAAGGCCCGGCGTGCCTATGGGAACTAGACCTTCTGTCTAAGGCTGGGGGGTGATACCCAGTCAAACGTCAGGGGGATGGGGAGGCACTCCGAAAGGGGTGCCCGGGGTTGACGCTATCTCGCTCGTCACCCCGTGAATGCCGTAATCACCGGCTCTTCCTTCAACGATTCCAGTTAGCGAGGCTGGATACGTCGGGGAGTCGGTGACCGGAGAGGGCTTGCCTTAATTGGCCGGCCTGCGAGGAGCAAACCTCTATAAAAATCCGACAGCGAAGTCGTGAAAACCTGAGAGGCTCTGGGCCACCTCTCAGTATGTAAGTCCCCCATTGTCGGAATGGGCGTCACCCGGCAATGGTCTCTATTTCGTCCCACACTCGTGGGAACAGTTATGGAGAATTCTAATAAAAAACCAATGACGAAGGGAGGAGAACAAAAAGAGGACGAGGGAGTTAAATCCCAAGACGGACAGGAGATTACGGGGGAGAAGCAGCTGCTGACCCCCGTAGTAGTGGTGGAAAGCTGCAGCAATGTAGCGGTGGCGGTGCGAACAAGGTCGCAGAAGAGGAGCAGGACGAACTCCGGCTCCTCCTGCGGTGAGCAGAAGGCCGCCAAGGTTGATTCGGCGACGCGCGGGCGAGCGCGCACAGGCGCCGCCGCCGCTAAACCAAGAAGGGACCGGAGTGGGCGCTTCATTCGGCCACCTACACCGTGTGCGGGAAGCGAACGCGAGGAGGACAGCGACGCGATGTCGGATATGTCCCTCGTGTCGCTGACCTCCGGGGAGGCAGACGCTGCGCGCAGGACCGGCCCTTCAGGGACGAGCCGCGCGGCGTTCCTGAAGGACGTCGCGGACGACCTGTCCGACTCAGAATTGGCCCTGACCAATACCAGGGCCAAGAAGAAGCTGCCCTCGGTGGAGGAGCTGATGAGGAAGATGGAGGAGATGCCCACACATGAGTTGGGCACCCTCATAAAGGAGCAGCAGACGGCGGTGGAGCGTGTGGCGGACAGGTCGAAGCACCTAAAAGGCACCTAAAAGGCACCTTCGTGCACCAATTGCGTGTGAGTGCACGAAGGACCGAGGCGGCGTCGCTCGTCCTGGCGACGCGTACATCTGCGGGCGCAAACACCGAAAGGTTAGAGCGCGAAAACGCGGAATTGCGCTCGCAGATGGCGGCTCTCTCCGCCAGGATGGAGAAGCTCACCGAGGAGCTCTCTGCCCTCCGCGGGGCGGGCAGGGAAGAGGCCAGTGATGCCGCCTCGGCACTGCCGTCGGGGGTGGAGGACCTCACGCGCGCCATCATGGTCCAGGTGGGGACCATGATGAGCGCCCGCTTTGAGGCCCTGGAGGAGAGGCTGCTCCCGGAGAGGCGCATGCGTCCCCCACTAGCCGCGGATGCTGGGAGAGCGCCCCAGGCGCCTGCCGGGCCATCTGTGAGGCTGGAAGCCCCAGCCTCTCAGGCACCCGCACCGGTGATCCCTGGGCGCAAGAGGAAGAGAAGGGGGGGTAGGAAGAATAAGGGGAGGACACCGGCTGCCGTGGCAGTGCTGCCGGCTCCTGCTCCTCCCTCAGCTCCTGCTCCTGTCCCAGCTCCGCGAGCTGTACAGGTCCAGCCCCCCCAGGTGGCCTGGTCCACAGTGGTGGGGCGTAAGGCCCAACCTAGGGCTGCGCCGAGCTCGGGGCCTACTCCCGCGGTGTCCCAGCGGCCGGCGCCTTCAACAAGGCCCCCGCCGCCGCGCAAACTGGAGCGGGCACCCTCAAAGCCGCCAGCTACCGCGGCGATCACGGTGACGATCCCAGAGGGATCGGATGTCACGTACGCTGCGGTGATGGCGGCCGCGAGGGAAAGGATCAAGCTCACCGAGCTTGGCATTCTGTCCCTAAGGAACAGAAAAGCCATCACCGGTGGGCTGATCCTGGAGGTGTCCGGTCCGGACTGTGCCACCAAGGCCGACGCGCTTGCAAGCCGCATGCGCGAGTCCCTCTCCGACATGGGCGCGCGTATTGTGCGCCCTGTCAAGATGGGGGACATGAGGGTGATGGACCTCAATGAGGCCATCACCCCCCAGGACGTAGCGGCAGCAATCGCGGACGCCGGAGGCTGCGCGGCGGCGGATGTAAAGGTGGGGGACATTAAGCGCCCCTCCCGTCTGGCACTCGGGACTGTTTGGGTCCGCTGCCCACTCACCGCGGTGCGCAAGCTGGTCGCAGCTGGGCGCATCACGGTTGGGTGGGTATCTGTGAGGGTCGAGGCACTGGAGGCAAGGCCTTTGCAGTGCTTCCGGTGCCTCGAGATCGGCCACGTGCGTAGCACATGTCCGAGCACCACGGATCGGAGCACCATGTGCTACGCATGTGGAGAGGCGGACCACCGGGCGAGTGAATGCACTCGCCCGCTGAAGTGCCCGCTCTGCGCGGACCTGGGCCGGCCCTCTGGCCACAGGATGGGGGGCAAGAAATGCTCCGCTTCTCGTGGCAAGAGGGGCCGTAAGCCGGGTCCCGCGCCGTCGAGCGGCACGGGTCCGGCTCGGTCGGGTACAGCCCCGACCGAGGCGGCAAAGAAGGCCCCAGCACGGCCTTAAGGCCCCTAAGAGCCCTGCAGTGCAACCTCAACCACTGTCGCGCGGCGCAGGACCTGTTCCAGCAGTCCGTCGCGCAGTGGTCGGTTGCACTGGCGGTGGTGGCGGAGCCATATCGCGTCGTCCCAAACCATCCTCGCTGGTTTGGTGACGACATGGACTCCGTCGCCATATACTGGGGTGGCGGTAGCGGCGACCCTCCCTGCTCCCTCATTGAGAGGGGGCTGGGATACGTCGCCGTGAGCTGGGGCCGCATAGTCGTTGTGGGTTGCTATGTCTCCCCCAACTGTACCCTCGCCGTCTACGAGGCGTACCTGGACGGGGTGGCCAACTGCATTCGCAGATGTCTGCCCCGTCCCGTGCTCGTCCTGGGCGACTTCAACGCTCACTCTCGTGAGTGGGGGAGAGCCCGGGATGACCCAAAGGGGGAGACAGTGCTGGAATGGGCGGCGGCGCTGGACCTCCGGTTGCTTAACCGGGGGTCCGTCAGCACCTGCGTGCGCTGGCAGGGGGAGTCGATCGTGGATCTTTCGTGGGCGACTCCCCAGGCAGCGCGCATGGTGACGGGGTGGAGAGTGGCGGAAGAGATGGTCACATTATCCGACCATCGCTTCATAGCGATGGATGTGGCCACCCGCCCTCCCCGCCCCGACAGCCGCCGCCGTAGCAGCCCGCCGCGACGATGGTCTCTCAAGCGGCTGGACAGAGATCGTCTCTGCGCCGCAGCCATCGTCGCGGCCTGGCCTGAGGGCCCAGAGGAAGGGATCCTGCCCGATCCTGAGAGAGAAGCCGCCTGGTTCCGCGACACGATGACGTCGATATGTGACGCGTCGATGCCCCGGACCAGACCTGCCAAGCCCCGGGCCGTGTACTGGTGGTCGGAGAGCATCGCGGAGCTGCGCGAGATATGCCTCCGCGCCCGACGCCGGTACACGCGTGCCCGGAGAAGAAGGCGAGCCACAGCCGAAGAGTTGGGTGGAGCCTACGTGGCATACCGAGGCGCCACGAAGGCGCTGCAGGCAGCCATTGCCAGCGCCAAGGCTCGGTCGTGGGACGAGCTCATCGGGGGACTGGAGAGGGATCCATGGGGCCGCCCGTACAAGATGGTACTGGGCAAGCTGCGCCCGTGGGTCCCTCCGCTGACGGAAACTCTGGACCCGGCATTCGTGGAGAGGGTAGTCGATACCCTCTTCCCCAGGGTCCAGAGCAGTCCCGCGCCCCCTCCTTCGGAACCGACCATCTGGTCCGAAGAGTTGGGGGTGACGACCGATGAGCTGGACCGAGCCGTGAGGCGCCTCGGAGCCCGAAACACGGCACCAGGCCCCGACGGAGTTCCTGGTCGGGCCTGGGTGTTGGCTCTACCCAACGGGCTGGGGGACAGGCTGCGGCGGCTGTTTAACGACTGCCTACGCTGCGGCGTGTTCCCCAGTGGCTGGAAAGTGGCTGGGTTGGTTCTCCTCCATAAGGATGGAAGACCCGCGGACTCTTCCTCCGCGTATCGTCCTCTCTGCCTACTAGATGAGGCGGGTAAGCTGCTCGAAAGAGTGTTGGCTGACCGCCTCAGTACGCACCTGACGAGCGTCGGGCCGGACCTGTCGGAAGACCAGTTTGGCTTCCGACGCGCGCGGTCGACAGTGGACGCGATCATACGCGTCCGAACACTGTCGACGCAGGCAGTATCCCGGGGCGGTGTGGCGTTGGCAGTCAGTCTTGACATTGTCAACGCCTTTAACAGCCTGCCCTGGGATGCAATATGGGGGGCCCTGGTGTACCACCGCGTGCCCCCCTACCTGCAGCGCGTGGTCCGTGCCTACTTGCACGACAGGTGCGTGCAATATGTGGGCGGAGATGGACGACTTCACCGGAGGAAGGTGTACTGCGGGGTCCCACCAGGTCCCAGGGATCGGTCCTAGGGCCACTCCTGTGGAACCTCGCGTACGATGCGGTCCTGCGGGTCGACCGCCCCGACGGCGTTAGCGTCGTCTGCTATGCGGACGACACGCTGGTGCTAGCCGTCGGGGCGACATTCGAGGAGACCAACCGGCTCGCCGAGCTTGGCGTGGCATGCGTCGTGGAGAAAATCCACGAGCTGGGCCTTCGGGTAGCGCCGGAGAAGACCGAGGCGCTGTGGTTCCATAAACTCCCGAGGGGAAGGGAACCACCCAGCTCGTCGGTTCGCGTAGGTGACGTGGATGTCCGGGTGGGACGGTACCTCAAGTACCTAGGTCTCACCCTGGACGGTCGCTGGGGCTTCGAGGAGCACTTCAGCCGCATGGTCCCCCGGATCAAGAGGGTAGCGGGTGCGTTGCACAGACTGCTGCCCAATCTCGGGGGGCCGAGTGAAGGAGTCCGCCGCCTCTATGTGGGGGTCGTGCGATCCGTGGCTCTCTACGGAGCACCCGTCTGGTCTTCCAGACTGGGTGTTAGGCGCTGCAGAACTATGTATAATAGTATGCAGCGTCCTATGGCCATCCGGGTCGCACGGGGGTACCGTACCCTATCCTTTGAGGCGGCCACTGTCCTGGCGCGGTTTCCGCCCCTGGACATCCTGGCGGAGATGGATGCTCGTGTCTACGACCGTCTCCGCCGGGCGGACGGAACCGCGCCTCCTAATGCGGCTGAAGTGCGGAGGCAGGAGCACCGACGTGCGCTCTTGGCGTGGCGTGAGCGGCTTCGTGAGCCGCAGAACGCCCGCCAACGCGCTGTCTGTAAATATGTCACCTGGAGTGAAATCAAGATGATTAAAGTGAAGAAAAGTTCACCGTTCTCGTTTTTTGTGAAGAGTTCGCATAAGCAAACTCAGTTCGTTGAGGTGTGCACAAGGAACAAGGGCTGGGGGGTGATACCCAGTCAAACGTCAGGGGGATGGGGAGGCACTCCGAAAGGGGTGCCCGGGGTTGACGCTATCTCGCTCGTCACCCGGTGAATGCCGTAATCACCGACTCTTCCTTCAACTTCAGTACCAATCCAGGCCGTCCACGGCAGCATCGGGCCAGAGAGAGGGTCGTGCTTCCAGATGATTTGAACTTTGGAGTTCAACCTGTTCTAACCTATAAACCATACAGAGGCAGATCGTGACGTAAGTTTGGCAAGTTCATAATTAATAGGAATGGCGTCAAAATCACCACTTGCCCGAGTTTACGCTTGAGAAGGCAAATTTATTCACTGCTAACATTTCAACTTCTTCGTAAATTCTCTAACAGCTGGACGCACATACGCGTCGTTAGCAGTGAACGCGTTAAAAGAGAAGAGAATATTTGAAAAGTAAATTTAGTATGTGCCCCACATATGGGGCTTAAATACATTTTCGAGCAAGACTCTGTGTACTCCAATTCCTACGCAGTGGCAGACGTTAGTAGTTAAAATTAATAAATAGATCATCAGACAAGCTGGTATAGTTGTTTCAGGTATGCAGCACATAAATGCAAATAGTGAAGTGTCCAATGAACCAGTGGCCGGCTGTTCCAAAGTACAAGACCAGTCGAAACAGCGGAAAAGAATTGGCATTCCAGCCCCCAGTGGGTCGCAGAAACATAGAAGGAAGGGGCAGGTTTACCCTAGAGTGCCATCAAGACCACTAACTCGATCGCAAAGTCTGGAGACTAATAAAAGCGAGTGCAGCAACTCGAATCAAGATGGTCTTATTCAAATTACAATATCCAACCCCGTAGCAGGTACTTGTTTTTGCAAATTTGGGATTGAGATAGCTTAAGTTCATCAACTTTACACCACTGTGTGGTTGGTCAGTTGTGTCAGTGTTACGGATCTATCAAGATCCGTAACATAATTAGAAGAATGATTTCTTCAAACAGACCAGTTTTTTTTTGGTAATAATGTTCACAAGTTAGGTTAGTCTCCGGTCCTGTTTATCTAAATGTTATTTAATCAAAACTTTTTTTTAGAATGCAATGAGCTCTGGCCGCCATTTGACACAAATTCCAACCAAAGTCACTCGGAAAATGTGTTGGATGAATGTGCGACCTATAATAATAGCTCAGACCAATTTGATGCGGTGGAGGGTTATAATTCGCAAGATGATGGATGGAAGCACTGTGCGCACATATTATGCGCATGGTTGGTCACAGTAAACCGTAATCTACATATGGACACACTTTATATTTTTCGCAAACAATTACGTTATAATTATGGTGGTATTTGTTAGAAAATATTTTTTTTTTTGCAGAATACTGTGCGGAGAAAAAAGCGAACCAACACTGCCGTGGAGATACAGCGCATATCGAACATAGGATACAGGTAATAAGATAACATAATACGAATCGCATCTCGGGTAGGTTAGTGGTTGTTTTTTTTTTTTTTAACATACATACATACATGCTCACGCCTGTATTCCAAGAATGAAGGGGTAGGCAGAGGTGTTGTTATCACAACACTCACTTTTCACCGAATTTGATTAAGTGCCAACGTCTCAGGCACATGCACTATATAAACTCATTGGTATAGGCCCCGCTGGGATGGGAACTTGCGTCGCTTGCGTAGCAGGCGACTGCTCAAACCGCGAGGCCACCACGGCTTTTTTTTCTTAAATAAATAAATAATTAATTAATTAAATTATTCGTGACAACAGCCCCCCTGTTCGCTAACTTTGTTGTTCACTGACATTTGTTGTACACTCATAATCGTTGTCCACCGCGAAGTCCGCACTATAGCGATCGCGTATCCCTTCAGCCCCCCTATTCGCTAACTTTGTTGTTCACTGACATTTGTTGTACACTCATAATCGTTGTCCACCGCGAAGTCCGCACTATAGCGATCGCGTATCCCTTCAGCCCCCCTATTCGCTAACTTTGTTGTTCACTGACATTTGTTGTACACTCATAATCGTTGTCCACCGCGAAGTCCGCACTATAGCGATCGCGTATCCCTTCAGCCCCCCTATTCGCTAACTTTGTTGTTCACTGACATTTGTTGTACACTCATAATCTTTGTCCACCGTGAAGTCCGCACTATAGCGATCGCGTAACCCTTCAGTGCCTATCAACTTACGGTGCCTATCAGCCTTTCTACGGTGCCTATCAAAGCACCTCTTGACACCTCTAGAATCTTATCGATATTATGCTACTAATATTAATATAGGTAATAGGATCGGTAATTTAGTACGTTTACAAGCATATTTAATTTGAACGGTTTTTATATCCAATTTTGGCGCTCAATTCATCAAAATGTCATGCTAAGTTTGTCTAGTGCAAAACAAAGTATATCGCGTGCGTTGTTTTTAGATTTTATAACAAATTAACAGCATATAAACTTAGGTGAGTGGAATGCTTTGTTGATTATTGTATTACATATTTTTATCAATTGCTTTATTTGTTTATAACTACAATATTTCAATAAACACCCATGTTTTAGATGGCTCCAAAAAGAAAATGTTGTTGGAGGCAGTTGGAACTCTTAGTTGAGTTCTGTGAAAAAAATACAGACCTCGCATTGGGCCGGTTCTCTGGCGGGCCGCAAGGTAGCCAGGCGTCTAAGCGCGCCTGGGAAGCTTTAGCCTGCGGCCTGAATGCAATCGGAGAAGGAGCAATGAAAACTCCAGAACAATGGCGCCGAGTGAGTTTACCGTTTTATTTCTCTCAGTTCAAACATTTACTTAATGTTAATAGCAAATAATTGTTTCTTAATTTTTTATGTTTTGCATTTAACTAACACTGTCTTTTCTTAATTATTTTTGCTTTTGTATAATCCCTACTAATATTATAAATGCGAAAGTAACTCTGTCTGTCTGTCTGTCTGTTACCTTTTCACGCCTAAACCGCTGAACCGATTTTGATGAATTTTGGTATAGAGATAGATGGAACCTTGGGAAAGGACATAGGGTACTTTTTATCCAGATCCCGATCCCGATCCCGGAATTATACGGGTGGAAACGCAGAGTGCAGTTGTGTATCGTATATCCCTACTAAATGAATTTTGGTATAGAGATAGATGGAACCTTGGAAAAGGACAAAGGCAACCTTTTATCCCGATCCCGATCCCGATCCCGTAATTATGCGAGTGATAGATAACGCAGGGTGCAGTTATGTATCGTATATGCCTACTAAATGAATTTTGGTATAGAGATAGATGGAACCTTGGGAAAGGACATCTTTACTTTTTATCCCGATCCCGATCCCGGAATTATGCGGGTGAAAACGCGGGGTGCAGTTATGTATCGCATAATTCAAATACTCCTAGCCAGCTTTTAGAATACTTTCTGCCTGACATGTCCATCAGGCCCATCGGCCTATACACTATGAATGTGTGAGTGTGACGATGCATGGTGTGGTGTGGCGGGGCTGGCGGGCGCGGGCGGCAAACACGTGCGGGGGACGCGGATGGCTCGGTGGGAGGAGTGTACATCACAAAGTATGCTTACCCGAACGGGCAGACACGTGAGGGCAGACGTCGTTGGCGGACGCATGCGATATCTACAATTTTGAGCTGCAACGTATTCGCTTTCTTTACGTTTTCATTGGTGTTTAGGGTTTCTTGGATAAGCATTTTGTGTTATTTACTTAGTTGTTTTGGTTGTTATTATTAGTTTAGCATAAGTTAGTAGTAGGTAGAATTATAGTTAATAGGTAAAATAAATACTTTAATTCATTTTTTAGGATAGGTATAAAATTGTAGTAGATTAGTAGGCAGGTTTTTTTAAGTTTTTTCACATTTAGTAAGTAGTTACGGTACCTAAGAAGGTCAGCATAGTTTTTATTGAGTATTAATAGGTAAGTAATGTTGTTTTGTGAATAAAATAGTTCCAGTAGTTTCGCATATAATTTTATCGATTCATTTTGTTTTTATTCCATGTGGATAGTATATTTTTTGTAACATTTAGTTTTAGTTTAGCAATTCGTTTTGTTTTTGTTTTATTTCATGTGTATAAGTACCTACCTTAAGTATAGTTTCGTACGAGTATCGAGTCCACAAAACCTACATGTTTTGACCAAAGAAGGAAAAACAAAAAATGTCGTATACAAAAACGTATTAAACTAAGTTAAGTCAGGGATCAGGGTCAGGAAAAGTCTACCTATGTTAATCTCAATAATTCAATGTGCCGGCTTCATTAGAATCGTTTCATTATAGTTTCAGAGCCTATTCAGTCCAAACAAATTTACACGAAGTAGTAGTTCTACGCAGACGAAGTCGCGGGTAACAGCTAGTACCAAAATAAACGCATCACTTTTACTCCATAAAGTTGAACCTGCATGAGGATAGATGCTTAAGATTGTTTGTTTTGCCCTAGTATTGGATAGAGCTAAAGGCCAAAGTAAAAGGCAAAGCGGCAGACTATAGGCGCAATGCTGGTGCCACTGGAGGTGGGCCCAGCAAATTAATGCCACTAACAGAAATAGACATGAGAATATTGGCTCTGATTGGACCGGTTGCGGTGGAGGGATTGCATGGTGTGTGCATACCAATAAATGTTAGGTTCCAATGATACTTCACATTTTTTATACCTCTAATATAATAGCTCTAAACATACTACAGTATTTACTCTCTTGTACCAAATCATAATGCATGCAAGTAATAAACTTGATTCTCTTATTTCTTTGCTAAGCTTCACACAAATCTTTAAATTATTTGGTGATGAGATGTATTAGATTAATTTTTCTATGTTTTACAGAATGATGCCACACTTGATACACCATCTATGCCAACAGTAGAGCCAGATATGCATGTTGAGTGGCTTGATGACAGCAGCTTATCACCTCACTCACTATTGCAGCAGCATAGAGTAGAACCAATATTGGGGCACCAGGAAAATGAGTCAATGACTCAATTGCCACACCTCAACTCAAATATTGTTACAGACAGTAAGCACAGCACACATCCATTATCCATATTATAGTAAAGTATTAGACATGATAAAGTTTCTGACTGTTTTTCTGTTACATATTCATAACTAAACTGCTGAACTGATTTATCTGATATCAGGTAAAGGGATAAGCGGGACCCCATGGATTGGTTAGTAAGAGTTGAATGCTATTCAATATATATATTAAATAATTGTAATATATTATAAGAAAATTATTATTTTCAGGACCTAATATGACGCAGCAATCCCCCGTTACTTTAGAACGTGTCTCTCGTGAGAGATCTCATCGTCAATCTCGTTGTGAGTTTCAAAACAGTTTTTAGTTGTTTGTTTGTAGCAGACTTAATTGTAGATGAGCCCAATATTTTTTATCATAAATAGTTGTTTATTATTACTGAAACATGTTTTTGTAAATTTCAGTTCGACAGCATGACGCAGTACCTGGGTGGGCCCTTGACCTCGAAGAGAGGCGAATTGCTATTGAAGAGAGGCGAATAGTGGTGGACGAGCGGCGTATTGCGGTCGAAGAACGCATGGTCGCCGCTATTGAGGAACTAGTAAATTTAGCTAGAGACATAAGGAGCCGTGGTGGCCTCGGGGTTTGAGCAGTCGCCTGCTACGCAAGCGACGCAAGTTCGAATCCCAGCGGGGCCTGTACCAATGAGTTTTTCTAAAAAAATACTTCACACCATGTGCTTTACGGTGAAGGAAACCATCGTGAGGAAACCTGCATATTTCTGAGAAGTAATTCAATGACGTATGTATAGTGCCTGAGACGGCGATAGACTCACCATCTGTCACGTTGGCACTTAATCATCTTCGGTGAAAAGTGTGTGTTGTGATAGCAACACCTCTGCCTACCCCTTCGGGGAATACAGGCGTGAGCATATGTAATGTATGTAACTTAAGGACTACTTATAATAATCATACAAATGTTTAATATTTAAAATATAAGTAAATAAAAAAATTGTCTTTATTCAATTAATTTTTTTATTGTAAATTAGTATCCCAAATCTCTTTAGGCTTAACAAGTATATACTATTTCAACATTAATATAATCATATTCATATAGGCAATCTATCATTAATAACAATTATAAAAAAATAACACATTTATCACTTGCTTATGCATAATCTATACAGATAAATAAAATTGAAGTGTCTGTTAGTAATTCCAAATAACAGCTTTTCACTAAATGCATATGACAGTATATATGGTACTGACAAAAATGAAACAATTTTAAATATGTCTGTCTATATGTCCGTTCCTGGTAATCTCTGAAACAGCTGGACCGATTTTAATGGGACTGACTGGCAAATAGGTTATACTAAAAGGAGTAACTTAGGCTACTTTTATTTAAAAAAAACATTTAGGGTTCCGCGGGAATGAAATTATATCCACGCGGGTGAAACCGCAGGGCACAGCTAGTTACTTAATATAAATGACTTAGATCTCTTGCATTCCATAGTCTTTGGACAAGAATGTCTCTAGTTATTTCAATATCAGTCAATCCATGAGTTGAAGGGACAACACTTTCTTCATACTCTTGAGCAGTTATAACATCGGGCATTGGAGTAGCATATGCAATTGCAATGTTATGTAGCACGGCATAAGCATTAACTATTTTTGCGGCAGTAATAGGTTCATAGTGCAGAACCCTGTGTGCTAGCAAACATCTCCAACGTCCTTTTAATACGCCAATACATTGTTCAATTGTATTTCTGGTATGACTATGCAAGTTTGTATAATTCTCCTCGGGAGAGCCAGACCCAGCTCCCAAGATTGGCGTCTTCATCCACGGACGCTGCGCATATCCGGAATCTCCTAAAAAAATGACAAATTAGGCACTTCATTCTTCATAGTTCATAGGTAGGTACTTTTATATAATTTCAGATCGATAATTATGTTTTAAGGTCTTAAAGGCTAAAATACCTACCAAGAAACCAACAGTGCTCTCTGTTATGTATATTTTCTAATCTAGTTTTAATTAAAGATTGATTCCAAATAAAAGAATCATGAGCGGCTCCTCCAAATGATGGATCTATATGTAATATTTTTAAGTTTGCATCACAAATCTAAAATAAAAAAATATTTTTTTCAAATTTATTTATCTGTATAGAATTATTTAATAAACAATTATTCACTGTAACAAATGTAATATATAAATAATAATAATATGTAATATATAATAAACACCTAGTAATATTACAAATGTGAAAGTTTCAATATTTTGAAGTTGAGAATAATATGTTTTTTTGTGAACTTGGGTACTGACAATAGGTACTCACAATCATAGCATTCAAGGAATGGAAATTTTTCCTATTAAAGAATGTTTCTTCATGCTCTTTGGGGCAGATGATTGCTATATGTGTTCCATCGATGCACCCTATAACTCCTGGAAAGCCAAACTTTTCCATAAAGCTGAAAAAAAAAGAGGTTCTTACTTACTTTATTAAATTTTTATAAAGTGATTGCAATATTATTTGACCTATGATTTATTGTTACATACTTACTTCCTCATTATTACTTCCCGTTCAGTTTGCGAGGCTGGGAACTTTATATATTTTGATGTAATTTCTGCATCATTGAGTACCTCTAAAACAGCATGTAAACACTCACTAAATGATGGTTGCGACATATTACTGAAGCACCTATGTTTCGCTGATATGACCCACTGGCAAAGAAGCTCAAAGTAGCCAAAAGCTGAAATAAATTATATTTTTCTAAGTAAATCATTCTTAAAACAATTTTGTAATGATGTTATGTACAAAGTACACTTACTTTGAGTTCATTGCAAATTCCGGAACTTCGTCGGTTTACTGGCATGAGTAATAATACATCATTCAAGACCTGCAAGAATGCATCTTTTGTGAGCCGAAAATTTGAAATAAACTCTATTTCAGGTAACTGTAGCGGGTCGTTGGTGTCTCTTAGGAACCGTCTATTTATTTTTAACAGACTTTGTCGTCCCTCCTCTTCAGCAATCCCCAATAAAAAAGCTCGTGCCATGTTAGCTAAATAATAAGAGGAATTTATTCACTCGCGAAGTTTATTCACACAACACAGACACAACCAAATTAATTTCTTACTTCTTAAGAAAGATCTCACAATACAATAAACACAATTTTCCGCGTGTACACCGCTTAGTGAAAAATTCCAAATCGAAATGCTCGACATTTGCTCCACTTAGAGAAACATTAAGTATCTCCTATCTTCGGTCGGATAATAGTGCTCATCGGTTGCGATCTATAAAACACTACTCTTCGATAGTGGCTATGAACAATTAAAGTGCGCATCAAATAAGTACCAATTCGTTGTACACTTTGCTTACAAAATCGCAACTTTTGATTTATCGATACATAAACTCCTGTCAAAAATGGTTACGGTGGCTATCAAATCGGTTAGCCACTCGTGACGTCATTTTAGTTAGACACTGATGTTAGGGAATACCAAATCTGTCAAAAACGCCTGTTTGACACTTGATCGTTGTACACTTTGCAAAGTGATTATCACTCAAAAGTTAGGGAATAGCACCGCAGTGCTTATCAACTTACGGTGCTTATCAGCCTTTCTACGGTGCCTATCAAAGCACCTCTTGACACCTCTAGAATCTTATCGATATTATGCGACTAATATTAATATCACAATATACGCTGTAAATTAGTACTTTTTGAAGGAAATTTTATTTGAACGGTTTATGTAAACAAATTAATATGGAGTTCATATTTACGAAATTATTTTTTACGTTTATAATGAGAACATAATCTGTAAATTAGTATTTACAGATTATGTTCTCATTAAAAACGTATTGATTTTGAGAACGTACGTTTATTCCTATTTCAAAGGCTTTAAGATAAAGCGTGAAAAGTAAAGAGTAAGAGACTGGGACATTGTGTGGAATGATGCAGGTAGGTTTTTATGTTGTTTTTACTTTTTATACATAAGTCTTGATTGAACAGTCAATAGTATGAACATAACATGATCTTAACATTATTTACATTGGAGTGATTAGGTTATATTTAAACTTTTACTTTCAGATAACCTATGCCAATATACTTATACCGAAACCAATGAGAATGCTAAAGAATGCTGAGAAAGAAAAATCGTTATTACAACACTCGTCAGAGGGCCCACTTAGTGACCAATCTACATTAAGATATTAGTATAGAAGTAGTAACACAGGATTGAAGAGCCAATAATGTAAGCCCTTGTAACTCAGTATTGATCACCACAAAGTACATTTTCCTTACACATTTTCATTATAATAATTCAGAAAATTTTATTGATAAGCCCGCAAAAAGTAAAGATATTAACTTTACGCAGAAAATGTGATTATCTGTTTCTGTTGAGTTAAAATGTTTATATAAAACAGAATGTTAAAACTTGTAGGGCATAATCATTTATTATTTACTATATTTAAGCATATTTTCCCTTTAAGGACAGAGTAGGTGGATTAAAACAATAAATAGCATATGCTGGCCAGCAGCACATCTTAATGTCATCTCTCATCAAATCCACAGCCACAGAAAATAATGGGAATCTCCTGTAAAAGTATTATCATTATAGACAGAAATATAATACACTCTAAATTATCTTGTTTGTTTTTATATGCCTGCATAAGTACTAAGGTTTTAGATGTAATATAAATTATATAGTTAACAACACCTAGTCTATTTTCTTTGTTTAGTCCAACCAACAGGGGCTGCATCATATCATTCCTACTGTAGAAAGATATACTTACTTTAAATTCCTATAAAGAAAGTATTATGTAGTGTTCATTGGGTCGGCAGTTTTTCAAATAGATAGTTCTCATAGATCTTGTGTTGGCCTTAGAGCGAAAATTGGCAAACATCACTATAAATTCCTCTGCATTCTTAGCAATTTGGTTTGATGTATCACTTTATCTTCTTACTTAAATCAGTTTCTTCTTTGATTCCTTCTTAAATCCAAATCTAGATCTTCGTATACTTTTCTAGATTACAAAAATTCAAAACGGTAAACTTTCTGTATTACAATTTTGATTTACCTTTTACGTGATACATTTTATAAACACTGAGGTCTCGTAACACAAAACAATAAATTTGTAGTGTGTGAACCGCTTAGTAAAAGTTTCCAAATCGAAGTGGTCGGAAATTGCTTCACATATAGAAACATTAACTAACTCCCATCTTCGGTTGGATAATAGTGCTCATCGCTTGCGATCTATAAAACACTACTATTCTATAGTTGCTATGAACAATTAAAGTGCTCAACGAATAAGTACCAATTCGTTGTACACTTTGCTTACAAAATCGCAACTTTTGATTTATCGCTACACAAACTCCTGTCAAAAATGGTTACTGTGGCTATCAAATCGGTTAGCCACTCGTGACGTCATTTTAGTTGGACACTGACGTTAGGGAATACCAAATCTGTCAAAAACGCCTGTTTGACACTTGATCGTTGTACACTTTGCAAAGTGATAATCTTTCAAAAGTTAGGGAATAGCACCGCTGGACGCACACGACGTACATAATTGTATATCATCATGTTACGTGTACATTGTACATTGGTATTGGTATTTTTGGCAAACGAAGTTTTCATTCGATGTCTATTGGTGGGGGTGGGTATTTGTTAAAAAAATTATTTTGTTTTAAGCACTGTGCGCACATATTATGCGCATGTTCTCTAATTAATTATCTCACAAATATAATTTATTTGCAATATTATTTAAAACGAATCTAATCATTTTTTTAAATTGTAATGTAATGTAAATAATAATATATATGTTTTTATTTAATGAAAATGAATGGTTGGTCACAGTAAACCGTAAACTACATATGCCCCCCTATTCGCTAACTTTGTTGTTCACTGACATTTGTTGTACACTCATAATCGTTGTCCACCGCGAAGTCCGCACTATAGCGATCGCGTATCCCTTCAGTGCCTATCAACTTACTGAAAGACCAATTCAATCTCAGTAAATATATTTATTAATTAACAATAATATTACTTTTCTACTTTTTAATCACTCGTATTTATCAACCACGATCCTTATCTGTTTCCCCTCTGACATTGACAGTACGTCTTAATCCAATGTCACCATTGAATTTACTAATACAAAATACAGATACATAATTGACAGTGAATGTAACATGTCACAGATAATAAACGTTCTGTTAATAAAATAAATACAGATACAGTACTGAACTAATGTATCATAGCACATATGAACAATATGGTTATATCAATATAATCAGAGCAATACAGATACAATATTATAATTGGGCGATGCATCACAGGTGAAACAAATGGTAAATAAGCTAACAGCTCGGCCATCCTCTAAAGGTGAGTCCTCTCACAACTTTTATAATAATTAAGGTCCAACATATATGACTAAACACCTTACTTTACACTTGTCA
The DNA here is from genome assembly GCA_929442735.1 of Watsonalla binaria. Lineage (NCBI taxonomy): Eukaryota > Metazoa > Arthropoda > Insecta > Lepidoptera > Drepanidae > Watsonalla > Watsonalla binaria. The sequence goes on along the minus strand of OV838939.1, from coordinate 6,252,695 downwards.
TGCCTGTATCCATCACCCAAAGGCGACTGACTGCCAGAGAATGCCCACTGTAGTAAGTCTGCCCATGCAAATTACGTAGCAGAAAGTAGAAATAACATTAAAAAAAAAGAATACAACAACAAACAAATTTCACTATAACGAGTAAGCTAAATTAAAAGCAATCAAACAGAGAACAACTTATAAACAATATCTTACTAAAATCATGCAACACTAATTTCAGATTACATATAAATTTCCAAATCTTAGTTTTGAAAAGTCTGCTAAGATTTGGGATAATCTGTGGGATATTGTATACCCAACATCATTCGCTTCGCGCACTGATCAATCATTGGTCATGCTCATAGTATCTCAGTAACATCATTCAATCTTATTGGTCTGATATGAAAATATAAATAAAACTAAAATTCGCTCAAAATCAGATCACAAATCAATTTGCAAATCTCGATCCTACATAGTCTACTATGATCTGCGTTTGCCCAACAATATTCTTTGCCTGCAGTGAAAGCTCATAGCCTATGTGCATGATATCTCAGTAACATAATCAAATCTCACTAATCTGTAATGAAGATAAAAAATAAAACAAAACATCGCTCAAACTCAGATCACAAATAATTTCCAAACCTTAGTCTTGTATAGTGTTAAATGATCTGCGATTTGTGCATTATCGGTTGTCATTAGCCCATAACCTATGCTCATAGAATCTCATAATATTATACATTTAATGAATCTGGAATACATATCAATTAATCTGGAATAAGCATCAATTAATCTGGAATAAACAACAATTAATCTGGAATAAACATCAATTAACCTGGAATACATATCAATTAATCTGGAATAAACATCAATTAATCTGGAATAAACATCAATTAACCTTGAATACATATCAATTAATCTGGAATAAACATCAATGAACTTGGAATAAATATCAACTAATCTGAAATAAAGATCAATTAATCTGGAATTAATACCAATTAATCTGGAATAATTATCTACTAATCTGGAATAAAGATCAATTAATCTTTAAACATAAAGCATGTGTTATTAAACACTGATAACTTCGCACAGTGTTATAGTTATTATTATCGCATATTATTTAATTGAATTTAATTTATTGCTCAACCATAATTTAAACATCAATTAATCTGGAATAAATATCAATTAAGATTAAATAAAGGTCAGTTAATCTTAAAATGTCAAATGTATTATAGTCATGAACGCATGTTTAATGATATTAATCACTTCGCTCAGTCTCATAGTCATCATTATCACAATCATATTACATATTCAATTCAATAATCTTAAGAAATCTCGTGCCACCAATGAGTATTGAACACCACTCTTAACATCTATTAACTACACATAGTCTGTTATGATCTAGATCATCTGTGAAATATCATCCGATTCTACACTGATCGCTCACCCATGTGGGTATCAGTATCACGTCAGGTTAGCTAGTGCGATCTGCAATCATCTATGTAACATGTACCGATTGCTCATGTCCATCAAGTTCCATTAAACAACATTATTTGTAACGATCGGTGGTCGTCTATGCAACAATCATTGACAGACTGCGCACATCTATCAAGTTCCATAGAACAAGGTAGTTTGTCACGATCTGCAATCACCTATACAATATTCACTGACTGCTCACACCCATCACATAATATAGTCTGTCACGATCAGCGGACTGCTCATATCCATCATCTTCCATCAAACAACATCTGTTTTGATCTACGATCATCTGTATAATATCATCTTCACTGATTTCTCATAATATATGTTTCAATATCACGTGAAGCTTATTAATGTGATCTGTAATAATCTATGCAACAATTACTGACTGCTCATATCCATCATATTCCATCAAACAACATCTGTTTTGATCTACGATTATCTGTGTAATATCATCTACACTGATTTCTCATAATCTATGTTTAACTATCACGTGAAGCTTATAAATGTGATCTGTAATAATCTATGCAACGATCACTGACTGCTCATATCCGTCGTATTCCATCAAACAACATCTGTTATGATCTACGATCATCTGTGTAATATCATCTACACTGACCGCTCATAATCTGTTTCACTATCATGACAAGCTAATTAATGTGATCTGCAATCATCTATGCAACAAGCACTGACAGCTCACATCTACTAAATGACATCTGTTATGATCTACGATCATCTGTGTAATATAATCTACACTGACCGCCCATAACCTATGTTTCACTATCACGACAGGCTAATGAATGTGATCTGCAATCATCTATGCAACAAGCACTGACTGCTCACATCTACCAAACGACATCTGTTATGATCTACGATCATCTGTGTAATATCATCTACACTGACCGCTCATACCCTATGTTTCACTATCACGATAAGCTTATGAATGTGATCTGCAATCATCTATGCAACAAGCACTGACTGCTCACATCTACCAAACGACATCTGTTATGATCTGCGATCATCTGTATAATATCATCTACACTCACCGCTCATACCCTATGTTTTACTATCACGATAAGCTTATGAATGTGATCTGCAATCATCTATGCAACAAGCACTGACTGCTCACTTCTATCAAACGACTTAGCCTTTCACGATCTGCGGTCATCTGTGTCATCGTTAACACGGACCGCTCGTGACCTATGTCGAGTTTAAATATTGGTAATCCAACCCTATTCAACCCTATTAAATTTCTCAAGAAATACACCATCTGTTATTCATTATAATATTATTCAAGCAATCATAATTAATGATTAAACGAACTTACCTGTATGTGAAGTTCTATCATAATTATACGAGCGCCTCGTCCTCGAGATTAGTACACAACTTGTAGTAACGCGTAAGTGTAACCACTCCAGCACTTTTTTTTCAGCATTTGAGAGATATTTAATACCTCCTTTTGGTATTTTTTTTTTTTTTGTCGGGTAGTACGCATATTCCTCTTTACCTCTGCGTCGTCCTCAATTTGTTACTCATTTAGTTTAGAGCCTGGAAACTGAAACTGTAAGCACACATTATACACAGAAGAGCTTTGCTTTAAGTAAATTATTCCAATTTTTTTTTTTTTTTTTTGCATTTACCATTGTAGTATGGAAAAAAAGAAAAGACGGGAGGAGTGTACAGCACCGGGAGGGTGGGTTACTAATCTCTTCGGACGAGGCGCTCGTATAATTATGATAGAACTTCACATACAGGTAAGTTCGTTTAATCATTAATTATACTTCGCGCCTCGTCCTCGAGATTAGTACACAACTAGTAGATATTTAGAGCTTAAATTGGAATAACATCAATAAGTTAGGTACATAAACCTATTTGCAAATTTAAAATGAATCACTTAAAGCAAAGTATTATTTATAAGAACAATTGTAAATATAATTATTAGTGTCCTGAAACGTACAATAATTCATTTTAATCTGAATGTCTTCACAAAATGTAAGGCCTAGTTATAAAAATAATAGGAATCATTTAATAATCAATCTGGATACATGGGTTTATTCGAACCTGTTTTAAAATGTTATATATATATATATATATATACTAGCTGTGCCCGGCAAACGTTGTATTGCCATATTTTTTTTTTTTGGGGTGGACTACCCTTAACATTTAGGGGGATGTTGGCCGATTCTCATAGATACCGGATAAGCACAAAAAATTTCATCAAAATCGGTCAAGCCGTTTCGGAGGAGTATGGCAACGAAAAAACTGTGACACGAGAATTTTATATATTAGACATATATATATGTGCAGTAACATTTGAACAAAAATCTATGGTTTCTAAGTTATTCTTACTCGGTAAGAAAATTGGAAAAATATATAGACTTTACTTAGGGGCTGTGTATTTCCAATGTCATGATAATTTGTTTTGAATTTTACCACAGTTACCAAATTGAACTTGATAGAAAGATAGATATAGAAACCTTGTTAGTTGTTATTGACAGTTATATTTAAATGAGCAATGTGCTCAAAGATAGTGTTCACTAGATCCTCGTGTATTACCTACCTATTTCTACTGCTTTTGGTTTTCAGCCAACAATTTTTGTAAGTATAGCCTACGGTACTTAGGTATGTGATACTTCCTCTAGCACAATCATTACATAAAGTATTGTTACTAAGTATTGTACTTGAAGACTGAGGATTCGGATTTTTAGGTAGGTGCGTCTACCACCTACCTACATATCTACTTATGTGATCATCCTATTTGGGTGAGTTTGTTTACATAATAGTATCAGTAGGTAACAATATTATTAGGTACCCATATTGAGTAATGGTATTATCTTTGACCAGCCGACCCAAAAACTAAGGACTTGTCAATTTGAACCTATCCTATACAACATTTAAAATTATACTCGTTCTTTGTAATTTCATGAGAAAATTCCATTGTATGTTATGAATACTTTAAGTATATTATTATGTATACATGGATATTTTAGAACGACTGATAACTACGTTATCAATTTAATTTGCTTTCAATATAATTTGCTTGAGCTTCTATATTGCATCCGCTTTCGTTACACGGAATGAAAATAAATCATAAACCTAATGAGCTAATAAGCGATTCAGTGTTTATGACAAGATAATTGAGTATTTATTTATGATATTATCTGTGCTTAGGTAGGTATCCTCGCTAATGTCCCCCGATTGTTGAGATAATGTTGACGCGATTGAAGCTACTGTTGTTTTAAGCTGTTACTTTAAAACAATTAAAAACAATGTATCAGATTTCTCAGAACAAATATTTTTTGTGTTAGGTCAAAATAGGTGCCTATGTAGTCAGTCGTTTATTTGTACCCTGGGTTGATTTATTTTGGTTTGCAATATTGCCTATATTTTCATACTCGTTTCTTACTAAGTTTGATAGGTGCAACAGACATGTAGGGACTCTGATTTTTCGGTTGGTTTTATACTCTCAATGAATTCACATGCGCACGTAATCTTAAACAAGTTACTTATAATAATAATAATAGTAGTTTCTTAACAATTTTCGGTTACGGCGGCTAATCTTAACGGGGATTAGCAATCTGCACAGGATATGTCATAGTGTACAAGCGTGTGCATAAACGCAGGTGCAATATTTATTCCTTAATTCTCATAGTCCCATTGGACGACAAAACTATACGATAGAAGAGATCAGGCGTAGAACCAGCGGCTTATCTTGCTTTTCAAGGCACGGGGGTGTAAGCACTGCCAACTTCGGGCATTTACTGTGAATTTATTGACAGAAAAAACTCAAAATATAATATTTTGACCCGACCCGGGAAACGAACCCGGGGCCTCGTAATCGGCAAGAGAACTTGCTAACCCACGGCCAACGAAACTAATTTAGTAAATATAGGTATTTTTTACCTGCTATAGCAAGGGTGATTTCCTTTTTATTAAGTATCTAAGACTTCTTTAGTCGTTAAGAATTTGTAACTACTTCTGTCTGGAATAGAGATTGAAAAATGTACTCAGATATTTTACCAAGAACATTTTTAATGGTTACCTATGTATGTGAACGCGAAGCGAAGTATAGTAACATACAATTGTTGTAGCCCTAACATGAATGAAGGTGATTAATGTAATGTAATAGGTACGGTAAAAAGATAGGTACTTAAACCATCATATTATTGTTATAAGGTGCGTGTTTGATTCGGGTATTAAATAAAACAGGAAAAAACCTGTTGCTACCTGATCATGTTAATTACTGAAATGCTCGATAGGTTTTTAAGAGCTTAATTTTTATATTTTGAACTTAGTAAGTAGATTGAACTCCTACGGTATTCTTATTTCCTATTGATAAGCATTTTTTATCTATAATGGTCATCATCACCATGATGATAGGCAAATGCCAATTAAGTTTATAATATTATTCTTGGTGATCATTGTTTTGCATGATATTTTTACTGATTAAACGAACTTACCTGAAGTGAAGTTCTATCAGAATTATACGAGGCGCCTCGTCCGAAGAGATTAGTACCTAATATACACATGTAGTCACGCACTAGTGACACCTCTCGGCACTTAGTAGAAAGTAAAAAAAAAAATATTAATAAGAATGGGGGTATTCTTATCCTACCTTGCCAACATGTCGTCTCGGCCCATCATATAGTTTAGAGTACGTATCCTCTCAGCATCTTATCCATTGATGTATTTCGACAGACAATAAACTAATGGGGCTAGGATCGGGTGGGAGGGTTTACTAATCTCTTCGGACGAGGCGCCTCGTATAATTCTGATAGAACTTCACTTCAGGTAAGTTCGTTTAATCAGTAATTATACTCGCGCCTCGTCCTCTAGATTAGTACCTAATATACACATGTAGACTTTGAGAGTTATGTCGTAAGAAATCATCAATTAATCATGAATCTGAATATTTTTATTAAAAATAAACAGCGTACAAAGTACATAAGCAACTACATAGAAACATTGTACTAACATAAGGTAGCATATGAATATAATCTATAATAACAATAGAAAATACAGGTAGGATTTGATCAGAAATTGTATGATCATTAGGTATGTGTATTACATAATTAACATAATATATACAATAAAAAATAATCAATGTAATCATAGATTCCGTACCAAAGAAAAAACTACGTTAGTTTAATTCTTGATTAATGATAGCTCGGGCTAAGGTATAATCATCATTTCCTAATATGGTTCTATGGTAGAACTTGGCGAAAGTCGTCGAATTTTCGCTCCATCCTGCCGTGTTAAGAATGGTGTTAACGTTAACACCAAGCGAGTGCGCGCGCGATGCAGAGGCGTGCCTCGTGCTGTGGGCACTGAACACGGACGCGTCGATGCCACACTCGCTCAGCGTGGATTTGATCCAGCGGCTGATCGTTTGACTGCCAACTGTGTTGTGTGGTTTTTTAATTCCGATAAAGCAATAGTCTGTTTTTCTTAAGGAAATGGTTCTACTTAAATAACAGGATAATGTCTTTGCAGGGCAAATTGTTGGCTTTGCTTCAAAATACGGTAAGTATAAAATAGGTTGATTTTTTCCAATTTTTGATGTTTTAATAAGGTCAGGAATATTAATTCTAATTCGATCATTGGATATGTGTATGTTATTTGTGCGAATTTTAGAAAGCGTTTGCACTCTTTGAGCGGTAGAGAGTGCCAAAAGAGTAACGGTCTTTCTTGTTAATTTTTCCAAAGGTAAATCTTCGTTAGGGTACCAGTGATTTAAAGTAGATAAAACACAATTAGTGTCCCACGTGACACTGTATTTGGGCTGTGGAGGCCTTAAGCGAAACACACCCTTGAAAAATCTCTGAATCCTATCATCGTTGGAGATGCGTGGGCCTAGAATTAAAGAGAGCGCTGAACGACAAGAGTTCAAGGTTCCGTATTTACTACCGTCATTGAAAAGTTGCGTCAGGAAATATATTACTAGTAGGAACAGATGCCTCATAAATATCTGTTAAATTACTTTGACAGAAATTCCACCACTTTTTTAAGCAAACGTTATATTGCTTAACTGAATTCTGTGACAAGGACGCTAACATAATATCTATGGAGGATACCGGTAAGCTTCTCCTTGATAATGCGCACCGCACAAGATCCCTGCAACCAGGGTAAGCGAGCTGCGCAGCCGGGGTGAGCTGGAATGGGAGATAATTGCATTCTTACTAGGTGGAAAATATATAGCTTTTGAGATTAAAAGAGCTTGGAATAATGGGTACCACGGTTGAGTGGGCCATTCAGGTACAACCACAATACCACGAGCTTTTTCGCAAATAATCTTTCGAAGAGTTTTCAAAACTACAGAAAATGGTGGAAAAGCATAGAAATATATATCCGACCAAGAAACTGTGAATGGGTCTATCGCGCAAGCGTCGGGATCGTTACGCCATGAAATGTACCTAGCACATTTCTTGTTTATGCGACTCGCGAACAGGTCTATCTGTGGGCATCCGAATGAATGTACTATTGAGTTAAAGGCCCAGTTCGCCAGTTCCCATTCAATATCGGGATGTGATCTACGCGACTCGAAATCTGCTACAACATTATCACTAGATTTTATGTACGAGGCGAATACAAATATCTGTCGATGTTCACACCATTCCCAAATATCACGGGATATTTGAGTAAGATGGGGATATTGAACTCCACCCATGCGATTGATATACGCGATCGCGGTTGAATTGTCTATGCGCAGGAGTATTTGACAACTATAATAACATTTCGCAAATATTTTTAATGCAATAAATGCAGCCAGAAGTTCGAGGTAGTTTATATGCTTCATTTTTTCGTTACATGACCATTGGCCACTAGCTGATTCACTACCACATGCAGCCCCCCAACCCGTATTTGAGGCGTCAGAGAATTTCCACGGAATAGCTATCGTTACGAATACGATGAACAGTGTGTTCAATGTTACGTAACCACCAACGAATATCGGAGTAAAGTGAATGAGGTATTCGAATAGAACAGTCATAATCATCATTCTCTTTTAAATGTAGGTATTTACAACGTTCCATTTCCTTGGTGTGTAACCAACCGTATTCTACGGCTGGACAAGCCGATACTAGGAGTCCAACCAGTTGGGCTAACTTTCGAAGTTTGCAAATCGAAAGCTTTAAAAAATTTTCTAATTCAGATTTGATTCGTAATCGTTTTGCTACTGGTAAACGCAGTTGATGGAATTGTGAATCAATTATCATACCTAAAAATTTACATGATTTGGAAGGTACTAGGTTAGATTTTTCTTCGTTGATAATGAAACCTAACGAGATTAACAATTGTTTTGTTATTTTTACATTATATTCACACTGTTGGTAATTATTTCCAATCAAAAACCAATCATCAAGATAAAGAGTTGATAAAAAGCCTGCAGATCGTAATAGTTTAACAAGTGGCTTCATTATCTTGGTAAATACATAGGACGCAGTACTAAGACCGAATGGTAAAACGTTAAACTCATAAGTTTTTCCATTAAATACAAAACGAAGATATTTCTTCGATTCTTTGTGTATTTTAATTCAAAAATACGCATCTTTGAGGTCAATGGTTGCCATTGCCACTCTTGTGATATAAGCTTAAGGGCAGTTCTTAAATCCTCAAGTTTAAAATGATCTGCATTGATGAACATGTTTAATTTCTTCAGGTTTAAAATAAATCGCATTTTACCATTCGGTTTTGGTACAAGAAAATAACTTGAAATAAACTGTCCTTTACAAGGGACACATTCAGAAATAGCGCCAACATTAATAAGATTTGTTATTGTCTCAGAATATTGTATTGTTTCCTGTGCAGTATATGCACGAGTCACCACTGCCTGGGAACTCTGTTGGGCTACGGGAGATGAAAAAGGTTATTTTATAACCTTTGATCCACGATAGAATCATGAGGTCTTCCGTGATAAGAGACCATTGGTGATGAAACAATGCTAAGCGACCTGCGTACTTAACTTTATTTAGAATCTGCGCTGGCGGCCGCGTGTCGCCGGCTGAGTTGACGGCCGCGATGAGTATGCGGGCGGCTGCGGCGGTCGAGGAGGCACCCGTTGCAAAGGCGCTGTCTCCCGGCCCCGAGGAGGCCCCTGCGGCGGGGGTCGGCGCATTTGCGCAAGAGTCTTGCGGCCTAAAAAAGGTTTTGATGCGGTTGTTGTTTTCGTTCGTTTGTGCAGATTATTATTCTCCGATACTGCTTTTAGTTCAACTCCGGACTTATTAACTGCCTTAGCAGATTTTAAGGTGTCGGGTAGATTTTCTCCAAACAGGAAACTATCAATCAGTGTATTGCTTAAATGGTCAGCCATATCTTTCTTGAGACTATATAATATAAAATTTCTTCTTGTCACAGAGTCTGCATGTTGTATGTCACATAAAATGCGACTTATGTCCATCAACTTCTGCAAAACAGCGTTGTCTTTGTCCTTAACTCCAAGCTGAATGGTAGTTACCTCACCAAGAGCAGAGATGGCACTAGCTAACTGCTTCTGTCTAGTTTCAATCGCTTTCTCGCGCTTGGTAATGTGGCTTGGAATCGCCGCTTTTATTTCAGGATTGGTCTTAGGTGCATCGATATATAAACAATTGATGGGTGTAAGATATTTAGTAAGCAACTCTTTACGACATTCCTTGCTTAGCCCCTTCGTGGCTATATGCTGTAGCTGGCTAGCTAATTCTTCGCGTATTGCGGCTCCATATTTAACTATGGAATTAGGGTCCTCACCCAATATTTCAAGAATGTCAGGATCTAAATTAATTGCACTACCTTCAGTTGGCTGTACTGTGCACGTGTCGTGCGTTGTATTGTCAGTACTTGGGCCTGGCTGAGGCGACGAAGGCCGCGGAGCCGGCAGCGGCGATGGTCCGGGGGACGTTGCCGTCGGTGGTGGTGATAACATTATTAATGCATCACGGGAATCTTCATTTTCTTGGTTTATTTGATAATCAGGGTACTCCAATAGCCAGTCTTCTGGGCGGAGGGCAGGTGTTGCTGTAAAATTATTCGGCAGTATTAAAAAACGACCCATTATTGTGCACGTTAGTGACATGGTCTAATGACAGGCAATTGTATAATATTATATGATACTATATTATTAATTAGGGATCACCCGCAGCGGTTAGTTCTACACCATGTGTACCTTAGTACCGGGGACCCAGTCCGCCATGAGAATAGGCTATATGTTGATAACGAGCGAGCGTTATCAACACTGCACAGTTAGGAACAATCCCCAAATTACTTTTCATGTGTTAGAACCGGGGACTCAGTCCACGGGTGGTAGTAGGTAAATTATACCTTGATAACGAGCAAGCGTTATCTACACTATATAGTTAAGAACAATCTCCAGAGAATTGTTCGTTAACCTTACTTTTCATGCGTTAAAAAACGGGGACTCAGTCCTCGGGTAGTAGTAGGTAATTTATACCTTGATAACGAGCGAGCGTTATCTACACTGTATAGGTAGGAACAATCCCCAAAGAATTGTTCGCCAACCAATGCGCATGATGAGTTTTTATCAAGAAAACGTACGTTTTCCTTTCTATAATAAATTATGTAGGTAGGTACCTCCATATGCATCGTGTTCCTCCTTTGAATTTGGTGAGTTCGTTGACGTAACACTACTTCTTCTTTTTCGTATCTTGCGTTCCAATTTTCGTATTTTGCGAGATAAATGTTCCAAGTCCTCTTCTTTCGATCTCCGTTTGGGCATTATAACGTTTTATAAAGACTGATTTACAAATGATACAATTGTAACGACGTAATAAGACGTGTCTCGAGAGGTCGAGCACTAAAATGCGTATGATGGGCCGAGACGACATGTTGGCAAGGTAGGATAAGAATACCCCCATTCTTATTAATATTTTTTTTTTTACTTTCTACTAAGTGCCGAGAGGTGTCACTAGTGCGTGACTACATGTGTATATTAGGTACTAATCTAGAGGACGAGGCGCGAGTATAATTCAACCAATAGAATATATTTAAAAAAAAACAGGGTACAACATACTTAGGTAGTACGATGTACATTCCAACTTATTCAATTAAGTTACCTTTTGAACGTGTTTTGAACAAACGGGTAAATAATGTATTGAGATGAACGCCTCAGATAACTAAGACAACTGTCTAAAATGAATGCTACCTGCATAGATTTACATCTAGTAAGTAATTGTATTGAAACAGCCTTAATGGCTGTCTACCTTTCCATGTACATATAGTAGGACAGGCATATTTTATATAGCTAATAGCTAAATAAATTATGTTCACTTACATGAATATTTTCAATTACCTAGATATTTCCAGGTTAGAATCCACATCAGCCGGAAAGCTTTCCCGGTTGTATCTTTATGTTGCTGCATATTTGTTGTAACGTGCCACCGGCAGTGTTGCTTGTAGTTGCAGGCTGGTTGCCGGGTATGTCCTCGTAGGATGCGGAAGGCCTCCAGGGCAGACCCGTATCCATGGCCATATGAGCGGATGTCGGCAATAAGGTACAATGCAAGGGAATCCCAAAGGTAGACCCGTATGCACGCACGCACGTATTAAGGCACTATGCAAGGGAATCCCAAAGGCAGACCCGTGAGCATGGCCATAAGTGTAGATCTAGGCCGGTAGGTACAATGCATGGGAATCCCAAAGGCAGACCCGTTTACATGTACACACGTATTAAGGCACTATGCAAGGGAATCTCAAAGGCAGACCCGTGAGCATGGCCATACGTGTAGATCTAGGCTGGTAGGTACAATGCATGGGAATCCCAAAGGCAGACCCGTTTACATGTACACACGTATTAAGGCACTATGCAAGGGAATCTCAAAGGCAGACCCGTGAGCATGGCCATACGTGTAGATCTAGGCCGGTAGGTACAATGCATGGGAATCCCAAAGGCAGACCCTTATACATGTACACACGTATTAAGGCACTATGCAAGGGAATTTCAAAGGCAGACCCGTGAGCATGGCCATACGTGTAGATCTAGGCCGGTAGGTACAATGCATGGGAATCCAAAAAGGCAGACCCGTATACATGTACACACGTATTAAGGCACTATGCAAGGGAATCTCAAAGGCAGACCCGTGAGCATGGCTATACGTGTAGATCTAGTAGATGCCGGCAGGTGAATATCCTCACGTGTTGAGTCACGATGCGATGAGAGAGCCCAAAGCAGATCCGTATGAATGGCCATACGTGACATTGATGTACATGAAAAAGAAAGGGATTGATCTAGTTTTGACCCTGGTGGGTTATATGTAAAGCCGGTGAATGACTCCAACGGCAGACCCGGGTCCATGATCGTAAGCAGCTGTTCACCTTGTTTGTACGTCGTTCCATGATTAGGTACACGTTAACACGTGGTTAGATACGATACGGTGGTAAAAGATCCACCATTACACACAGATTACATATTGCAGTTCGTATGCATGAAAAGTAGGTAGGTAAACTTTTTTCGTGAGAAAAAATTGAAGGTACCTACACTTAATTTAAAATTCACGTAATTTTATAACGTATGTAATACACAAGGAAAAAAACACATTAATTAATGCATATAAGTATTGTATATTGGCCTTTACATCTAGGTATGAAATATGATTTAATCATCAGTGCCTCAAATTGTCGGCCGATTCGGGAACGGCCGGTAAGCAATAAAGTATATAAGGCACGTTTTCTTTGAGAACGGCCTTGCAACTTATCTAATAAGAATAACACATTGATATACATTTTATTTATATATTAGTATTTATTAGTGTATAATATAAATAAATTAGTACATATTAGTGTATAAAATGGTTGTAAATACCTGCTGACAGTGTCCTTTTATGAGCCACATGATTACTTTCTCCAATTGGTTTTCATAACCTATGTAGAATTATATCACTTGATTTTGTATGCCTTGTGTAAATAAGCACGTAAAACTTAATTGTTTTTTAACTTTGGTTACGAATTATAACATTAAAAGTGTGAGATCACGAAGACGTGTAGAGTGGTTGAGCACTAAAATGCGAATGAGTAACAAACTGAGGACGACGCAGAGGTAAAGAGGAATATGCGTACTACACGACAAAAAAAAAAAATACCAAAAGGAGGTATTAAATATCTCTCAAATAAGTGCTGGAGTGGTTACACTTAATGATTAAACGAACTTACCTAAGTGATGTTCTATCATAATTATACGAAGGCTTCGTCTGAAGAGATTAGATAGGGAGACTTGTAGTAGCACGTACCGTGTAGCCATTCATACACTATAGTACAGAGATGAAAAAAAAAATATATTAATATATTTTATTAAGTAATCTGTACTTCACGTATGGCAGCACTCTCACTGCCATTCTCTCTCATTTAGTTCAGAGTACGTAAGTTCTTATTTTGCAAATTTTCACATTAGGGATAGGGTGGGAGGGAACTAATCTCTTCAGACGAAGCCTTCGTATAATTATGATAGAACATCACTTAGGTAAGTTCGTTTAATCATTAATTATACTTTGCTTCGTCTTCGAGATTAGATAGGGAGACTTGTAGATCTTTAGAGTTGTGAAAATTGGCAAAAAATTAAGAAAGGGACATTGAAAAAATAGGTTAGACTGTATGATCAACATCTCTATTACTGCGTAACAAACAAATAGTGCATATAAAGTAATACATTATCAGTTATAACAATTCTTTATATACCTAGCATGTATTTAATCACAAGTTTATACAATATACCATATTTCCTTCATGTAGCTACCAATCATGTAATTTTAATGGTTTAATTATAATAGGTAAATTAAGAATTAACTGAATTTAAAATGGCCATTGCAAAATGATCACTATTCGAGGTAATAACTGCTCTTTGATAAAATCTGGCAAACACATTGGACGAGTCTGACCAACCAGCTGTTTTTCGGATTAGGTCAATACTAATGCCCCGTTTATGTGCTGCAGATGTTGAAGCATGTCTGGTTGAATGGGCAGTAAATATATTTGTATCAATACCACTTTTGTGCAATATTTCTTTTATCCAGCGGCTTATTGATTGTGATACAACTGGTTTGTAAGGGTATTTAAAACTAATAAAAAAATGATCAGTATTCCTTAAGCAATCAGTTCTATTCTTATAATCCAGAAGTGCCTGCACTGGACATATTTGGGGCTTTTCTTTGAACAAGGGAATTATTAAAGTAGGCTGGAAAGAGCGAGCTCGTGAAGTTTTTAATAATTCGGGTATTTTTATAATAATCTTGTCATTTGGATAGACTTCAACATTTTGAACCTTTATTTTACTTAAAGTTTGCACTCTATGTGCTGTTACAAGAGCTAATAAAGTAACAACTTTTTTTTGTCAACTGTTCTAAACTGATTTCATCATGTGGGTACCAGTGTTCCAGGAAATTTAGCACAGTTACAGGATTCCATGTAACATTATATTTGGGCAAAGGTGGACGTAACCGATAAAAGCCTTTGAATAGTCTAGTTACTCTGTCATCAGTTCTTATTTTTGTGGTGACTATCAGTGATAGCGCAGACCTATAGCTATTGAGAGAACTATACTGAGCACCAGCGTGAAAACATTCAGTCAAAAAGGAAATAATTTGAGGAATTGACGCTTCGTAAGTATTAATCTTATGTACATTACAAAATTTAAATTTGCTGAATTATCAGATATAGATGCGCACATAATATCTAATGCGCTTGTCGGGATGCTTCTCCGTGATAGCGCCGCGCGGATAACTTCGCGGCTACTAGAGTGACCTTGTGTTGGAGGTGTCTGTTAGGAACAGATAATAAGACATTTGTATTGACTCCCAGAGTTATCATGTCACAACATAAGCGTTTAAGAATAGGGAACCACGGTTGAGTTGGCCAGAAAGGGACCACGACTATACCTTCTGCATTATCTGTAATAATTTTCCGAACCATTTTCAAAATAACTGATATTGGTGGGAAAGCATAAAAGTTTAAATTGTTCCAATTTATAGTAAAAGAGTTGATGGCTAGAGCATCTGGGTCTCTGTGCCAAGATATATATTTATTACATTTTTTGTTTAGTCGTGATGCAAATAAATCAATTTCTGGGTTCCCAAAGTAATCAACAATTTTGTTGAATGCATAGTCGGTTAGTTCCCACTCCATATCGAGATGTAACCGTCGCGACTCCTTGTCTGCCACTTCATTGTCTTTAGAACTAATGTAAGATGCGTAAACATAGATATGTCTATTTTCGCACCATTTCCAAATGTTGCTAGTGACATTTGTAAGGTGAGGAAAACGTACACCACCCATTTTGTTAATGTAAGATATGGCAGTTGTGTTATCGATACGAAGAAGTACCTGACAGTTTTTTAAATTTTTGGCAAAAATTTTTAAACCAAAATATGCTGCTAATATCTCTAAATAATTGATATGCATATCTTTTTCGTCGTCACTCCACTTGCCGCTAGCCCTATCTTTACCACATGCTGCCCCCCACCCTGTTTTGCTGGCATCAGAGAAATCTCTTATTGGGTTTACCGAGCTGATGATATGAGTTTGCCACCATTTAAAATCTTCAATTAAATACTCAGGAATTGACATGTAGCTATCGTAATTTTCGGTCATTTCTAAAGCAAGATACTTACAACGTTCAATGTTTTTGGTATATAACCATCCATACTGGATAGCGGGGCAAGATGAGGCGAGAAGGCCTGCTAAGCGTGCAAATTGGCGTATTGTACAGGACTTTAATTTTAAGAATTTTTTAACCTCTTGATTAATTAAGATTCTTTTACTGTCGGTAAGACCAATGTGGAAATTTTTGGTATCGATAATAAAACCTAAATATTTACACACATTGTTTGGTGTTAAAACACTTTTTTCATAGTTAATAATGAAACCTAAAGACTCTAAAATAACTAACGTATGACCAACCTCATGTTTACTATTGTTAAATGAGTCGGAAATCAAACAGATATCATCTAAATATATAGAGCATATATATCCTAGAGATCTTAGTAAACAGACTACAGGTTTCATCAATTTCGTGAACACAAAAGGTGCTGTATTTAACCCAAAAGGTAGGACATTAAATTCGTACAGTCTGTTATTGAACATAAAGCGAAGATATTTCTTGTATTCATTGTTTATATTCAATAAAAAATAAGCGTCTTTTAAATCAACTGTACATAGAAATGAATTTTTGGAAATTAATTTTAATGTTGTCCTCAGATCTTCCATTTTAAAATGATCTGTTTTAATAAATTTGTTCAATGATTTGAGGTTTAGAATAAACCGCTTTTTCCAGTTTGGTTTATCTACTAAAAATATACTTGAGATGTATTGTGTATCACATGGTGTACATTCTGATATAGCACCTGAGTCTAGAAGCTGATCAATAGCGATTTGGAAATCATTAATTTCAACGGGAGTATAGTTTTTTGGCAATGGTATAAAATCCTGCTTAGGAATAGTTTGGAAAGGTATTTTGTATCCATCTCCAATCCACGATAATATAACGTCATCGTTGGTTATGTGGTGCCATCTTTCGTGGAACAAGGTTAATCTACCAGCAGTGTGACGTACCTCCCTTATCGGCGAGTCGGCATGCGCCCGCGTGAGCGCTGCTGCTGCGTGTGCCGCGGTGGATGTTGTCCCATGGCCGGGTGGGGCGGGGGTGGTTGCGGAGGAGGGGCTTGGAATCGGCGAGGTGGCTGCATAGCAGGGGTTGCTCTCCTCCCCGCTGCCGTCTGCCTCGTCAGTGGTAGCGGAGGTCTCCAGTTTAAAGGCCGAGATTGATTGAACCTAGGCTGTGAGACGGTTGGCTTGGGTTGAGGTGCCGTTTTCATTTCGGCTCCCGATTTATTTATTGCTTTTGCAGCTTTTAAGGTGTCAGGCAACTTCTCACCAAACAAATATGTGTCGATCTCCGTTGCATAAAGCTGGTCTTTTATATATTTTTTAATTGTGGAAGTCACAAAGCTTCGGCGAGACATGGATTCGATGTATTGAGAGTCACACATAAGTCTACATGCGTCTATTAATAGCTTTATTACGTCAGCATCTTTGCTTTCACATGCAAAGATTTTTGTCAACGCCTGACTGATACAAGATATGGCAACCGCCTTCTGGTTTTGTTTCGTCTCGATAACGGTGTCCTTTTTTACTAGGGTGTCAGATAAGGCAGCTTTGATCTCGGGGTTTAATTTAGGGGCACCGATTTTTTGGCAATTCTCGGGTAAAAAATACTTATCTAAAAGATCCTTCTTCATATTTTTTGTCAGGCCCGTAACCGCAATGTGCTCCCAACGAACAGCTAATTCAGCTTGAATTGGTGAACTGAAATTCTTATTTTTAGAAGGCGTTTCACCCAGTAAGTCGAGAATGGTTTCGTCTAAAACGATACCAGGTTCTGTTACTTCTGCTGAAGTACAGGATAAGTCTGTATTTTGTTGCTCGGGTTCTACGATTTGTGGAATAGAATTTGGTTCTAGAATTTCAGTTGGATTTGTATCAAGTGTATTCATTCCATTATCGCCAACATGTATTAAGTCTTCAGACTCCTCCATTTGGTTGTCTACAAATGAGATTTGGAGAGAAATCTAAGTATTTAGGTAGTATGTACAACCAAAATGTAGGTTACAGGCACGAAATAAAAAATAATTTACTTCGTAACATTATTGTGAAGGTACCATCCTTAATAGATGAACTCAACACTTCGTTAAAATAAAATTATAATGTGTATATGTGGGTAGGTACATGTATTTTATGCGTGAAGGTGACACTCTCATTAGAAGTGTACTCAACACGTGTTAGAAAATTTTTCTAATGTACAAAAAATGAGGCGGTAGACTTAACTACCCTCATGCATTTTATTGTGAAGGTGACACTCTCATTAGAAGTGTACTCAACACGTGTTAGAAAGAAAGAAAAAAAAAATTGTAATGTACAAAAAAAAAAAATTGTAATGTACAAAAAAAAAAATGAGGCGGTAGACTTAACTACCCACATGCATTTTATTGTGAAGGTGACACTCTCATTAGAAGTGTACTCAACACCATATATAAAAAAAAAAGTTTGATCATAAATCTTGACGTAAGAAAGCAGGTAGCTTAACTACATTTAAGTAGTTTTTAAATCGTGAAGGTGACACTCTCGACTGAAGTGTACTCATCACAAAATATAGCCACGAGGCAGTGTAAGTAAATTATGAATTCAATTAGGTACATACCTGCTTGTAATGACAACGATTGATTGGAGTCGTCTGAGGATATACTGGACGACTTTTTTCGACTGCGTTTCTTAAGCTTTTTTTCCAGTCTTCTTATTTTACGTAATATGTAATCATCACTATCACTGTCCCTGTTTTTTCGTTTAGGCATTATTTTTTAAGCAATAATACCCACCTTTGGTATGAGGAAGTTTAAATACGTGTTGAACGGCCGAGCACTAAAACGCGAATGGGAGAGAATGGCAGTGAGAGTGCTGCCATACGTGAAGTACAGATTACTTAATAAAATATATTAATATATTTTTTTTTTCATCTCTGTACTATAGTGTATGAATGGCTACACGGTACGTGCTACTACAAGTCTCCCTATCTAATCTCGAAGACGAAGCAAAGTATAATTACGCGTTACTACAAGTTGTGTACTAATCTCGAGGACGAGGCGCGAAGTATAATTCTTGTTTTACCTACACATCACTGGCATGACAATCAATGTCCCTAGTCACTCTTCATCTTTGGAATCGGAACCACTGCCATCCCCATCACTACTTTCATCATCGCAATCACAATCAGGTCAAGAATGGACTCTGTCCAAAGCCACGACGGTTTCGCATCTCTTGAACCATTTTTTTTTATTTTTTTTTTATTTTTATTAATAGACTCATCTCCAAGAAGGAACCCTTCATCGTCTCTTTCACACGATATGGAACCTCGACCTGAGGTATAGTACAGTATTGTCCCTTCATGGGGCCCTCTCCCATCACTCTGCGATGCGTGCACTCTAGACAAGCGGCAATACACTCGTCACCATGGTTCACACGCAACATTCGCCATCTAATACAACGAGAGACCAGTATCCAACGCAACCGCTTATTATACTCGGCAGTCTCTATCACCTTCAAATTGATAACTATTACGAACATCAACTACGGACTTAGCATCCTGGTCCAGTGTGAGTTGTCATGCTCACTAAAATGCCTTTGCTTGCGGTGTCGTCAGGGTGACGGATCGCTCACTTCCCTCTATAATGGTTGATGAGGGCGATGGTTGGTATCCTCATCATACTTGTGAACAGGTGCCGCCTGTGGGGGCTGGTCATCTCAAGCTACACAATAATACGTAATTTACTTTTAGTTTGTATATATATATATTTTTTTTAAGGAGTAATTACTGAGTTTCTTGCCAGGTTCTTCTCAGAAACAAAAAAAAAAACAACCTTCGGAATCTGACGATAGCCTGTGTAATCTTGTCGCTCCGACGATTTGAAAGAAGTTTGCTAAAAGTGTAATCTAATAACTGATATACGTCTGAACTCCCCATTTTGCCTCTGTACAATAGCAATCTAATCCTTTATCATCAAATCAATGCCATGTCCATGTTTTGCGAGGTGGACTCATTAAAAGGACAACAGTTTAAATCATTGGCATGTGCCGTATGTACGCGTACTACTTTTATATTTAATTTCGCAGTCGTACACTTGTAATTGAATTCACCACCTTTCCAATCACTTTTGATTGTGTGTGTAACAATTTCAAATTTCAAAGCTAACACACATACACAAAATAGGTTGAATGACAACAAGAATCGCTAATAGAAACGAGTAAAGTTTCTGCTCAATTAATGCTCCCAATATTATGAACTCTTTTAATAACAAATATATATGTATTTTTTTGTGTTCAGGGGTTTTCTGGAGTCTGGTTTCATGCTTTCAGCACTGCCACTCTTATATATTAACCTTTTAAATATCCACTTCAATACATATAAATAAAACAACAGCCTCTCATCAATTGAACACAAAATATATACATATATACATATTAAAAAAAATAACATTTTTTTTTTTTAAATCACTGCCTATTATTATTTTCTTCTTCACAAATAAGGTTTGACTAGCATAAGATGAATTTAACTTGCATGCAATATCCGCATCAGTTCGTTCTCATTTCTTTACCATTCATCATACTGGCTTGCATTCAGTATGAGATAGACTATGAAGTCATACATAAAGTTCAATATCCATTTAAAATATATTTTGTGAAATCAGAAAACCATATTACATAACATTCTTATAATGTTTTCAACTCCTCTATCAGACCTTTAGTTAAATGTGGTCCAAAGTTTAAATCTAAGTTAGTGCAATCATCATAAAATTTCAGGAAAGTAGCATCGAAACATTTGTCTGAACTAATTGACCACATCGTCTTTTTGTGGAGTAATAGAATGCAACTTATATTTTGTTTAAAATTCCACTCGGTTCATTTAACATTTTTTTTTTTTTTTTTTTATCATTAACCGATAAAAAAAATCATTTGCTAGACTTACCTCTTGCTGACAATAAGCCCTTTTATGAAGCTTTACCTTTGACTGTGACTGCGAGTAACTGTGAAGGAACTGTAACATCACTCTAAAGAAATTGGTTCAACTTCATGACTTTGCTTGAATTTATGGTATTGTTTGTTCTTATTATATAAATTAATATATTTTCTGTAAACTATAGTACTGAATATTTTATCAACCTTTTCCACAGTATTTTGTTGCTTATATTTCAGTTAATAGTTCAGCATAATTATTGCTATTGGGAAAGACTTCACAAATATTAATTTCCATTCTTGCCAATAAAATGATCGGTTAGATAGAATGATAGGTGTCATAGCCTGATACCTATGACCTATGACCTAGCAACACTTTAAATTGGTAATGCACATTGAATTACTTGAGCATCATCCTTAAATATCAGCTTCACACATTCCCTTACTCTGTTTAACCACATGTGAAGTTTGACCTTGGACTATGAGATTAAATTCAAGAATAATTTAATTCTAATTGACTGTCACTAATTTAAGTGTTTACTAATTCTCAGATCTGTATTAATGTTAACATTGATTAACTCACTTGATCCCAATCAGACTTACTGTAGTGCTGCTCCTTATTGTGACTCTCCACCGATAGCTGCAATTCAGCTTGCAGAGCAATTCTACTTGCTGATTCGAAATCCATGCATCTCTGTTCGTGCCTAGAACTCTCCTCTGAGCCACTACCCAGCTCATCACGTATAGGTTGTGATTTCGAAGATCACGACTAGGTCGATGTTCGTTCATCCGTCTGAGGGTTCTTCTCGAGGAACGACCTCTCCTGCCACTATTATGTATTGTTACTCTCGGAACAGCCGCCTCATTTTATGATTTCTTTCAGTTGACGTGCTCTTCATCCATTCATCTTATATACATTCGAGTGTAATGCGCCGGAGCAGTTGATGGCTAAATAACTGACTGGTGCCGGGATGGTATCTAGCAGTTAGTACTGTCTTAGACAATGTCGGAACTTACAGAAGTATTTTTTTTTTATAGTGGGCTTGGATATCCAATCCCTCTTCTGAGATGAAAGACCAATTCAATCTCAGTAAATATATTTATTAATTAACAATAATATTACTTTTCTGTCACTTGACTGTCAGAGGATCTTTCTGATAGTAATCTGTCCGTTTACTAATCAGAGGATACGGGTATGCGTCCCCGGCCCCTCGAGCTACTACTACCACTCCCCCTTCCTTTCGTGGTAGTAGTATCCCCTACTTTTCAATCCTAATTATTTGCCATACTCCTTTCACAATTCCCATTTCCTATTCCTCTCCGCCAATCCAAGGTGCCGTGCCGAGGGATGCGTGGCTAGGGGCGAGCCTAGTCTCTAGCGAGCCGGTTGTCTGGGATTTGGTGCACCCAGGCACTAAGCAACCTTACCCTTGCATGTGGGGCTCTGCAAGGATGGACGTGTTATTTCCCTTGCTAATCGTGGGAACAAAATGAGACTTCCAACAAATCTCGGAGGCGGCGATGATGCTCGCCACACATCACGTCAATGTATCCCACGGGGCAAAAAGCGGGCTGCGGAATGTCGCATAGCTACGCTGAATGTTCAGGGAGGCATGAATGATAAAATTGATGAAGTATGTATGATGATGAAAGAAAGACGAATTGACATGTTAGCGGTGAGTGAGACTAAACGGAAAGGGAAGGACGTATCCCAACACGACACCTTCGCAGCGATGTGGTCCGGAGTCCCGGAAACGGAGCGGGCCTGCCAAGGTGTCGGTATTATCTTGTCCGATCGGCTTGCTCACTGTATGAAAGATTATGAATGCGTGAACCCCAGACTCCTCTGGGTACGACTCAAAATCGGTTTGGCACGACTTTTTGTGTTGGCCGTATATGCACCGGATATGGGGTGCCCAGTTCTAGAGAGGGAAGAGTTTTGGGAAGGTATGAGAGATGTATTGAATAAATGCAAGAATAATGAAAGAATAATTATGTTAGGGGATTTTAATAGTTGGGTGGGTGTGGAAAGAGAAGGATACGAAAGGGTCCTAGGTAAGAATGGAGACACTAGAGTGAATGATAACGGAATGAACTTGTTACAGGTATGTTTGGAAAAGGATTTAGTGGTGACGAATAGTATGTTTGAACATAAGAAAATACATATGTATACATGGGAGAGGAATGAAAGCAGAAGTCTGATAGATTTCGTTATCGTAGACCAAAGACTCCGGAGCAAAGTGGTCGACACAAGAAGTTTTCGTGGAGTCAGTACCGGAACAGATCACTATCTGGTCACTAGCAGGATTAGTGGTCTGTTCCGGACCTGGCGACATAGAAGTAAGAAGTCGACTACTAGTCTTAGGCGCATCCGGGTCGAGAGGCTACAAGACGCAGATTTGAAAGGAGAATATATGAAAGAGCTGGATGAAAGAACATCTCACCTATGGGAGAAGTCATTTGAGGGAAGTATGGATGATGTATGGAAGGCGATTAAGACCGGCATAGTTGCAGCAGCGGCTAAGGTATGTGGGGAAGTGACAAGGAGGAAAGGAAGAACGATGGATGGCAATTGGTGGGATGATGATGTTAAAAAAGTTGTGGAGGTAAAAAAAAAAGGCGTGGATGGATCTCTTGGCTATGAAAGCAGATAGAAGTATGGATGGTGGTGAGGGTGCAAGACGGATAGTGAATGCAAAGGCCTTGTATGCGGAAGCAAAAAAGAGGGTTAAGAAAGTAGTTGAGCATAAGAAGAAAGGTATGAAAGAGAAGTTTGACAAGAAGCTGTCTGACGACTTTCGGGCCAACCTAAAACTGTTCTGGAAACAGGTTAGATTGGCCCGGGGAACGACGGGGGCATCAAAGTTAAACATTATAAAAGGAGAAGATGGAGAAATTTTGAGCAATGAAAGGGAAGTTCTGCATCGCTGGAAAAACTACTTTGAAGATCTGGTTGAGTGTGGTGAGGATGGTACTGACAACAACCGAGAGCCGTTACAGACCACCCACTCACAAGATGCAGGCGATGAGATTACGGAAGATGAAATAATGAAAGCGATGAAAAGTATGAAATTGGGTAAGGCTGCAGGGTATGATAGGATTACCGTCGAAATGCTGAGGAGCGGCGAAGGTATTGTGGCAAAACTGCTGTGGCTGCTTTTTAATAGATGCTGGCGGGATGGCCAAGTGCCAGATGACTGGTGCAAAGCCGTGATCGTGCCACTCTATAAGGGTAAAGGGTCACACCAGGAATGCAAAAACTACCGTGGCATAAGTCTTCTGAGCGTCGTCGGTAAATTATATGCAAAGGTCTTAATTGAAAGAGTAACAAATGAAACAGATGAACGATTGTGGGATGTGCAAGCAGGATTCAGAAGAGGAATGGGGTGCATAGATCAGATCTTCTCCTTAAGGTGCATATCAGAGAAGCACTTGGCGAAAGCCGAAAAAGTGTACTGCGCCTTCGTTGACCTGGAGAAGGCATATGATCGAGTGCCAAGGGATGAACTGTGGTCTACGCTGTCTGCATTTGGGGTTGACGGCCGCTTGGTGCGGGCTTTAGAGTCCCTCTATGTAAACTCTAAAGCCTGCATCAGGGTGAATGGGGCGCTCTCAGAATGGTTCCACATCTCGAAGGGAGTCAGACAGGGATGTGTAGCGTCGCCATGGCTTTTTAACCTCTATATGGACAGCTGTTTGACAAATCTGAAAGATATGGAGTGTGGACTTAGAATGAATGAACTACGTGTTAAGTGTCTTCTGTACGCCGACGATCAAGTTTTACTTGCGCCGTCGGCGACAGAGCTGCAGAACATGTTGAATGTGATGAATGAGGCTTTTAAGAAGAAAGGAATGAAAATAAATGTAAGTAAGACGAAAGTTATGGTGATAGAAAGAGAGGAAATGATTACGGTGTGGGCTACTCATTACATTTATTTTACCAATCATATTTATTTAATATTTACATAACTTATATCTATTTATATTAAAGACTATATCTATTAATATTTACACATACATAATCATATACATAAAGATACTATATTATAATTAATATACCAACTATTCACAATGCAACGTACAATGGAAACGCACCGCGGTAGCGGGCTGACAGTTTTTTGTCCGCGTTCCTGCGCCGGCGCAACATCGCTATGATTCGTTTTTACTCGAGTCCAGTCGGCCACAAGCTTCCGTACGTAGTACCTGTGTCGCTTGCGCTCAAGTCTTTGCCTTTGTTTACATTATTACGCTACGCTTTTATTATTGTTTGGTGTTAACTTGCCTTGCATAAGCTTGACTTTCTTGTGCTGTGCTTTCTCTATCTGCTTGACTTTCACCTATTCTGTACTCCTTCTATATAAAGTGATTGTGTGTATCTGTGTGTGCCGTAAAATAAACTTCTTCTGTTCAACATAGTTCGGACTTTTACTGGTACAGTATATGATATTATATATATTGCGTCGCACCACCTACCACGCCACCCACACTGGTGACCCCTATTATAACACTATATCAAGATGAGTGATACAAGCAGTGAATCGGCAAATACTATTGGTTCGAGAAGTGGCCAGAACGTTGCCACACGCCGCACAAAAAAGGTGCGCGTTTCCACTGAACCGACATTTTTCGATCATAGAAAACATAATTTGAAGGTTCCGCAATTCTCACCAGATGATCCAGAACTTTGGTTCGCGCTATTAGAAGCACAATTTGAGAGCCTAAATATCACGGAGGACCCAATAAAATTCAATAGCGTAGTCAATAATCTAGAGACTCATCATGCTAAGTCTGTAAAGGACATTATTTTAAATCCACCGGACATGCATAGATATGCTAAAATAAAAGCAGAGCTCATAAAGCGACTGTCTGCCTCTCACGAGAGAAAGGTGAAACAATTGCTCACCCACGAGGAGTTAGGCGACAGGAAGCCGTCGCAGTTCTTACGGCACCTGCAAGACTTAGCTGGTTCTTCGGCACCGGAGGACTTTATTAAGTCCATTTGGACAAACCGTCTCCCCACGGGAATTCAGACCCTGTTGGCATCACAGCCCATGTACTCTTTGGAGCAGCTCGCCGATCTCGCAGATCGAATACAAGAATTGACCTCGCCGTGTAGTCTCTCTGTGGCAGCAGCATCAACCTCAACCTGTGCGCCCCCGAACCATTCGGAGATAGCAGAGCTGAAGCAGATGGTTTCACAGCTCGCTGCGGGATGGCCAAGTGCCAGATGACTGGTGCAAAGCCGTGATCGTGCCACTCTATAAGGGTAAAGGGTCACACCAGGAATGCAAAAACTACCGTGGCATAAGTCTTCTGAGCGTCGTCGGTAAATTATATGCAAAGGTCTTAATTGAAAGAGTAACAAATGAAACAGATGAACGATTGTGGGATGTGCAAGCAGGATTCAGAAGAGGAATGGGGTGCATAGATCAGATCTTCTCCTTAAGGTGCATATCAGAGAAGCACTTGGCGAAAGCCGAAAAAGTGTACTGCGCCTTCGTTGACCTGGAGAAGGCATATGATCGAGTGCCAAGGGATGAACTGTGGTCTACGCTGTCTGCATTTGGGGTTGACGGCCGCTTGGTGCGGGCTTTAGAGTCCCTCTATGTAAACTCTAAAGCCTGCATCAGGGTGAATGGGGCGCTCTCAGAATGGTTCCACATCTCGAAGGGAGTCAGACAGGGATGTGTAGCGTCGCCATGGCTTTTTAACCTCTATATGGACAGCTGTTTGACAAATCTGAAAGATATGGAGTGTGGACTTAGAATGAATGAACTACGTGTTAAGTGTCTTCTGTACGCCGACGATCAAGTTTTACTTGCGCCGTCGGCGACAGAGCTGCAGAACATGTTGAATGTGATGAATGAGGCTTTTAAGAAGAAAGGAATGAAAATAAATGTAAGTAAGACGAAAGTTATGGTGATAGAAAGAGAGGAAATGATTACGGTGTGGGCTACTCATTACATTTATTTTACCAATCATATTTATTTAATATTTACATAACTTATATCTATTTATATTAAAGACTATATCTATTAATATTTACACATACATAATCATATACATAAAGATACTATATTATAATTAATATACCAACTATTCACAATGCAACGTACAATGGAAACGCACCGCGGTAGCGGGCTGACAGTTTTTTGTCCGCGTTCCTGCGCCGGCGCAACATCGCTATGATTCGTTTTTACTCGAGTCCAGTCGGCCACAAGCTTCCGTACGTAGTACCTGTGTCGCTTGCGCTCAAGTCTTTGCCTTTGTTTACATTATTACGCTACGCTTTTATTATTGTTTGGTGTTAACTTGCCTTGCATAAGCTTGACTTTCTTGTGCTGTGCTTTCTCTATCTGCTTGACTTTCACCTATTCTGTACTCCTTCTATATAAAGTGATTGTGTGTATCTGTGTGTGCCGTAAAATAAACTTCTTCTGTTCAACATAGTTCGGACTTTTACTGGTACAGTATATGATATTATATATATTGCGTCGCACCACCTACCACGCCACCCACACTGGTGACCCCTATTATAACACTATATCAAGATGAGTGATACAAGCAGTGAATCGGCAAATACTATTGGTTCGAGAAGTGGCCAGAACGTTGCCACACGCCGCACAAAAAAGGTGCGCGTTTCCACTGAACCGACATTTTTCGATCATAGAAAACATAATTTGAAGGTTCCGCAATTCTCACCAGATGATCCAGAACTTTGGTTCGCGCTATTAGAAGCACAATTTGAGAGCCTAAATATCACGGAGGACCCAATAAAATTCAATAGCGTAGTCAATAATCTAGAGACTCATCATGCTAAGTCTGTAAAGGACATTATTTTAAATCCACCGGACATGCATAGATATGCTAAAATAAAAGCAGAGCTCATAAAGCGACTGTCTGCCTCTCACGAGAGAAAGGTGAAACAATTGCTCACCCACGAGGAGTTAGGCGACAGGAAGCCGTCGCAGTTCTTACGGCACCTGCAAGACTTAGCTGGTTCTTCGGCACCGGAGGACTTTATTAAGTCCATTTGGACAAACCGTCTCCCCACGGGAATTCAGACCCTGTTGGCATCACAGCCCATGTACTCTTTGGAGCAGCTCGCCGATCTCGCAGATCGAATACAAGAATTGACCTCGCCGTGTAGTCTCTCTGTGGCAGCAGCATCAACCTCAACCTGTGCGCCCCCGAACCATTCGGAGATAGCAGAGCTGAAGCAGATGGTTTCACAGCTCGCTGCGAGGCTGGACGAGCACACTCGTGGTTCCAGACGTACCAACAATCGTTCTAGTCGATCCAGGCCTCAACAGCGACGCTCGCTATCGCGTCAGACGAGCAGGTCGAACTCCAGCTACCGACGTTTCCCAATATGTTGGTACCACTCAAGATTCGGGAACAACGCGCATAGCTGCATGAAGCCCTGTGACTTTAAGAAGTCGGAAAACTAGGCGGGCGCTCGCTAATGGCGACGGACGACTGCCCAGCCTCTTCAGGTCGCCTGTTTATAACAGACCGTAACACCAACACCCAGTACCTTATCGACACTGGCAGTGACCTGTGTGTTTACCCGTACACTGCTCTTCAAGAACGTCGTTCCAAGACGAATTACCAATTGTGTGCGGCCAACGGGTCGGTCATAGATACATATGGTTACTTAGAATTAAGTTTAAATTTTGGTCTAAGACGTAACTTTCAGTGGCGATTTGTAGTGGCCAATGTTACTAAAGCCATCATTGGAGTAGATTTTCTAAGCCACTACAACCTAATTGTCGATTGTAGAATGCAGCGTATAATTGATAACACTACATCATTGTCATCTCAAGCCCCAATCGCTAATTCTAATGTATGCTCTGTTAAAATTTCCACAGGCGACACCAGGTACCATCGTATTTTGGATAGTTTTCCCGACATAACGCGCCCTCCAGGCATACACTCACCACCTCGTCACAACACTGTGCACCACATCAAAACTACACCCGGGCCTCCTGTATTTTGCAATCCCCGCAGGCTTCCTCCCGATAAACATAAAATAGCTAAGCAGGAGTTCCAGCTGATGCTCAATTCAGGAGTTGCTCGTCCTTCACAGAGCCCTTGGGCTTCACCCCTACATTTAGTGCCTAAGAAAGGTAGCGGCTGGCGGCCTTGTGGTGATTACAGAATGTTAAACGCACGCACTATTCCCGATCGCTACCCTATTAGGCACATACAAGACTTTTCCCAGAGCATTGCTGGATGCCAGGTGTTCAGCAAAATTGACCTGGAAAAGGCCTACCACCAAATCCCCGTATTTCCGGACGACATAGCGAAGACCGCGATCACGACTCCCTTTGGCCTGTACGAATTTCCTTATATGACTTTCGGGTTAAGGAACGCAGGTCAAACCTTCCAGAGGTTCGTCGATGAACTGACAAGAGGTCTGGAATTCTGTTACGCGTATCTCGACGATTTCCTGGTCTTTTCGCGCAATGAGACTGAACATGAAGTCCACCTCCAGCAGCTATTCACTCGCATGAGAGAATATGGAGTTTTGGTCAACACTTCTAAGTGTATTTTTGGTGTCCGCGAGGTAAGTTTCCTCGGATACAATATCTCCGAAGCTGGTACTAGGCCTTTGCAATCCAAGGTCCAGGCGATCATGGAGTTTCCTGTACCTAAAACGGTAAGACAACTCCGTCGCATTCTGGGGATGGTGAACTTTTATAGGCGATTTATTCCCCACGCCGCTAAGATTCAGGCACCGCTTAACGCATTGTTAACGGGGTCTGTTAAAGGTTCCCATCCCATAAACCTCACAGGCGATGCAATTGCTTCCTTCGAGCAGATAAAAGAAAGTCTTGCCAATGCTGCTTTACTCGCCCACCCAGACTGCTATTCCCAACTTGCTCTGGTCACAGACGCATCTGATTGGGGAATGGGCGCGGTACTTCAGCAGTTTAAAAACGGCACTTGGCAACCTCTTTCCTTTTTCTCAAGGTCATTTAGCCCTCCACAAAAGAAATACTCTCCGTACGATCGTGAGCTCTTGGCAATCTACGAGAGTATCAAATATTTTCGGTATATGTTGGAGGGGCGGCATTTTGTGATATACACAGATCATAAGCCGCTATGTTATGCTTTTGCTAACAGGAAGGACAACTGTTCCCCTCGGCAGTACCGTCACTTGGATTTTATCTCCCAATTTACTACCGACATCAGACACATTTCTGGGAAGGATAATGTTGTCGCCGACACTTTGTCCCGTGTCGAAGAGTTACAGAAACCTGTCGACTTTGCCCTTCTCGCCGAGTCCCAATTAACTGACCAAGAGCTGAGGCAAATCTTAGGTGGCCAATCCTCTCTTCGCCTTCATAAATTGAAGGTGCCTGAAAGCGACGTCGAGCTTTATTGTGACGTAAGCACCACTTCACCTAGGCCTTTCGTAACACCACCTTTCCGGAAGCAAGTGTTTGATAGCCTCCATAACTTCAGCCATCCAGGCGCAAACGCCACTGCTTTATTGGTCGCCCAGCGATTTGTCTGGCCTGGCATGCGCAAAGACTGTCGGGAGTGGTCCCGAAAATGTCTTGCCTGCCAACGCGCCAAGGTCCATCGCCACGTGTCGTCGCCATTAGGCACTTTTGACCTCCCTCGCGCTAGGTTCGCTTTCATACATGTGGACATAATCGGTCCCCTCCCACCATGTCATGGTTTTAGATACTGCTTGACGGTGGTAGATCGTTTCACACGATGGCCGGAAGTTACACCGATGGTCGACATGACTGTGGAAACCGTGGGACGGGCCATGATATCGTGGATATCCAGATTTGGATGTCCAACCGATGTCGTCACCGACCGCGGGCGGCAGTTCGAATCCGCGCTCTTCCAGTATCTTGGAAGAACGATGGGATTTAAGCACCGCCGCACCACCGCATACCATCCAGCCTGTAACGGTCTTGTGGAACGATTTCACCGTCAACTGAAAGCCGCCATTATGTGCCACGCCGATGCTGATTGGGCAGATACTTTGCCTCTGGTGCTTCTTGGCATCAGAAGTTCTTTTAAAGAAGACCTTAAAGCTTCTTCAGCTGAATTGGTGTACGGAGAGCCCTTGCGTCTGCCAGGACAATTTTTCCAGACTACGTCTCCGGATACCACCGATATCTCGGATTTTACCACCCGATTGCACCAATTTGTTGCTAAGCTGCAACCGACACCAGCCGCTCGTCATACTAAAACGAAAGTTTTTATTTACAAAGAGCTGGCGACATCATCTCACGCATTTTTACGGGATGATACCGTACGTGGATCGTTACAGCCACCGTACACAGGGCCCTATGAGATAATTGAGAAAGGAGATAAAACCTTTAAATTACTCATAAGGGGAAAAATCGTGACTGTCTCGATTGATAGGCTAAAGCCGGCCTTTATACTTCCCAATACTCCCCCTAAGTTACCTATTTTAGCTCCTCTTCCAATCACTTTTCCTACGCTTAATCTCTCCACAAGACAAAATCAAGTTTCCCCATCACCTCAAAAATCTCCCCAGGAAGCAACCAAAAAGTCCAGGTTTGGGCGGACAGTTCGCTTCCCAGATTATTATCGCCCGTAGTAACGGTCTCGGAGGGGAGTGATGTGGGCTACTCATTACATTTATTTTACCAATCATATTTATTTAATATTTACATAACTTATATCTATTTATATTAAAGCCTATATCTATTAATATTTACACATACATAATCATATACATAAAGATACTATATTATAATTAATATACCAACTATTCACAATGCAACGTACAATGGAAACGCACCGCGGTAGCGGGCTGACAGTTTTTTGTCCGCATTCCTGCGCCGGCGCAACATCGCTATGATTCGTTTTTACTCGAGTCCAGTCGGCCACAAGCTTCCGTACGTAGTACCTGTGTCGCTTGCGCTCAAGTCTTTGCCTTTGTTTACATTATTACGCTACGCTTTTATTATTGTTTGGTGTTAACTATAAGCTTGACTTTCTTGTGCTGTGCTTTCTCTATCTGCTTGACTTTCACCTATTCTGTACTCCTTCTATATAAAGTGATTGTGTGTATCTGTGTGTGCCGTAAAATAAACTTCTTCTGTTCAACATCGTTCGGACTTTTACTGGTACAGTATATGATATTATGTGGTTTCCGAAAACACACAGCGTTGAGATGAAGAAAGCTGATGTGAACTCGCCTTGATTCTACGTAACTATGGTAAAACTTACCTAAATTCTCTGTGGTTTTATACCTCTCTCTTTCCTTCACCAGCGTGCATCCCTTTCTAACCGTTGTGGATGCTTGTCACCTAGCTGTCAAATCATAGCGTTTGTGAATTTTGCCGGTAAAACAATTGCAAAATTTTCTTTAAGTAAAAAAGTGTTGAAATACACCTCAAATATATTAAAAGAAAACACACAGTGTAATTTTCGAGTGATATTTGTGTTTGTAAGTTACAATACAGTGATTTACAATGGATCCGGATGAAATTGAACCGGTAGGTAATGTTGGCGGGGAAAGTTTGAGAAAGGATGCTCTGGATAGAGATCCTATCTCGAGCAAGACGTATGACGAGGAATCATCCTCGTCCTCATCCTCGGAGGATGAGGAAGGCATTGCGTCACCTCCGCCCAACAAACGGCGTAAGACATGTAAGTACCAACAACGAGTCCAAACATGTTCAGACCCGCGCATAGAGACGCTTATTTAGCATGTAGGATATATATCCCAGTATTAAGGTAACTTACCTCATCCGACAAACCAAAACCAGACTATGTGTGAACCAGCACCATCCACATCATAATTTTTGACGAATCTTAGTTGTTCCAACTGTAATAAACTCACACTGGGTGAATTAGAAACCCAATTTGATGTTAAAACTATTATTCCTCTGGCTGATAAACAATTATTACAGGAATTAAATCACCTCTAAAGATTTGATACACCTGCTTGGAAAGGTATTAGATATAAGAAAGCTTTACAATCTTCCATTGCTATTCCTGGTTTTGTCGACCTGAAACTTGTGATGATGAGTTGTGCCATTTTAACAAGGGCAAAGATTACTTGGCTTCAAGAGAACAATTGTTAGCTGGGTTGTCTAATAATATTTTAGAGCAAAGACAATTGTTAAGATTTACTTGATTGGGCATCAGCTAACTCTAATAATTTAGACATTAACAAACTATTTCATAAAATAAGTAATAATTTTGGTCCTGGTTCACTTTCATACAAAAGATATAATGTATATAAAAGGTCTGAAACTGCAATGCAAATTGTGTGCGGTAAGAGATCAGAGTGCATTGAGGTGAGACGTGAACATATTTTAAAAGAAATTAGTAATCCAAATTTGAAAAATATGATTCAAAACATTCCACCCAGTCAGGAGTACCTTTTTAGAAGAGATGGTTTTCAACCTGTGATATCTTCTTTGGGCGGGTCTCAAATATGGCTTAATACCTATGCTAGGGTGAAAAAAGGTTATGTTCAAAAGAAACATAACCCTAGGTTCAGGAAAAACCAGCCCTTTCGTAGTATCCACTCAGCAAACAACACACCCACTAACACCAATAATAAACAAATCTGACAATCAAACCCAAGTTTTCAGGGAAGGTTGTCTCAAGAATTTTGCCCACCTTTGGCAACTGCAGGGTGCCAACAATTACATTTTAAAGTTGGTAACTGGTGGACGCATTCCGTTCTTAAAGAAACCACCTCTTCAATATCCAGACAGCCGGGTTATAAAAAGATTTGCCACAAAGATGTCAAGGGACATGTCAGACATGATCCAAAAGTTAAAAGACATGAACATCTTAGAAAAACCATCGAGTTTAAGCCCCGGATTCCGTTGTCGAATGTTTCTTTTAAAAAAGATCCGATGGGGGTCTTCGTCCCATCTTCGACCTAAGGGGTCTAAACTCATATGTGGCTGTAAAACATTTCCACCTAATTTCACAAGTAGAGGTTGCATAATTCTTACAGATAAACGATTGGTTAATAAAAATAGACATACATCAGGCTTACTTTCACTTACCAACTGCCGAGTCACACAGGAGATTCCTCCGAGTGATCTACAACAACAAGTACTGCAATTAACTTCTCTACCATTTGGCCTGTCAGCAGCCCCAAAAATGTTTGCAACCATATCAAACTGGATTGCGGAAATCCTACGAGCCCAAGGCTTCCGTATAATAGTCTATCTAGACAACTACTTCCTTGTTCATCAGAATCGGACAATACGTTTATCTCAGGTTGCGGAAACGCTGAGAACAGTAGAGTCTCTAGGGTGGCATGTAAATTACCAAAAATCTGTCCTTCAACCATCTCAGGAAGCGGAATATTTTGGTGACAAGGTGACAAAAACAAAATTAATGATTTCCTAAATTTTGTCAAAAGGCTTCAGTTCTTTAAAAGAAATGCAGAGTTTGTTAGGTTTGCTAAACTTTGCAAACTATGCAGTTCCCAAGAGTCGACTTCGATGTCGAAGAGCACAATTGTTCCTAAAAACATTCATTCAAAACAAGATAAAAAAAAAAAGAAAAAATAATATACATACCTAAACTTGTTCAGCAAGATCTGAGATGGTGGTTGAATGCAGTAACCCACCACAATTCAACTCCAATAGTGAAACGGAGTGTGACTCATTTCTTAACCTCAGATGCAGCGGATGCAGGCTGGGGAGCACAGTTGAACAGCAAGTACTGTTCAACTGTCCTATCAGGAAGGTGGGCTCCATATCAAAGGCGCTGGCATTCAAACATGTAAGACATGTATGCCGAAAACAGTCAGCGGATGACTTTACAAGGTGCGCATATATTAGTTCAGTCAGACAACAGTACTCTGGTTGCATACCTCAGAAACGAGGGGGGGACACATTCCCTTACACTCCTACAGTTGACAACCTGACTGATACAGCTCACAGAACACCTGAATATAACTTTGTCAGCCACTTACCTCCCGGGGAGGTTAAACGGAATCACAGATCGCCTATCAAGGGGTCGCAAAGTTCCAAAGTGGCACCTTCTACCTCAAGCTACTGAAACCTTATTCAAAATGTGGGGCGTCCCAGATATCGACCTGTTCGCGTCCAGCGAAACATTTGTAGTTCCAAGGTACGTCACATTAGACTCCACCGATGGCTCCGCAACTTTTTGCGACGCTTTCAGCCGTCAATGGGACTATCAGCTGGGCTGGGCATTCCCACCCCCCAGCTTAATACCAAGAGTGCTAGCGCACTTGAACAGTGCAAGAGGCATATACATCCTAATAGCACCAGAGTGGACCAAGTGCTTTTGGCTACCAGACCTGCGAGCGAGAGCTCTAGCAGAGCCAGTTCCCATACCAAACCTGCGGAAGGTGTTAATAGATCGGACCACAGGGAGCTGCCCTCCTCAAGTGGACAAGTTGAACTTACTTGCTTGGAAAATTGGGGGTGGGCAGACCAGGTCACTCACTGGAGTATAGGTGAACAAAATTTCTTAAAAGGTAGTTGGCGGACATCTACTTTAATGACATATAGTGCTCCAATTAAAAGGTGGTTAAATTGGTGTGACAGCAACAATGTCAATTCTAAAGCACCTGAAGGCCAGCAAGTTGCTAGGTTCTTGGCCAAATTATTTTTAGAAAATGAGTTAGCATACAGAACCATACTTTTTCATAAATCAGCTGTTTCAATATACTGTGCAGCATCAGGATTGGACCTTTCTAAAAACTTTTTCATTCACCAGGTTCTAAAAGCCATTTCACTTGCCAAGCCAGAACCTCCAAAACTACCAATATGGGACACGAAAATATTATTTGACTGGCTAATTAATTCAACTCAATCAGATATGTACAATATTTGATATCTCTAGAAGAACAGCTTTAATACTATTACTAGCTTCAGGTCGTAGAATTCATGATCTTACTTTGCTTGATCAGGCTCCTAGCAATTTAATATATAAAGGAGATACTATCCATCTGTGGCCTAAATTTGGTTTAAAAACTGACTCAAGTACATTTAGACAATCTGGTTGGTTGTTGCGGAAACATCCACACCAACATGTTTGTCCAATAAGACATATTCAAGATTTAGTTAATAAATCGGAATCTAGAAGATCAGTGGACAAAAATGTTACAAGTTTATTTATTTCATTGTCTGGTAAATTTAAGTCAGCTTCAAGAACTATGTTTGCTGGTTGGATTCGTAGTATTTTTAAAGAGGCTAATATTGATGCGCCTCCAGGTAGTATACGATCAGCTGTAACCTCAAGGAGTTGGTTGGAATATAGACCAGTGCAGGAGATACTTGACAGAGGCAACTGGAAAAGGTTTGAGACTTTTAGAAGCTTCTATTGTAGACCTGTTAACAGTATTGATAATAGCTCTAATGTTGACATGTTGTGTCAACATTTTTCTAAACTTAATTAATATTTTTACTATTGTCATTATTATTTTTTATTTAAAAAGGAATAATTTTATTAGAAAATATGCATTTTCTAATAAAATTTTTCTAATAAGATATTTTAATTTATTCTGATGTTAATTGAATTTAAAGAGGTTTATAAATTCAAACTAAGTGTTATTTTGTTTTAGTACATTTCTGTACCTGATTATGCTTTAATAATTAAACTGATTTCTTTCCAATTTAGTGGTATAATTCATTCATCATAGCATTTGTGATTAACACCAGCAGATACCAAACAGGTCTTCATCTCAACGCTGTGTGTTTTCGGAAACCACATAATATAACTGTTTTGCACTACAACAAAACAGGTATTATGTGTGAAAGAAAACACACAGCGTTGCAGCAATGCTCTTGCTGGTGAGCTGAAGACGCTATGATTTGACAGCTAGGTGACAAGCATCCACAACGGTTAGAAAGGGATGCACGCTGGTGAAGGAAAGAGAGAGGTATAAAACCACAGAGAATTTAGGTAAGTTTTACCATAGTTACGTAGAATCAAGGCGAGTTCACATCAGCTTTCTTCATCTCAACGCTGTGTGTTTTCTTTCACACATAATACCTGTTTTGTTGTAGTGCAAAACAGTTATATTATATATATTGCGTCGCACCACCTACCACGCCACCCACAACGGATTGTAATATTATGATAGAAGGTACGAAAGTAGAACAAGTGAATGAATTTGTGTATTTGGGAAGTGTGTTTGCAAGAGATGGTAAATGCGATAGTGATATTGAAAGGAGAGTGTCTGCGGGAAACAAGGTAAATGGTGCCCTGCACGCCGTGATGAGTGGCCAGTCAATAACAAAAAATGCGCGCCTGGCCATTCATAACGGGGTGCTAGTACCTACTCTGATGTATGGAAGTGAATGTTGGGTTTGGCAGAAGAAACATGAAAGTAGAGTGAATGCAGTGGAAATGCGGTCGTTACGAAGTATGTGTGGGGTCACCATTGTAGATCGTATGAAAAATAGTGTGATAAGAGACAGTTGCAAGTTGAAGAATGATGTGGTGACCAGAATTGAAAAAAGTATGTTGAGATGGTTTGGACATATCGAAAGGATGAGTGAAAGGCGATTAACGAAAGAAATTTATAGAGGGAATGTGAGCGGAAGTGTCGGTAGAGGGCGTCCAAGGAAGAACTACTATGACCAAATTAATAGTATTTTTCAGAAAGGTCAAATTCGGAGCACTCGTAACCGAAGAAAGTGTATGAAGAGATGCATGAATGTGGATGAAGCGAAAGAAGTATGTAAGGATCGTAGCATGTGGCAAACAGTGGTCTCTGCCTACCCCCATGGGATACAGGCGTGAGCATATGTATGTATGTATATATGTTACTTTTCTACTTTTTAATCACTCGTATTTATCAACCACGATCCTTATCTGTTTCCCCTCTGACATTGACAGTCCGTCTTAATCCAATGTCACCATCGAATTTACTAATACAAAATACAGATCCATAATTGACAGTGAATGTAACATGTCACAGATAATAAACGTTCTGTTAATAAAATAAATACAGATACAGTACTGAACTAATGTATCATAGCACATATGAACAATACGGTTATATCAATATAATCAGAGCAATAAAGATACAATATTATAATTGGGCGATGCATCACAGGTGAAACAAATGGTAAATAAGCTAACATTACGGTGCCTATCAGCCTTTCTACGGTGCCTATCAAAGCACCTCTTGACACCTCTAGAATCTTATCGATATTATGCGACTAATATTAATATCACAATATACGCTGTAAATTTGTACTTTTTGAAGGAAATTTAATCTGAACGGTTTATGTAAACAAATTAATATGGAGTTCATATTTACGAAATTATTTTTTACGTTTATAATGCGAACATAATCTGTAAATTCGTATTTACAGATTATGTTCTCATTAAAAACGTATTGATTTTGAGAATGTACGTTTATTCCTATTTCAAAGGATTTAAGATAAAGCGTGAAAAGTAAAGAGTAAGAGACTGGGACATTGTGTGCAATGATGCAGGTAGGTTTTTATGTTGTTTTTACTTTTTATACATAAGTCTTGATTGAACAGTCAATAGTATGAACATAACATGATCTTAACATTATTTACATTGGGGTGAT
Source organism: Watsonalla binaria (assembly GCA_929442735.1). Taxonomy (NCBI): domain Eukaryota; kingdom Metazoa; phylum Arthropoda; class Insecta; order Lepidoptera; family Drepanidae; genus Watsonalla; species Watsonalla binaria. Next base: position 6,214,204 of record OV838939.1, on the reverse strand, counting down.
TAGGTTATATTTAAACTTTTACTTTCAGATAACCTATGCCAATATACTTATACCGAAACCAATGAGAATGCTAAAGAATGCTGAGAAAGAAAAATCGTTATTACAACACTCGTCAGCGGGCCCACTTAGTGACCAATCTACATTAAGATATTAAGAAGTATTAACACAGGATTGAAGAGCCAATAATGTAAGCCCTTGTAACTCAGTATTGATCACTATAAAGTACATTTTCCTTACACATTTTCATTATAATAATTCAGAAAATTTTATTGATAAGCCCGCAAAAAGTAAAGATATTAACTTTACACAGAAAATGTGATTATCTGTTTCTGTTGAGTTTAAAATGTTTATATAAAACAGAATGTTAAAACTTGTAGGGCATAATCATTTATTATTTACTATATTTAAGCATATTTTCCCTTTAAGGACAGAGTAGGTGTCTTAAAACAATAAATAGCATAATATATATGTATTATAATTTCAGAACTTTGCAGCGCTCTGCACACCATTATCGGCTGGGGAAGCCGCTGCTGGCCCGCAGCACATCTTAATGTCATCTCTCATCAAATCCACAGCCACAGAAAATAATGGGAATCTCCTGTAAAAGTATTATCATTATAGACAGAAATATAATACACTCTAAATTATCTTGTTTGTTTTTATATGCCTGCATAAGTACTAAGGTTTTAGATGTAATATAAATTATATAGTTAACAACACCTAGTCTATTTTCTTTATTTAGTCCAACCAACAGGGGCTGCATCATATCATTCCTACTGTAGAAAGATATACTTACTTTAAATTCCTATAAAGAAAGTATTATGTAGTGTTCATTGGGTCGGCAGTTTTTCGAATAGATAGTTCTCATAGATCTTGTGTTGGCCTTCGAAATTGGCAAACATCACTATAAATTCCTCTGCATTCTTAGCAATTTGGTTTGATGTATCACTTTATCTTCTTACTTAAATCAGTTTCTTCTTTGATTCCTTCTTAAATCCAAATCTAGATCTTTGTATACTTTTCTAGATTACAAAAATTCAAAACGGTAAACTAGAAAGTATTACAATTTTGATTTACCTTTTACGTGATACATTTTATAAACACTGAGGTGTCGTAACACAAAACAATAAATTTGTAGTTTGTGAACTGCTTAGTAAAAGTTTCCAAATCGAAGTTTCACATATAGAAACATTAATTATACTTCGCGCCTCGTCCTCGAGATTAGTACACAACTTGTAGTAACGCGTAAGTGTAACCACTCCAGCACTTATTTGAGAGATATTTAATACCTCCTTTTGGTATTTTTTTTTTTTTTGTCGGGTAGTACGCATATTCCTCTTTACCTCTGCGTCGTCCTCAGTTTGTTACTCATTCGCAGTTTAGTGCTCAACCTATGTATAGCTATGTATAGGGTTGTTCTAAATTTGAACTGTCAAATTATACATTTTATGTTATTCATTAGTATTTCTAGTATGTTTCGCTTTAAATTCCTTGACTTAGATAATTATGTATCTGTGGAGGCTTGTTAATAGCAATCGGTATTATATAAGTACATTTCATTTTCTATTAATGTAATTTGTCTGTAAGCCTTCTTAAAATAAATAAAAAAAAAAAAAAAAAACCACTCTACACGTCTTCGTGATCTCACACTTTTAATGTTATAATTCGTAACCAAAGTTAAAAAACAATTAAGTTTTACGTGCTTATTTACACAAGGCATAAAAAATCAAGTGATATAATTCTACATAGGTTATGAAAACCACTTGGAGAAAGTAATCATGTGGCTCATAAAAGGACACTGTCATCAGGTATTTACAACCATTTTATACACTAGTAAATGTATATAAATGTGTTATTCTTATTAGATAAGATGCAAGGCCGTTCTCAAAGAAAACGTGCCTTATATACTTTATTGCTTACCGGTCGTTCCCGAATCGGCCGACAATTTAAGCCACTGATGATTAAATCATCTTTCATACCTAGATGTAAAGGCCAATATACAATGCTTATATGCATTACGTAATGTGTTTTTTCCTTGTGTATTACATACGTTATAAAAATTACGTGAATTATAAAATCAGATGTAGGTACCTTCAATTTTTTCTCACGAAAAAAGTTTACCTACCTACTTTTCATGCATACGAACTGCAATATGTAATCAGTGTGTAATGGTGGATCTTTTACCACCGTATCGTATCTAACCACGTGTTAACGTGTACCTAATCATGGAACGACGTACAAACAAGGTGAACAGCTGCTTACGATCATGGACCCGGGTCTGCCGTTGGAGTCATACACCGGCTTTACATATAACCCACCAGGGTCAAAACTAGATCAATCCTTTTCTTTTTCATGTACATCAATGTCACGTATGGCCATTCATACGGATCTGCTTTGGGCTCTCTCATCGCATCGTGACTCAACACGTGAGGATATTCACCTGCCGGCATCTACTAGATCTACACGTATGGGCATGCTCACGGGTCTGCCTTTGAAATTCCCTTGCATAGTGCCTTAATACGTGTGTACATGTATAAGGGTCTGCCTTTGGGATTCCCATGCATTGTACCTACCGGCCTAGATCTACACGTATGGCCATGCTCACGGGTCTACCTTTGAGATTCCCTTGCATAGTGCCTTAATACGTGTGTACATGTAAACGGGTCTGCCTTTGGGATTCCCATGCATTGTACCTACCGGCCTAGATCTACACGTATGGCCATGCTCACGGGTCTGCCTTTGAGATTCCCTTGCATAGTGCCTTAATACGTGTGTACATGTAAACGGGTCTGCCTTTGGGATTCCCATGCATTGTACCTACCGGCCTAGATCTACACGTATGGCCATGCTCACGGGTCTGCCTTTGGGATTCCCTTGCATAGTGCCTTAATACGTGCGTGCGTGACTACGGGTCTACCTTTGGGATTCCCTTGCATTGTACCTAATTGCCGACATCCGCTCATATGGCCATGGATACGGGTCTGCCCTGGAGGCCTTCCGCATCCTACGAGGACATACCCGGCAACCAGCCTGCAACTACAAGCAACACTGCCGGTGGCACGTTACAACAAATATGCAGCAACATAAAGATACAACCGAGAAAGCTTTCCGGCTGATGTGGATTCTAACCTGGAAGTATCTAGGTAATTGAAAATATTCATGTAAGTAAACATAATTTATTTAGCTATTAGCTATATAAATATGCCTGTCCTACTATATGTACACGGAACGGTAGACAGCCATTAAGGCTGTTTCAATACAATTACTTACTAGATGTAAATCTATGCAGGTAGCATTCATTTTAGACAGTTGTCTTAGTTATCTGAGGCGTTCATCTCAATACATTATTTACCCGTTTGATCAAAACACGTTCAAAAGGTAATTTAATTGAATAAGTTGGAATGTACATCGTACTACCTAAGTATGTTGTACCCTGTTTTTTTTAAATATATTTTATTGGTTGAAAAATATCATGCAAAACAATGATCACCAAGAATGATATTATAAACCTAATTGGCATTTGCCTATCATCATGGTGATGATGACCATTATAGATAAAAAATGCTTATCAATAGGAAATAAGAATACCGTAGGAGTTCAATCTACCTACTAAGTTCAAAATATAAAAATTAAGCTCTTAAAAACCTATCGAGCATTTCAGTAATTAACATGATCAGGTAGCAACAGGTTTTTTCCTGTTTTATTTAATACCCGAATCAAACACGCACCTTATAACAATAATATGATGGTTTAAGTACCTATCTTTTTACCGTACCTATTACATTACATTAATCACCTTCATTCATGTTAGGGCTACAACAATTGTATGTTACTATACTTCGCTTCGCGTTCACATACATAGGTAACCATTAAAAATGTTCTTGGTAAAATATCTGAGTACATTTTTCAATCTCTATTCCAGACAGAAGTAGTTACAAATTCTTAACGACTAAAGAAGTCTTAGATACTTAATAAAAAGGAAATCACCCTTGCTATAGCAGGTAAAAAATACCTATATTTACTAAATTAGTTTCGTTGGCCGTGGGTTAGCAAGTTCTCTTGCCGATTACGAGGCCCCGGGTTCGTTTCCCGGGTCGGGTCAAAATATTATATTTTGAGTTTTTTCTGTCAATAAATTCACAGTAAATGCCCGAAGTTGGCAGGGTGGGTTACTAATCTCTTCGGACGAGGCGCTCGTATAATTATGATAGAACTTCACATACAGGTAAGTTCGTTTAATCATTAACTAACTCCCATCTTCGGCTGGATAATAGTGCTCATCGCTTGCGATCTATAAAACACTACTATTCTATAGTTGCTATGAACAATTAAAGTGCTCAACGAATAAGTACCAATTCGTTGTACACTTTGCAAAATCGCAACTTTTGATTTATCGCTACACAAACTCCTGTCAAAAATGGTTACGGTGGCTATCAAATCGGTTAGCCACTCGTGACGTCATTTTAGTTGGACACTGACGTTAGGGAATACCAAATCTGTCAAAAACGCCTGTTTGACACTTGATCGTTGTACACTTTGCAAAGTGATAATCACTCAAAAGTTAGGGAATAGCACCGCTGTAAGTCTGTGGAGTGTACCATAGATTGACTATGGCGCGGCACTACCGATGTCTATGGTATACTATATTTCTATCCGGGATGGTGTTTTAATTATTATCCATGAATTAACAGACTTTTCACTGGCGACGAGGTTATTTTATTCACGCGTGCACCTAATATAAATAGTCATGGCCAATTTCATTGGAAATTTATCAGTGTTTGATCATAATACCCAAGAGTGGGAAATATTCAAAAGTCGTTTATTGCAGTTCATTAAACTAAATAAACAGGTGGATAATAAAGGCGCGCTACTTTTGACGCATTTATCCGACGAAACATACCGTCTAGGGCGCGCTCGCTCACCGTGCACCCCATCGTCGTACAGAACAAGCAAGAACCGGTATACCGGGTAGCCCCTGCGAGGTTCGCGGCACCGCCTGCCGCGGCTACTACTACCAGGGCTGGGGAGTTTCAACAGTGCTCTGTGTGCGGTCTTAAGAGTCACGACTTTAGTAAATGTAGATATCAAAATTATCGTTGCCAGGTGTGTGGTTTGAAGGGACACCTCAAGAAGATGTGCAGTAAAAATAAGCTTTCTTCTAGCTGCCGTGTGCATAACATAGAAGTTGATACGGTCCAACCTGCTGGCAGTGACGCAAGTAACTGCAATGAGTGTGAACTAATAAGTTTAAGGTATGTTAACCATGCACCAATTGTATTAAACGTTTGTATTGATAACAAAAACTTAGACATGGAACTCGACTCTGGCTCGGGTACTACAATTATATGTGATAAGTTGTACAATAGCAAATTTGGGAACCATAAGTTATTTAAAAGTAAGTTACAAATGTGCTTATACAATGGTCATAAAATTACACATATGGGTAATTTACTACAAAAATATCTTATCTGCAACAGTCACACGATTTAAACATTTATGTTGTTGAGCATGGTGGTCCACCACTATTAGGTCGTGATTTTATGACAAAGTTCAAACTAAATTTTACTGTTGACAATAATTTTATGTGCTTAGAACCTTCAGATAAAAGGTTACAGTTATTTTTAAACGAATATTCGAGTTTATTTCAAGAAGGATTAGGAAAATTTAATAAATTTAAAGTTGAATTGAAACTGAAGGATAACACCAAACCCAAATATTGTAAGCCTCGATCTGTTCCTTTCGCATTGAAAATTAGATTAGATGAAGAAATAGATAGGTCGGTGAGTTTGGGTATATTAGTACCCGTGTATAGTTAATTATTATCGTAGTTTCATACCGAACGCGTCCAGAATATTGAGTCCTTTGCATGATCTTTTGAGATGCGTTTCAAGAAATAAAAAAGGAGTTGATTTCTAAGCGCGTATTAACGCATTTTGATCCTTCAGCACAATTGGTGCTATCAGTTGACGCCGGGCCTGGCGGGCTTGGCACTGTTCTGTCGCAACGGGATGCGTGTTCAGGTGTAGAACATCCTTTGGCTTTTGCACCTCGTTCCTTGACTGTAAGTGAAAGAAATTACAGTCAAATCCAAAAAGAAGCCACTGCAATAATTATTGGAGTAAAACATTTCCATCAATATATATACGATCGACAAGATCCTCTTATTTTAAAAACGGATCATAGACCTTTACTTTCAATCTTTGGTAAAAAGGTTGGTATATCAGCGATGGCAGCTTTCCATTTGCAGCGTTACGCAATTATACTGTCTGCATATAATTATGATGTGCAGTACATAAGCAGTGCAAATAACCTCGTGGCAGATTATTTTTCGCGTGCTCCATTACCAGAATCAGGAAATAAAAACGAAGAGGAAATGTCATTTCTAAAATTTTTGAGCACTAATATAGCCCCGGTAACATTTGAAGATTTAAAAAAAAGCTACTGAAAACGATCAAATTTTACAAACCGTGTTAAAATGTATGAGTATCGGGTGGCCACTCATTTCAATTGTAAAACAGATTTAGAGGTAGAAAACGGTTGTCTTTTTCGCGGTCACAGAGCAGTTATTCCATTAATATTTCGAAATCATGTTAAACGAGTTGCATTCAGGTCATTTAGGTATTGTCAAAACGAAAAGTATAGCCCGAAGTAAAATGTGGTGGCCAAACATTGATCATGATATAGAACGATGGATTGGGTCGTGCGCTCCCTGCGTGGCCGCGCGCCCCTCTCCACCTCGCGCCATACCCGCGCCATGGCCGCGCCCGCCTTCTGCTTGGCATAGGATACATGTCGATTACATGGCAATTAACCAAAAGGTATATTTAGTAGTAGTTGATGCATATAGCAAATGGCTAGAATGTTTGTTTATGAATGCTGGAACTTCGACCAAAGCCTTAATAAGTAAACTTAAAGAGTTATACTCTAGATTTGGTATACCCAGTGTAATTGTGTCAGACAATGATATTAAAATAAATTCAACATAAGTTAATACATTTTGTACAATGAACGGTATTCGCTACATTACATCTCCTATTTACCATCCTGAGAGCAATGGACAGGCCGAAAATTCTGTTAGAACTTGTAAAAAAATGATAAAATGTGTTCTAAGCCACGACTCGCATAGTGATGTGAATGAGAAATTATTAGCATTTCTATTTGAATATCGTAATACACCACATTGTAGGTGCTTCTCCCGCAGGTGCTTCTCCCGCAAAAATGATGATGGGTCGTACTTTGGGATCGCGACTAGATCTGAATTTGCCTCAGTGTAGTGGTTCCAAAGGCGCTAAAACGCATATTGATGTAATAAATTGTAGACAGTTTAAAGTAGGTGACAAAATATCTCACAAATATAATTTTTTTAAATTGTAATGTAATGTAAATAATAATATATATTTTTTTATTTAATAAAAATGAATGGTTGGTCACAGTAAGCCGTAAACTACATATGGACACACTTTATATTTTTCGCAAACAATTACGTTATAATTATGGTGGTATTTGTTAGAATTTTTTTTTTTTTGCACAATAGTGTGCGGAGAAAAAAGCGAACCAACACTGCCGTGGAGATACAACGCATATCGAACATAGGATTCAGGTAATAAGATAACATAATACGAATCGCATCTCGGGTAGGTTAGTGGTTGTTTTTTTTTTTTTTTTAACATACATACATATGCTCACGCCTGTATTCCAAGAATGAAGGGGTAGGCAGAGGTGTTGTTATCACAACACCCACTTTTCACCGAATTTGATTAAGTGCCAACGTCTCAGGCACTATATAAACTCATTGGTACAGGCCCCGCTGGGATTGGAACTTGCGTCGCTTGCGTAGCAGGCGACTGCTCAAACCGCGAGGCCACCACGGCTTTTTTTTTTAAATAAATAATTAATTAATTAAATCATTGGAATTATTCGTGACAACAGGACGCACACGACGTACATAATTGTATATCATCATGTTACGTGTACATTGTACATTGGTATTGGTATTTTTGGCAAACGAAGTTTTCATTCGATGTCTATTGGTGGGGGTGGGTATTTGTTAAAAAATAATTTTGTTTTAAGCACTATGCGCACATATTATGCGCATGTTCTCTAATTAATTATCTCACAAATATAATTTATTTGCAATATTATTTAAAACGAATCTAATCATTTTTTAAATTGTAATGTAATGTAAATAATAATATATTTTTTTATTTAATGAAAATGAATGGTTGGTCACAGTAAACCGTAAACTACATATGGACACACTTTATATTTTTCGCAAAAAATTACGTTATAATTATGGTGGTATTTGTCGGAAAATATTTTTTTTTTTTTGCAGAATTGTGTGTGGAGAAAAAATCGAACCAACACTGCCGTGGAGATACAACGCATACCGAACATAGGATACAGGTAATAAGATAACATAATACGAATCGCATCTCGGGTAGGTTAGTGGTTGTTTTTTTTTTTTTTTTAACATACATACATATGCTCACGCCTGTATTCCAAGAATGAAGAGGTAGGCAGAGGTGTTGTTATCACAACACCCACTTTTCACCGAATTTGATTAAGTGCCAACGTCTCAGGCACTATATAAACTCATTGGTACAGACCCCGCTGGGATTGGAACTTGCGTCGCTTGCGTAGCAGGCGACTGCTCAAACCGCGAGGCCACCACGGCTTTTTTTTTAAAATAAATAATTAATTAATTAAATTATTGGAATTATTCGTGACAACAGGACGCACACGACGTACATAATTGTATATCATCATGTTACGTGTACATTGTACATTGGTATTGGTATTTTTGGCAAACGAAGTTTTCATTCGATGTCTATTGGTGGGGGTGGGTATTTGTTAAAAAATAATTTAGTTTTAAGCACTGTGCGCACATATTATGCGCATGTTCTCTAATTAATTATCTCACAAATATAATTTATTTGCAATATTATTTAAAACGAGCGTCAGAGGATCTTTCTGATAGTAATCTGTCCGTTTACTAATCAGAGGATACCGGTATGCGTCCCCGGCCCCTCGAGCTACTACTACCACTCCCCCTTCCTTTCGTGGTAGTAGTATCCCCTACCTTTCAATCCTAATTATTTGCCACACTCCTTTCACAATTCCCATTTCCTATTCCTCTCCGCCAATCCAAGGTGCCGTGCCGAGGGATGCGTGGCTAGGGGCGAGCCTAGTCTCTAGCGAGCCGGTTTTCTGGGATTTGGTGCACCCAGGCACTAAGCAACCTTACCCTTGCATGCGGGGCTCTGCAAGGATGGACGTTTTATTTCCCTTGCTAATCGTGGGAACAAAATGAGACTTCCAACAAATCTCGGAGGCGGCGATAATACTCGCCACACATCACGTCAGTGTATCCCACGGGGCGAAAAGCGGGCTGCGGAATGTCGCATAGCTACGCTGAATGTTCAGGGAGGCATGAATGATAAAATTGATGAAGTTGTATGATGATGAAAGAAAGACGAATTGACATGTTAGCGGTGAGTGAGACTAAACGGAAAGGGAAGGACGTATCCCAACACGACACCTTCGCAGCGATGTGGTCCGGAGTCCCGGAAACGGAGCGGGCCTGCCAAGGTGTCGGTATTATCTTGTCCGATCGGCTTGCTCACTGTATGAAAGATTATGAATGCGTGAACCCCAGACTCCTCTGGGTACGACTCAAAATCGGTTTGGCACGACTTTTTGTGTTGGCCGTATATGCACCGGATATGGGGTGCCCAGTTCTAGAGAGGGAAGAGTTTTGGGAAGGTATGAGAGATGTATTGAATAAATGCAAGAATAATGAAAGAATAATTATGTTAGGGGATTTTAATAGTTGGGTGGGTGTGGAAAGAGAAGGATACGAAAGGGTCCTAGGTAAGAATGGAGACACTAGAGTGAATGATAACGGAATGAACTTGTTACAGGTATGTTTGGAAAAGGATTTAGTGGTGACGAATAGTATGTTTGAACATAAGAAAATACATATGTATACATGGGAGAGGAATGAAAGCAGAAGTCTGATAGATTTCGTTATCGTAGACCAAAGACTCCGGAGCAAAGTGGTCGACACAAGAAGTTTTCGTGGAGTCAGTACCGGAACAGATCACTATCTGGTCACTAGCAGGATTAGTGGTCTGTTCCGGACCTGGCGACATAGAAGTAAGAAGTCGACTACTAGTCTTAGGCGCATCCGGGTCGAGAGGCTACAAGACGCAGATTTGAAAGGAGAATATATGAAAGAGCTGGATGAAAGAACATCTCACCTATGGAAGAAGTCATTTGAGGGAAGTATGGATGATGTATGGAAGGCGATTAAGACCGGCATAGTTGCAGCAGCGACTAAGGTATGTGGGGAAGTGACAAGGAGGAAAGGAAGAACGATGGATGGCAATTGGTGGGATGATGATGTTAGAAAAGTTGTGGAGGTAAAAAAAAAGGCGTGGATGGATCTCTTGGCTATGAAAGCAGATAGAAGTATGGATGGTGTTGAGGGTGCAAGACGGATAGTGAATGCAAAGGCCTTGTATGCGGAAGCAAAAAAGAGGGTTAAGAAAGTAGTTGAGCATAAGAAGAAAGGTATGAAAGAGAAGTTTGACAAGAAGCTGTCTGACGACTTTCGGGCCAACCTAAAACTGTTCTGGAAACAGGTTAGATTGGCCCGGGGAACGACGGGGGCATCAAAGTTAAACATTATAAAAGGAGAAGATGGAGAAATTTTGAGCAATGAAAGGGAAGTTCTGCATCGCTGGAAAAACTACTTTGAAGATCTGTTTGAGTGTGGTGAGGATGGTACTGACAACAACCGAGAGCCGTTACAGACCACCCACTCACAAGATGCAGGCGATGAGATTACGGAAGATGAAATAATGAAAGCGATGAAAAGTATGAAATTGGGTAAGGCTGCAGGGTATGATAGGATTACCGTCGAAATGCTGAGGAGCGGCGAAGGTATTGTGGCAAAACTGCTGTGGCTGCTTTTTAATAGATGCTGGCGGGATGGCCAAGTGCCAGATGACTGGTGCAAAGCCGTGATCGTGCCACTCTATAAGGGTAAAGGGTCACACCAGGATTGCAAGAACTACCGTGGCATAAGTCTTCTGAGCGTCGTCGGTAAATTATATGCAAAGGTCTTAATTGAAAGAGTAACAAATGAAACAGATGAACGATTGTGGGATGTGCAAGCAGGATTCAGAAGAGGAATGGGGTGCATAGATCAGATCTTCTCCTTAAGGTGCATATCAGAGAAGCACTTGGCGAAAGCCGAAAAAGTGTACTGCGCCTTCGTTGACCTGGAGAAGGCATATGATCGAGTGCCAAGGGATGAACTGTGGTCTACGCTGTCTGCATTTGGGGTTGACGGCCGCTTAGTGCGGGCTTTAGAGTCCCTCTATGTAAACTCTAAAGCCTGCATCAGGGTGAATGGGGCGCTCTCAGAATGGTTCCACATCTCGAAGGGAGTCAGACAGGGATGTGTAGCGTCGCCATGGCTTTTTAACCTCTATATGGACAGCTGTTTGACAAATCTGAAAGATATGGAGTGTGGACTTCGAATGAATGAACTACGTGTTAAGTGTCTTCTGTACGCCGACGATCAAGTTTTACTTGCGCCGTCGGCGACAGAGCTGCAGAACATGTTGAATGTGATGAATGAGGCTTTTAAGAAGAAAGGAATGAAAATAAATGTAAGTAAGACGAAAGTTATGGTGATAGAAAGAGAGGAAATGATTACGGAATGTAATATTATGATAGAAGGTACGAAAGTAGAACAAGTGAATGAATTTGTGTACTTGGGAAGTGTGTTTGCAAGAGATGGTAAATGCGATAGTGATATTGAAAGGAGAGTGTCTGCGGGAAACAAGGTAAATGGTGCCCTGCACGCCGTGATGAGTGGCCAGTCAATAACAAAAAATGCGCGCCTGGCCATTCATAACGGGGTGCTAGTACCTATTCTGATGTATGGAAGTGAATGTTGGGTTTGGCAGAAGAAACATGAAAGTAGAGTGAATGCAGTGGAAATGCGGTCGTTACGAAGTATGTGTGGGGTCACCATTGTAGATCGTATGAAAAATAGTGTGATAAGAGACAGTTGCAAGTTGAAGAATGATGTGGTGACCAGAATTGAAAAAAGTATGTTGAGATGGTTTGGACATATCGAAAGGATGAGTGAAAGGCGATTAACGAAAGAAATTTATAGAGCGAATGTGAGCGGAAGTGTCGGTAGAGGGCGTCCAAGGAAGAACTACTATGACCAAATTAATAGTATTTTTCAGAAAGGTCAAATTCGGAGCACTCGTAACCGAAGAAAGTGTATGAAGAGATGCATGAATGTGGATGAAGCGAAAGAAGTATGTAAGGAACGTAGCATGTGGCAAACAGTGGTCTCTGCCTACCCCCATGGGATACAGGCGTGAGCATATGTATGTATGTATTTAAAACGAATCTAATCATTTTTTTAAATTGTAATGTAATGTAAATAATAATATATATTTTTTTATTTAATGAAAATGAATGGTTGGTCACAGTAAACCGTAAACTACATATGGACACACTTTATATTTTTCGCTTAAAATTACGTTATAATTATGGTGGTATTTGTTGGAAAATATTTTTTTTTTGCAGAATAGTGTGCGGAGTAAAAAGCAAACCAACACTGCCGTGGAGATGCAACGCATACCGAACATAGGATACAGGTAATAAGATAACATAATACGAATCGCATCTCGGGTAGGTTAGTGGTTGTTTTTTTTTTTTTAACATACATACATACATATGCTCACGCCTGTATTTCAAGAATGAAGGGGTAGGCAGAGGTGTTGTTATCACAACACCCACTTTTCACCGAATTTGATTAAGTGCCAACGTCTCTAGGTCTAGGTACTAGGTCTTCTCTTGACTGTACTTTATTTTTTGCCTTGGTAGTCTTCAATGTTGATATCCATTTTTTCTCTGTGCTTAGTATCTTATAGGCTCTCTTTTGACTTCCAGTTTTCAGTAGGTTATCTTCGATGACGTGTAGTTTATAGTGTATGTAATCTTTCTTCAGTAGTTTTTTGTGGTTTTGTATAGTATAGATAACTCTTTTTTCTCTTCTTTGGTTTTCTGCGGTTTGTGTTGCAGTTCAGATCTTAATCATACATTTGATCATAACAAAGCTTTGCGCGCTTAAAAAACTAAGAAAGCGCGAAAAATCGCCACTTTTCTAATTTTTTCCGTCCAAACCGGCGGCTTACTTGGCGAGTGACTTCCCCCATACATTTGATCATAACAAAATTTTGAAAAATCTTTTCAGTGTGTTTATTGCTGCTGGTAGCATTGCAAATAGGTCCTGTATATCGTCCGTGACGATCCTGCGACGCTCCGCCCCCGCACCTGAAAAATAAACAGTCTTTTGCAAATTAAATAGTCAAATTTTTAGTAAATTTTTGCTAAAAAATTAAAATTAAAATATTTTTGGTCTGAACTTTCGCTCCCCTAATATCCGGAGCACCCTACCGCAACCCCTTACAAGGTTTGCGCGCTTAAAAACTAAGAAAAGCGCGAAAAATAGCCACTTTTCTAAATTTTTCCGTCCAAACCGAGGTTACTTGGCGAGTGACTTCCCCCATATATTTGATCATAACAAAATTTTGAAAAATCTTTTCAGTGTGTTTATTGTTGCTGGTAGCATTGCAAACAGGTCCTGTATATAGTCCGTGACGATCCTGCGATACTCCGCCCTCGCACCTGAAAAATAAACAGTCTTTTGCAAATTAAATTGTCAAATTTTTTGTAAATTTTTGCTAAAAAATTAAAATTAAAATATTTTCGGTCTAAACTTTCGCGCTTTTCGCTCCCCTAATATCCGGAGCACCCTACCTAAAGTGAAATAGTTTTAGAATTTCATGAGAGACTAAAACTTTCACTTGGACTGTGAGCCCGTGAGGTCTAAGTACCGTGGCATGTTTATCATCGCGTCCTCGCTGGGTGAATTATTATGTATCAGGTCAACTCGTGAGTGGCATTACTTCGGTCTTGGATACTTCGCAAATATCTATCAGCTGAGTTTGGTTCGATATACCGGCTTGCAAATTATAATCATCCACCACATCAACTTGGTCTGAACTATTGGTCGCCTCCAACACATTCTCCGAGTGACTTTGGTTCGAATAAGTGTCAAATGGCGGCCAGTGCATTCTAAAAAAAAGTTTTAATTAAATACCATTTAGATAAACAGGACCGGAGACTAACCTAACTTGTGAATAGTATTTCCACCCAGAAAATTATCTTGTCTGTTTGAAGAAATCATTCTTCTAAGTATGTTACGGATCTTGATAGATATTTACTGACACTGTATGGTTGGTGTAAAAATGATGAACTTGCCACAGCACAAAAAAAAGCGTGTACTTAAGCTATCTCAATCCCAAATTTGCAAGAACAAGTACCTGCTTCGGGGTTGGATATTGCAATTTGATTAACATTTTGATTACAGTTACTGCACTCGCTTTTATAGGTGTCAATACTTTGCGATCGAGTTAGTGATCTTGAAGGCACGCTTGGATAAACCTGCCGCTTCCTTCTGCGTTTCTTCGACCCACTAGGGGCTGTGTCTTTAGCACTGCTAATTCTTCTCCGCTGTTTAGTACTGTATCTGTATTTTTTCTTTTATTAACAGAATTTTTATTATCTGTGACATGTTACATTCACTGTCAATTATGTATCTGTATTTTGTATTAGTAAATTCGAGAGTGACATTGGATTAAGACGGACTGTCAATGTCAGAGGGGAAACAGAAAAGGATCGTGGTTGATAAATACGAGAGATTAAAAAGTAGAAAAGCAATATTATTGTCAATTAATAAATATATTTACTGAGATTGAATTGGTCTTTCACTTCCTTCTGCGTTTCTTCGACCCACTGGGGGCTGTGTTTTTACGAATGCCAATTCTTTTCCGCTGTTTAGACTGGTCTGTTGATTTGGAGCAGCCGGCCACTGGTTCATTGGACACCGTTTCACTATCTGCATTTTTGTGCTGCATACCTGAAACAACTATACCAGCTTGTCTGATGATCTATTTATTAATTTTAACTACTAACGTCTGCCACTGCGTAGGAATTGGAGTACACAGAGTCTTGCTCGAAAATGTATTTAAGCCCCATATGTGGGGCACATACTAAATTTACTTTTCAAATATTCTCTTCTCTTTTAAAGCGTTCACTGCTAACGACGCGTATGTGCGTCCAACTGTTAGAGAATTTACGAAGAAGTTGAAATGTTAGCAGTGAATAAATTTGCCTTCTCAAGCGTAAACTCGGGCAAGTGGTGATTTTAACGCCATTCCTATTAATTATGAACTTGCCAAACTTACGTAACGATCTGCCTCTGTATGGTTTATAGGTTAGAACAGGTTGAACTCCAAAGTTCAAATCATCTGGAAGCACGACCCTCTCTCTGGCCCGATGCTGCCGTGGACGGCCTGGATTGGTACTGGGCACCCTAACCGTGCTGGGCGGAAGCAACACTACTGGCTGCATTTTTGTTAATTTCACATCTGAAACAAGGGGTGCAGCCCATGAGCACTTGAATGCAAGTTATGTTATGAGTCAGTGTCTGTTTGTCTGTATGGCGCGAGTTAAGTGTTTGGCGATCGGGATTTTGATAAAGAAATTTATTTATTTGAACAATAGATGTTTATTGTTACAAGACAAGAAAATGGACTAACAATAATTAGTACAAAACTTATGAACTAAAACTTAAGACTAAGCAGAATGCCGGTGCTCCGCCGCCGTGCTGACTCTGCGGGTTCCGAGGGTTATGCCTCGTTAACTCCTCCCTCCTTAAGATAGAAGCGAGAGTTGGAGCTTCTAGCAGCGTCCTCGCTGCTTTTGCTATCCAGTGGTAGTTGATTGGTCTTCCACTTGTACAGTTTCCAGAGGGCCACGCCGCTCAGCAGCATGTACAGGGACAGTGTTGTCCAGCTTGGGGTTGCCATTAGAGTTTTCCAGCTAGTTTCGTCCTCGGGAACTATGTCATTGATTTTGTAGATGAGTTCATGGATGTTGTCCAGTGGGATGTCTTCTTGGTGCAATTCTAGGCACGGCAAGTCCCGGAGGGGCCTGCCCTGGGCGCTACTTCAGCCTCCCCTGAGGTCAGCGACACGAGCGACATGTCGGACATCGCGTCGCTGTCCTCGTCCCGCTCACTCCCTGCGCACGGTGTGGGAGGCCGCATGAAGCGGCCAGACGCGTCGCGCGTTACTCGCGCTGCTGCGCCTGACCGCGTGCGGCCACGTGTCGCCGTGCCGACCTTGGCAACCGTCTGTTCGCCACAGGAGGAGCCGGAATTTGTCCTGCCCCGTTTCTGCGACCTTGGTCGCGTCGCCGCAGCTCCAATGCTGCATTTCTCCACCACAACTACGGGGGTAAGCGACTGCTTCCCCCCCGCAGACTCCTTCCCTTCTTGGGATTTTACTCCCTCGTCTTCCACCATCAGTGTTGTTTTATTTATGTTTTCAATTTCCATGACTGATCCCACGAGAATGGGTCGAACTAAAAACCGTTGCCGGGTGACGCCCATTCCGACAATGGGGGACTTACATACTGAGAGGTGGCCCAGAGCCTCTCAGGTTTTCACGACTTCGCTGTCGGATTTTTATAGAGGTTTGCTCCTCGCAGGCCGGCCAATTAAGGCAAGCCCTCTCCGGTCACCGACTTCCCGACGTATCCAGCCTCGCTAACTGGAATCGTTGTAGGAAGAGTCGGTGATTACGGCATTCACCGGGTGACGAGCGAGATAGCGTCAACCCCGGGCACCCCTTTCGGAGTGCCTCCCCATCCCCCTGACGTTTGACTGGGTATCACCCCCCAGCCCTTGTTCCTTGTGCACACCTCAACGAACTGAGTTTGCTTATGCGAACTCTTCACAAAAAACGAGAACGGTGAACTTTTCTTCACTTTAATCATCTTGATTTCACTCCAGGTGACATATTTACCGTCTATAGTCCTGTTGAAGTTGTATCCCCAATCTTTCTGTAATTTCTTTAAATCCAAAAAGCTTTCGTAATTCTGTTCGTGGACATGGAATTTCTTTCCACATTTCTTGGCATTTTTGATAATCTCTATGTAATGTTGTGGAGAATATATCGGACCTGACTTTAAGTTCTTGCTTATTTCCTTCTTGATAATGCTCCGCACATGGTGGCCTTCATGCTGTGTATGGCCCTGTATTAAATATTTATGTGTAATTGTCTCTATGTTAAGATGGGCCACAGCGTAAAGATATACCGTAAGTAGGAATTTATTCCTATGATAGCCACAGTAATCGTCCGAATACAGTATCAAGTTCAAACCATCTCCACTACAAGATTCTGCGGAGAGTTTCTCGAAAAAATTTAATAAGCATGAGCCGATTTCGTTTGAGCTACGTCCTGCGTCTGTCTCATTCCAGACATAACAACATTATAGGAGTCCCTGCTATGTCCGGCGAGTTTTTTCTCTAGTAAAGTAACTGTAAAGTTATAACTATTCAATTTGGATGTGTAAAATGACGCGGAAGTTAAGCCTTTAGGTAACTGAAGAACACTTTGTAAATCAAGCACAATAATTTTGTTTCTATAATTAATTTTAGATCTGTCATTGTCCTTTTCTAATTTGCTCAATCTCTTTTCTACGGTATGGATATCAAATTGTTCTTTTATCTGGCGAGATGGCGCGATCGGTGCGCGTCATCGGTGCTCGAACCGAACGATCAGCAGCGCGCGATCCATGCGTGGACCTTACGCGCAGGGAATAAAATGAATGTCCGGATTTAGTGGGATTACACTTTGTACACTTACTACGAACTACATTCGCGGCACCACAACCAAAACATGATATTTTATTCGATTCACCCTTGGAATTGTTATTGTTTATTTTATAACAATTGTCACGTGTGTGACCTCTGCGTTTGCAATACACACAAAAGCTACGTTCCGACTGTGACGTCGACGGCACATTCCTGACCGGACCCGGATCAGCGGCACCTTCGACAATAATTTTCTCGACAGCGGGTGTCGTTACTGGATAAGTAGATCGGTTGACAAAGGGTTGGTTTACCCTGTCTGGAATGCTCTCCTTCCGTGCATCTTCTATCGCACGGCATTTACAAAGGAGTTCGTCGAAAGTAGTAATGGAACATCTTTCCACTCTTTTACGTATACGCCGATCCAACAACCCAAAATACATGTCTATCTGGACACGTTCGGACAAGTCCTCTGTAGGTAACTTAGCGAGGAGGGATCTAACCTTAGCTATAAATAGGTCTGTATTTTCGTTACCTTGATTGAGCGAAAACAATTCCTTGTATATCTGGTAAGGTAGACGACGCTCACCAAAAGCACTCCTTATCCTCGTTACAGCTTCTGTCCAGGTGTTGGTGCTGGCCTTGACTCCTTGCCACCACACTGCTGCATCATTGGTGAGGAGCATAGACAGGCCGCGTAGCGCGTTTTCATCGGTCACGTTCAAACATGTTTTATATACTTCTACCGCGTCTAAGAAGTTCTCGAGGGATTCCGCTGACGAGCCACTGAAACGCGCTGTGCATCTGGAGAAGTTTCCAGAAGTAGCTACGTGAAGGGCGGCGGCGGGGCATCCCGTCGTGGCGCCGGCGGCAGGGTCGCACGTATACGACGCGACCGGCGTCGACGACCGTACTTCTTGCAACAAAGCCCGGCAAAATTCTGCCTGGGACTGCTGCAGAGACGAAACCAACGAAGTCAACGCTTCTCCACTAAGCGTGACGTTCGAAACACTTTCATTAGCGTCCTCTGATTGTGATTTTCGAATTTTCCGTGGCATTTTCGTACACGTAACACTTTTGAATACGCGAAAAAACGAACAAAATGCAAAAAGTTCAATCACCCCTAGCCCTGAAAACGTTGGGCGTCATTGTAGGGGGTGGGTGTAACGAATAGACTTATTGAATGTAAATAAAACGTATAATAAGGTGTCCGGCACAAGTTACACTTAGGGGTGATGAAAGAAACATAAAAAGAAAGTAAAACACGGATAACACAAAGAGGCGCGAGCGTCGCGAGCGGTAAGAAAAAACATGGACTGGGTTTCGCAGAACCCGAACGCAGACTACTGCTGCGCGCGCATGTCGCGCCATGCGTTGCATGCGGCGGCGCACGGAACTCACGCGTCTTAGAACAATGTACAGCGCTTAGTGACATTAGTTTAAGCATCGTACCGAAGAGGGCGCTTACCCCTTGAGGTGCGGATAGGAAGGCCACACGCTACAATTGGTTTTAAGAATGTACGTTTATTCCTATTTCAAAGGATTTAAGATAAAGCGTGAAAAGTAAGTAAAGTAAGAGACTGGGACATTGTGTGGAATGATGCAGGTAGGTTTTTATGTTGTTTTTACTTTTTATACATAAGTCTTGATTGAACAGTCAATAGTATGATTATAACATGATCTTTACAATCTTTACATTGGAGTGATTAGGTTTAATGTTAGCTTTTACTTTCAGATAACCTATGCCAATATACTTATACCGAAACCAATGAGAATGCTAAAGAATGCTGAGAAAGAAAAAATTACTTAGTGACCAATCTACATTAAGATATTAAGAAGTATTAACACAGGATTGCAGAGCCAATAATGTAAGGCCTTGTAACTCAGTATTGATTACTACAAAGTACATTTTCATTATAATCATTCAGAAAATTTTATTGAACAGCCCGCAAAAAGTAAAGATATTAACTATACACAGAAACCGTGATTATCTGTTTCTGTTGAGTTTAAAACATTTAGAAAAAACAGAATGTTAATTCTTGTAGGGCATAATCATTTATTATTTACTATATCTAACCATATTTTCCCTTCAAGGACAGAGTAGGTGGATTAAAACAATAAATAGCATAATATATATGTATTATAATTTCAGAACATTGCAGCTCTCAGCAGCGCTCTGCACACCATTATCGGCTGGGGAAGCCGCTGCTGGCCAGCAGCACAACATCTTAATGTCATCTCTCATCAAATCCACAGCCACAGAAAATAATGGGAATCTCCTGTAAAAGTATTATCATTATAGACAGAAATATAATACACTCTAAATTATCTTGTTTGTTTTATATGCCTGCATTATATTTGACAATTGAGCATTTGAACTGTGTCCATGGGCTTATATTCATGAGATATAAATACTGTAACCAAAAACATTGTATAATATATATATTTTTTTAAAGGATTAATTGTTGAGTTTCTTGCCGGGTTCTTCTCAACAAAAGCAACCTTCCGAACCTGGTGGTAACATTTATAATCATGTATAATGTATTTTGTGTCCTTCTGACGATTTGAAAGTACTTTGTAAGAAGTCTAATCAAATAAAGATACTTTGAATTTTAAATTTTAAGTACCAAGGTTTTGGATGTAACATAAATCATATAGTTAACAACACCTAGTCTATTTACTTTATTTAGTCCAACCAACACAGGCTGCATCATATCATTCCTACTGTAGAAAGATATACTTACTTTAAATTCTTACATAGAAAGTATTATGTAGTGTTCATTGGGTCGGCAGTTTTTCGATTAGACAGTTCTCATAGATCTTGTTGGCCTTAGAGCGAAAATTGGCCAACATCATAAATCCCTCTGGCCTCTAGCATTCTTAGCAATTTGATTTGATGTATCACTTTATCTTCTTACTTAAATCAGTTTCTTCTTTGATTCCTTCTCAAATCCAAATCTAGATCATTGTATACTTTTCTGGATTACAAAAATTCAAAACGGTAAACTAGAAAGTATTACAATTTTATTTACACTTTACGTGATACATTTTATAAACACTGAAGTCTCGAAACACAAAACAATAAATTTGTAGTGTGTGAACCGCTTAGTAAAAGTTTCCAAATCGAAGTGGTCGGAAATTGCTTCACATATAGAAACATTAACTAACTCCCATCTTCGGTTGGATAATAGTGCTCATCGCTTGCGATCTATAAAACACTACTATTCTATAGTTGCTATGAACAATTAAAGTGCTCAACGAATAAGTACCAATTCGTTGTACACTTTGCTTACAAAATCGCAACTTTTGATTTATCGCTACACAAACTCCTGTCAAAAATGGTTACGGTGGCTATCAAATCGGTTAGCCACTCGTGACGTCATTTTAGTTAGACACTGATGTCAGGGAATACCAAATCTGTCAAAAACGCCTGTTTGACACTTGATCGTTGTACACTTTGCAAAGTGATTATCACTCAAAAGTTAGGGAATAGCACCGCTGAATGCTTGTCTGTGCATGACTGTCAGAATTTTCTTCGCTTTCAATCGGAACTGTCTCTGGACTTTCTTCTAATTCTTGTCGGTCGGAGGCAGAGGACCTTAATGAGGTCACAAAGATACGCCATGACGATATATTGGCTCAAACCGCGAGGCCACCACGGCTTTTTTTTTTAAATAAATAATTAATTAATTAAATTATTGGAATTATTCGTGACAACAATAGTAAATTCGTATTTACAGATTATGTTCTCATACTGTGTTAAGTTAATATCTTTACTTTTTGCGGGCTTATCAATAAAATTTTCTGAATTATTATAATGAAAATGTGTAAGGAAAATGTACTTTGTAGTGATCAATACTGAGTTACAAGGGCTTACATTATTGGCTCTTCAATCCTGTGTTAATACTTCTTAATATCTTAATGTAGATTGGTCACTAAGTGGGCCCTCTGACGAGTGTTGTAATAACGATTTTTCTTTCTCAGCATTTAGCATTCTCATTGTGTTTAGTATTAATAGTGATGTCAAGCTAGACTACTAAAGCGGCATTTTACACATACATACACATCACATTATAATTTAGTTGATTGTTTATGGTATCTATATATTTTCCCCTCCCTACCATTCTTTTTGGGATTGGTGTTGCTAAGTTGGCAACACAAGGACTTTTTGGCGGAACGAAAACACGCGCGGTCGGCCGACAACAAGCTCGATATTATAAATTCATAAAAGTGGTTCCTGATGCGGCAAAGGGGTGAGTTTAGGCTATAATTTTTCCCTGTATTTGTCTATTTATATAATTGCACTCAATATCGGCGAATAACGAAATAATTAACATAAAATACAGTCCACTACTTAAGCGGCGTAGAAGGGAAACTCCGATGTTTTTAAACTAGGATTCCCCTACATATTTTGGTCCATTCGATCCAGGATAGGCCAGATCTAATTTAGTTCTTGCTTATTTTGCCTTTTCAAATCTTATTTGTAACATAAAATCGTCTTATTTCGTCATTCAAAGATGTTGCAGAGAACTACCTCCATGTTTGGATATTAGTAAAGTAGTGCGGTTTGCTTTACTTTTACATTTAATTACATTGCACACTCAACCCCTTATCATTATAAACACAATATTTATGTATTACGCTATCCTAAATCCCATATTTTTAGTGTTTTAGTTAATTTATGTAAATTTCTCACAAAATACATTTCAATTACGCATATAGCGCCATCTTTGGTTATTGACAGTAACTAACTTGACATCTCCTATATAAAGTGATTTAGGATTAAACTTTAATTCGGGGCAATTTTATTGGGTTACAGAGTAGCGACATCTAGCGGAATTTTGTGGAATAACTTATTTACATTAGTAATTTAATTATTATAGGAGCTGCTTCAATAATATGCGGTGCGGTTATAATTATTAGCGATTTATATATTTGTTTGTTGTCGGTCACAACTTATTCACTTATTATAGCGGGTTCGAAATTGGTACATGAGCGGTTATTTGTACTTTATAATATGGATATTTTGAATTATTTGATTTTTAAATAATCAATTTGTTACCTGAGCGGTTTGGTGCAAACTAGATTAAATGCGGACAGATCTTTGGAACACAGGTGAATGAGTTGTTGTTTTCTTTTATGTTAATTACACGGTAATAGCGGTAACCGTTTGTGGATTTAATACAAAATGGCTCGTTCAACTAAAGGTAGTAAAGAAGCTATTATGAATAAATTGCGGTATGACATGTGCATGAATAATATGGTAACAGTGTATGGGCTTTCTCAGGCGGTATTCGATAATCATGAACAAAAACAAATGTTCAAATTGCGGTGCGTTGAATTAGACGCTAATTACAGTCAATTCATGGAGATGCATCTTTTGTTGGAAGCTGAGGCAACTGAGGACTTCGATTTTACTGCACATAATGTAAAGTTTACACGTTTCAACGACATGTACTTTGCGGTAAAATTAAAATTTTCCTTATTATTTCCAACTCATGATAGTCATGTTTGTAAGGAGGAACGCCCAGGGATGTCTACCAATGTCAACCCTCACATATTGCTGCCAAAGGTGCAGCTTCCTACATTCACTGGAAGAATAGAGGAATACGCACATTTCATTGATTTGTTCGAGTCTATTGTAGTCATACGAACTTATCTGATACACAGAAAATGTATTATTTATATGGTTCATTAGGCGGGGAAGCAAAGTCTTTGGGACAACACTTGTCCATTACTGGGGAAAATTATGCGGTTCTTCTGGACATCCTCAAGTCTAGATATGGTAACAAAAGACTACATGCGGACCGATTATTAAATACTTTGTTAGCGGTTTCCAATGTTAAAACACTTAGTTCTTTGAAAGGCTTTCTAAATACTTTGCTCGAGACAAGTAAAGGCTTGGAAAAGTTGGGATTTCCAGTACAACACTGGTCCTACATATTGTTACATATAAATTTAAATAAATTGGATGGTTCCTTAAGGCGGAATTTTGAAGAAAAATATTATGGCGGTGAGGACCTTCCTACCTTTGATAATTTTATTGAGTTTTTAACACGTCATGTTCAAGTTTTAGAGGCTGCAAACGTTAACAAGCCTATTTCACATGCGGTAGTCACTCCCAGGACACAGTCTCACGTGGCCATGACAAACCAGGGTGACCATAAATTAGGTTGGAATTGTTTTTATTGTAAAGTTTCTCAGCATCATTTAAGTAAATGTGATAAATTTCTGCGGTTGAACCCTTTCAATAGGAAACAAGTAGTTGCAAGCAATCGTCTTTGTTTTCGGTGTTTGAATAAACACAACATTAATGAATGTCGGACTAATTTCACTTGTTACAAATGTCGGTCTGATAAACATCATTCCCTTTTACACTTTGAATCCAATCAAATTAAATATTCTCATCATACGGTTACATCGGCCTTAGGGGCAGCGGATGCGGGTCCAATGGGACAAACTCATTTCGATGCGGGTCCAATGGGACAAACTGATTTTCTTGCGGGTCCAATGGGACTAACTCATTTCAATGCGGGTCCAATGGGACAAACTAATTTTGATGCGGGTCCAATGGGACAAACTCATTTTGATGCGGGTCCAATAGGACAAGCTAATTTCGTTGCGGGTCCAACGGGACAAACTCAATTTACTGCGGGTTCAACTGGACATACAAATTTTATTACGGGTCTATCGAGACAAAATAATTTGAATGCGGGTCCATCAGGACAAAATAATAGTGCAAGCGGTTCTAGCACTCAGGTGTCTAGTGTGTTGCATGCGGTATCGGCAACCACACCTAAACGAGCGGTTTTATTGTCTACAGCGGCTTTGCGTATTCTTGATAATAGCGGGAAATATCAAGAGGCGCGTGCTTTGATTGATGGCGGCAGTCAGAGTACTTTTATTACTGAAGAATGCGTAATCAGATTAGGGTTACGTCCAAAGCGGTTAAATAATACGTTCAATGTTAGCGATATTGGCGGACATTTGCAAAACTGCAAGGGCAGTATTTGTTTGAGTATTAGCCCTCGTCATGTTGACCAACCAGTGGTAGTCACAGACGGTTTAGTGTTGAATAAAATTTCGGGTAATTTACCTAGCGAAACCTTACCACACAATTTAAGCGAATTTTATAGCGGACTTCATTTAGCGGATGATCAATTTTATAAAAGTAGCAAAATTGATATTTTATTAGGTGTGGATATTTTAAATGAAATTATAATTGGCGGTGACATTGTGCGGGTTGAAGGTTTGCCATCGGCTATGAACACAATTTTCAGTTATGTCCTTATGGGACCAATTTCATATGCTAGTAAAGCGGACGCTGATATTTGTCAATCGTTTCATGTCAGTACAGACACACTTTTAGAAAAGTGTTGGGAGATAGAAGACGTTCCAGTAAATACTGTAGGTGAAGCGGTTGATTTGCAGGGTATGCGCAAGCAAAATGTTACAGTACATGCGGTCGTATTATCGACAGTGTCGGAATCGTCTTTGATAAAGCGTTATAGTTCCCTTTCTAAATTAATTGTGGTAGTCGGATATTGTATGCGGTTTGCAGATAATGCAAGATATCCAACAAATAGAAGGTCAGGAGTCCTGTCAGTTGCGGAGCGTCAGGATGCCTTGAACAAACTTATAAAAATAGCTCAAGCGGAAGAGTTCTCGCAGGAGATAGAACTATTACGGACTGATAAACAATGTTCAACACGATTCCGGAGGCTTATGCCATTCATTGATGCGGACGGATTGATTCGAGTTGGCGGTCGTCTCGAACAATCTAAATTATCTTATGCGGCGAGGCACCCGTTGCTTTTACCCAAATTTCATCCATTGACGTCGTTAATTATAGACTATCATCATAAAATGTATTGCCATGTTGGTGCAACAGCTCTTCAAGCAATTCTTCAACGTCAATTTTGGATAATTTCAGCCCGTCAGACTATTAGGAGTCATATTTATAAATGCGTGTTTTGTTTTCGAACTAGGGCTCGAGCGGAAAATCCTGTAATGGCAGATTTGCCAGCGGATAGAGTAAACGCTACCGGAGTGTTTCATACAGTCCAAACGGACTTTGCAGGACCTTTCTTCATACGTGCATCGCGCTTACGTAATGCTAAGGTGTTGAAAGCTTATCTTTGCGTATTTGTTTGTTCGGCTACTAAAGCGGTTCATTTGGAGGTAGTCGGAGACCTATCAATGGAAGGTTTCCTGGCTGCATTCTCGCGGTTTACCTGTAGACGGGGTTTGCCCAGTCAGGTTAGATCAGACTGTGGTACTAACTACCTGGGTAGTAGTCGATACTTGTCGGACGTTCAGAAGTTCTTAGCTTCGACTGAGATGCAAGTTATAGTAAGCGGTAAAGTGGCTGAACAAGGTGTTACATGGTTGTTCAACCCACCATCTGCCTCTCACTTTGGCGGTTTATTCGAAGCGGCAGTGAAGTCAGCAAAGACTTTGCTGAAACGCATTATTGGGGAGCAAATTTTAACTTTTGAAGAGCTTACTACAGTCTTTACTCGTATCGAAGCGGTTTTAAATTCAAGGCCTCTGTGCCCACTTTCACATGATCCACAAGAATTTGAGTTGTTAACTCCGGGTCATTTTCTGATTGGTAGACCTCTCTTAGCGGTACCTGAGAGGACTTGGGATAATATTTCCAGTTCAAGGTTGTCACGCTTCCAATTATTGCATGCAATGACTCAACAATTTTGGCGGAAGTGGAGTGATCAGTATCTCCATTCTCTTCAAATGCGGAACAAGTGGACGTCACCGACTGATCCACCTAAGATCGGAGACTTAGTTCTCATAAAAGAGGACCATTTGGCTCCATTAAAATGGATGCGTGCTAGGATAGCGGATTTACTACCTGGCAAGGATGGTGTAGTCAGAGTGGTTAAGTTAAGGACACCAACGGGTTCACTTGTTCGGCCAGTAGTTAAAATTTGTCGGTTTCCTATACACTGACTCTACTCGTTTCGAGCCCGCTCTGATATACCTAGTGATAGTTAAGTTAGTTTTTTAGCGGTTATTATAATTTAAGAAGTTAGCCTATTGTAAGTAGCTTTTATAATTTTGCGGTTATTTTTATTTTTAACAGTAAGCCGAAGTTGGCTTTTTATTATTTTTTATTGTAAACGGTTATTTTATTGCGGTTGATAAAGGCTTTGGCCTTTCTCGGGCGGGGGGATGTTTAGTATTAATAGTGATGTCAAGCTAGACTACTAAAGCGGCATTTTACACATACATACACATCACATTATAATTTAGTTGATTGTTTATGGTATCTATATATTTTCCCCTCCCTACCATTCTTTTTGGGATTGGTGTTGCTAAGTTGGCAACACAAGGACTTTTTGGCGGAACGAAAACACGCGCGGTCGGCCGACAACAAGCTCGATATTATAAATTCATAAAAGTGGTTCCTGATGCGGCAAAGGGGTGAGTTTAGGCTATAATTTTTCCCTGTATTTGTCTATTTATATAATTACACTCAATATCGGCGAATAACGAAATAATTAACATAAAATACAGTCCACTACTTAAGCGGCGTAGAAGGGAAACTCCGATGTTTTTAAACTAGGATTCCCCTACACATTGGTTTCGGTATAAGTATATTGGCATAGGTTATCTGAAAGTAAAAGTTTAAATATAACCTAATCACTCCAATGTAAATAATGTTAAGATCATGTTATGTTCATACTATTGACTGTTCAATCAAGACTTATGTATAAAAAGTAAAAACAACATAAAAACCTACCTGCATCATTCCACACAATGTCCCAGTCTCTTACTCTTTACTTTTCACGCTTTATAAGAATTTACAGATTATGTTCTCATTATAAACGTAAAAAATAATTTCGTAAATATGAACTCCATATTAATTTGTTTACATAAACCGTTCAAATTAAATTTCCTTCAAAAAGTACAAATTTAGAGCGTATATTGTGATATTAATATTAGTCGGATAATATCGATAAGATTCTAGAGGTGTCAAGAGGTGCTTTGATAGGCACCGTAGAAAGGCTGATAGGCACCGTACGTTGATAAGCACTGAAGGGATACGCGATCGCTATAGTGCGGACTTCGCGGTGGACAACGATTATGAGTGTACAACAAATGTCAGTGAACAACAAAGTTAGCGAATAGGGGGGCTGTTGTCACGAATAATTCCAATAATTTAATTAATTAATTATTTATTTAAAAAAAAAAGCCGTGGTGGCCTCGCGGTTTGAGATTCCAACTTCTGAATTAGCTTCAAACTTTCCATTCTTTATTCCCTTTTCTTTGTAGTACAGCTTAGCTCCAAATGTGTTCATGTAAGTCACTGTAGGCTTTTTCCCTTTCCATACAGTGTAAGGTATTTCACCTTTCAAAGCAATAGTAGGACACCTGTTTCTTATAAAGTTAGCTGTATTTATAGCTTCAGCCCAAAAACCTGGAGGGCTTCCGGCTTGGTACATCATGCATCGAGCCATCTCAATCAATGTCCTATTCTTTCTCTCAGCTATACCATTTTGTTGAGGCGTATATGGTACAGTTAATCTTCTTTTGATTCCTTCTTTCTTCAAGAAATCATCAAACTCTTTATTTATGAATTCTCTTCCATTATCTGACTGTAAATTCTTTATTTTCATACCGGTTAACTTCTCTGTATATGCTTTATACTCCTTGAAAACTTTCAAGACATCACTTTTGTTAGCTATGAAATAAACTTCACACCAGCGAGATTTGTCATCAATAAATGTGACAAAATACTTCTTCTTACCATATGACTCATGTCTCATTGGGCCACACACATCTGTGTGTACTATCTCTAACAATGAGTTTGTACGTTCTTCTAAGAAATGTTGATGAGCAGCTGCACTTGTTGGTGGAATATTTGAAAGCTGCACAGGTTTATTAAGTTTTGTAGACTTGACGTAATGCGTATAACGAAGATGATCGAGACTTTTCACAGATTTCGGAGCATTATAGAGTGCCAATAAGGTTTGAGTTCCACTTTCTAATAATCTCTGGGCCGAACAATTTTCTTCCTTAAATGCTGCAGCTAGTTCATCCAAATTTGTCAGTTTCTCAAAAACTTTTAAAAATGATTTTTTTCCCTTTTTAAAAAGCGCAGAAGTTGTGTCACAGCCACTGAATGCGTGCAGAAATAAAATATGGAATGAGGATAATTATCAAAACTTTTAGTAGAGTATATCTCCGTTTACATTTCCTTTCCCAATTTTTTTAAAGAAAATTTCTTGTTCGTAAGACAGTGTACGCCCAATTAAAATGACAAGTAAATCAATATCTTGTCCTATTATAACTGCAGTTTTTTTAGACTTTGATTCTTCAATTGCAGTTTCAACAATAAGAACATCCGCATCATCTCTGGCTTGTTTAGTAGTAATATTTGCAGCTTGTAATTTTTCAATTAACATATTAATGAACTTATCTTTGTTATTTCGATTTGATAAGAATTTTTCTTAAGTAACTGGTACAACCATTGTTTCATCGAAACAGACTTCGTACGTTTTTGAAAGTGCAGCAGTTCTTCTCTGCTGCTCCATAGCTTTTACGTTCTTACAGTAGTCTGAATATCCGTCAAATACAACAATTATTTTGGAACTGTAATGTCTTTGTAAATAATTCATGTATTTATCAAAAATAATAGAAAAAGTATCTTCTCTGCTCCATACAACATGATGAAGAAGAAATCCGCCATCAATAATGAACATCACATTATTTTCGTTGAGAACAAAATCAATTGGGCTCATGTTGTCATACAATGACGATTTTGTTGTTTTTCTCACGCCATCATTATCAAATAGAGCTGTTGGATACGGACTCAATTCATATTGAAGATATTCTTCGAGATTACTTTCAAATTGTTTGCTGACAGTAATTCTTTGGAAGAGTAATAATGGATCCACTGCAACTTTACAATCATTTATTTTTACAGATTTGTTAACACTGGAAAGCGGCATTACTTTTTCGGAGCGTTTCAACTATATTTCATTAAATGATAAGTCGGTGATCTTCTTCATAGACTCTAATCCAATTTCGTAAGCCTTGTGGCAGTTAATTTGCTCATTTCCAACAATTCCAGAAGCTATCGATATTAACTGCGTAGTATTTGGAAAAGGATCATGGAGTTTAAACCAATCAAATAGTATATTTACGTCAGCATTGTCTTTTTTCACTCTTGAGTCTCTAGAATCTACGTGTTGCTCGGTCGACTCCAAGGAGATATTGCAGAACTTCTCCATTTCCTCACAAATAGTATTTGTGGCGTACATCGCATATACCCATTTACACAAAACACTTTCTTTCGTACTTCGACCACGAGATACTCCTCCTTCGGTTTTCATGGATTTCATGAGACTTTGTTCGATGACCATATCTGTCCATGTACCTGAATTATATTTTTCTGTTCGTTTCACTGTAAAAAATCCATTTCTGAAATTCTCATAAGTTTGCTCATCCATAGTTTCTTCCAGCTTGAGCATATCTTGCAGGTACAGGTGGGCTGATTTTGCATATAAGAAGTGACCACTGGCGTGAAAATATGGCAGCATTCTGCGCACTGCATCAAGGTGTTCCTGGAAAAGCCCAAGTCTTTCAGCGCGAACAAAATCAAGTGCTATTGTAACCATTTCGAAATATTGCACCCACAATTGTGCTGTTGGACCTCGAGCTTTCAAATCATCCAGTTTGTCTAGAAATGTTGAAAGAAAAATTGAGTTATCCATACATCCTTCTACGTTGGAGTAGGATACATCTCCAACGTACCATCTTCAATCTTCATGTCTTCAAATATGATCTTTGATAATGCAAGTCGCACCAATATATGGCCTCTGATGCTTCTTGAGTAAGCGTGACCGTTCAGCATCTTGTCAACAGAATTTGGTGCGTATATTTTATTACCAAGAGCTTCCTTAAGGCCACTTCCATCCATTATGTATCCTATGCTTCCAAGAAAAGACATGAGCATATGGAATCCTCCTAATTTCACAACGACTTTACATAAGTTTGAGCTAGAATCTGACGCAGCTACCATTTCACGTGCTTTAGAGTAGAGGGGTTGATCAAAAGTAATTACACACGTTTTTTGTCCGTGTGACTTGGCAATATCGAGAGCGCAAAGTAAAGTTGTGTAAATTGTGTCTACATTACTGGCAGGATGATCGATAAAAGGAAGAAACATAACCTGAGATGTTGAAAAATATTTTTTTTCATTTTTAGTGAGCTGCTCAAGATAACCGTTCCACCCTGGCAACGGTGCAATATCCCTCCATTTTCCGTATAACCACAAAAAATCAGTTCCGTTCATTGTTTTTTCTGTTAGTGCTCGATCGTCATGCAGATTTTCAACTTGAACTTTACTGTATCCAGGTACGCCTGGTTTATCGTAAACTTGTAAAGATACATGTGATATGGCTGCCAACTCTTTCGCTTTTGGTTTGGTTGTACATTTTTCTATCCGTTCATAGTAGAGAACAGCATTTTTTGGAGTTACTATCTTAATAATCCCCATAACATGAAGAGTATTGTTACCATCAAGAGTCTGGACATTTATATCGGCATTGTCTCCAACATATTGTACAAGAGCACCTGACTCTGATGATAAAATACGAGGCTGTGGGTGATAAACTGCTGAAACTTCATACTGTATGTAATGTAATGTATTACTATAAGAAGCTGCAAATCCCAAACTAGATAAAATATCCAATAGTCTTTTAGATATGGATCTAAAAGACTATTGGATATTTTATCTTCTGTGAAGAAATACAGAAAGGCTCAAAAGTAACGGAGATGAAAAAGAACGTTCCCGTACGGCAGCCATAATTGCATGGCTTATTGAAGTACATTTTGTTTTTAAATGATCAATTTGTCCTTTCCTGTTTTTGATGATGACTTCTTCTAAGAAATGTAATAAAGTTTTTGGAATTTCTTCATTAACATTATCCAACATTTTACTAGGAGGTGGATAAGATTTAGTTTCGACTATAGATGTTCGGATATCTTCTCTAATAATTGCTGCTGCAGCTTCTACAATTCTTAGCCTTTCTGCTTCAGGATCTATTTTTTTACTTTCGTACCAAGCTTTTGATAGAATATTAGCTTGTGCATCACGGAAAGAAATGATCGTGAAAGCTCCAACTTTCTTCGTAATTACGATATCGGTTAAGTACTTCTGTTGTAGTCTTGTAATGATAGTTTTATCATCTGGCACATACCCTGTCAAGACATCTTTAAGCTCTTTTAGTGTGAATTGAGAATCATTATTATTTTCGATGTAATTGAAAATCTCTAACATAGCTTCTGTAACTTGATTATCTTGACGAGGTTTCTCAAGAGGCGATGATGATGATGATTTATTTGAAAAGTTTGTAAAACAAGCAGCATGGTACTTCGCTTCAGCAGCGATCAAATCAAACTGTAAAATTATACGACTTTTCACCAATTCTCCAAAATCATCCCCACGTTCTTCTGCTTTTTTGATAACAGTATCTTTGAACTCAAGAGTACTCACATTTTTTATCTTCCGCCTGTATTTTTCACTTTTCTTTTTCTCTGTAGCCTCATCAGCAACTTCACCACAAAATAAACATTGATTCTTAAAATCAAACACTTCACCTCGTTTTTTACGGAGTACGAATGGAGAAGTTATAGTTTCTCCTTCTTCTTGTTTCCGTTTTGCTGCTTGGATACAGTTTTTACTAATGTAAACACTTCGGCACTTTTCATGCACTTTAACAGAGGTTACTGATTTTAAATAATCAATTTTTCCGTCGTTTCGTTCGACACTTGCATTTCGTAGAGTTTTCATACCGCGCACTACTTCAACAAGCGATTCACCTCCCGAATCTGATTTATTACATAGAAAACACAAATCAGCCATAGTTCTTGAAGTAAAACAACAAGATATTGCGTACCGACCGTTTTATTTGTTCATGTACCCACATATAAGTTAACAAATATACTACATCCTCCCCTTTCACACAGTGAGCAGTAATCACAAATCATCACTGGTTAATACATACATTTTATGTTTACAATAGGTATGTATATAAGTGCTAGCGTCGAATGCATTACATTCAATACATACAACATTAAATTGGCGTTATTAAGTTAGTAATCAACAATCGCTTATATAAGAGGTTAATAAGTTGATACATGTTAATAAAATGCTCAATATACTTAGCACAAATAGCTTATACGTGTGATAGCTAGATTAGATTTCTAGCAGGATAACATGTCATCAACATATTTTTGACAGCATTTAAAAATATGAGAGACATAGTGAACATAATATTTTATTATTTATTATTATAAACGTGAGATCCGATTCTGTGTTTAGCTAGACGAGCTGCCTCGCGCTCGGTGCGCTTCACAACGGGCGGCGAGTGTCTGAGCGTGTTGCCTTGCGCCACTTCACTGTCATACCACTCACCACACTCATCCTTTGTTTCTGTAGAATCATCATACACACTACTGCCACTCCCGTGCTGACTGTCATTGTGACTATCACCCCATTCTACAGGCGGCGGAGGAGTGGATACATCCAGCTTTAAAAGGTGCCTACGGTTGCGACGGAATTGCTTCCCTCTGTTATCAATAACAAAATATGACCGAGGTTGATCAGCTCGCCCAGTCACGCGGGCGGCTCGCCTTATATTACCGTCTATTGTAATTACTTCATCACCCGTTTGGAGGCTAGGCAAGTTACGCGACCTCTTGTCGTAATGACATTTAGCATTATGTTGTTTGCGTAGCATATTATTATAGTCCAATGTATTATCTCTAGCTGGGCGCAATTTTTTTGAACGCAAGGGTAACCGTGTGCTAAGCTTTCTGCTCATCAAAAGTTCCGCTGGGCTGGCAATCCCGTCCCTCGGGGCGGCTCTATAATTTAATAAACTTAAGTAAAAATCAGACTTATCGTTAATTGATTTAACCAGTAATTGTTTTACTGTGCGAACGGCTCGCTCTGCCCGTCCATTGGATTGGGGGTAGTTAGGTGAAGATGTGATGTGCGAAAAACCCCATTCTTTTACGAAATCATGGAACTGTTTTGAAGCATATGCTGGTCCGTTGTCAGTTATAAGTACTGACACTATTCCATGGCGGGCAAATTGGTCTTTTATAGCTTTAATGACGCTATTCGACGTTATAGAATTTAGGGCAGGAACTTCGACAAAGTTAGAAAAGTAATCAACTAGTAGAAGGAAATAGCATTTGTTGTACTCAAAGATATCAGAGCCAACTTTTGCCCATGGTAAGTCTGGTATTTCGTGAGGAATCAGTGTTTCGCGCTGCGGCATCGAGCTGTGCTCGGCGCACACTTTGCAGCGGCGCACTGTGCGCTCCACGTCACGCGACATGCCCGGCCAGTACATAACCTCGCGCGCTCGCCTCTTGCATCTATCTATGCCTAGATGACCCTCGTGAACCCTAGCTAGCATTTCAGCCCTCAGGCCCTCAGGAATATATACAAGATCGTCCTTGAACAGCACCCCATCAAAGTATTCTATCGAATATCTATGTTCCCATAAATTACGTATTTTTATGTCCGTTTCATATTTCATATGCGGCCAGCCTTTATTTATGGTTTCAACGAGTAACTGACATACTACGTCACTCCTAGTATATTCCCTGACTAAATTTAATTTCTCATCACTAAATGCAACACTGCTAATTAAAAAATACGACTGACTATCTATTTCCTCTGAGATTTTGTCCTGCATTAATTCTGGTAATGCGGATCTAGACAGAGTATCAGATATAAATAAATATTTGCCAGGCTTGTAAGCAACGGTAAAATCGTATCTCTGTATACGCAGCATCATTCGCTGCAATCTAGCAGGTACAGCATTCAGAGATTTCTTAAAAAGCGCCTCAAGCGGCTTATGATCCGTTTCTACCAGTACATCGCTCTTGCCAAATATATAATGATGAAACCTCTCTAATGCGAATACTATAGCAAGCATCTCTTTCTCGATCTGCGCGTACCGTTGCTGCGTGTCAGTGAGCGTGAGCGACGCAAACTCGACGGGACGGCCGCCCTGCAGCAGTACGGCTCCGAGAGCGTGCGCGCTGGCATCCACCGACACAACAGCTGGCTGCTCCGTTGAGAACAACGTGAGCACGGGCGCTGTGCACAGATCTTTTTTCAGCTCATTCACTACTTCATCTTCACACGTGCCCCAGACCCATTCACTATCTTTCTTGAGTAAATTTCGAAGAGGGGTGACTTTTTCAGAGTAATTAGGTATAAACTTACATAAATAGCTTACCATTCCTAAAAACCTCTCTAGCTCCTGCTTGTTCTGTGGGATTTTCATGTCCCTCACTGCTTTTAATTTATTATCATCAATTTCCATACCCCTTGCACTAAATTTATGACCTAAATATGTAACTTCTTTTACCTTGAATTGACACTTTTCTCGATTGAATTTAATTCCTACCTGCTTTGCTCTGTCTAGTAGCTTTTTGAGCCGTTCATCATGTTCACTCTCACTAGACGCCCACAGGATTACGTCATCAACGAATGAGTCCACTCCTTCTAACCCCTCGAGTAATTGCTTGACACGTGAATGGAATACTTCCGATGCAGAATTTATGCCGTATGGCAAACGCAGAAATTGGTAACGGCCAAATGGTGTGCCGAAGGTACAGAGGTCTGCACTATTATCATCTAGCTGAACCATCCAGAATCCAGATCTTGCATCTAATTTACTATAATATTTAGCATCTTTAAGTTTAGTGGCAATATCGGTTAGAGTTGGCAGAGGGAAATGTTGTCGGCGTATAACTTTACTTAACGGTCGTGGATCAAGGCAAACGCGAATACTACCATCTTTCTTAGCTGCGACAACTATCGCGTTCACCCAAGAAGTGGGATGAGTCACTTTTCTTATCACCCCCATTCGCTCCATTCGCTGGAGTTCAACTTGCAAGCTACCTCTCACACTAAGTGGTATTTTACGTACTGGACAAATGCTAGGAGTGGCATCCTTGTCTATTGGAATAGAATAGTGCCCTGGCAACACGCCGAGACCTTCAAACATATCCTCATATTTTGCCATATCTAATGAGTACACTCGTGTCACCAATCCAATCTGATCGAGGGTTTTTTTACCTAAAATACTTTCACAATCGTGATCGGTTATAACAAAATTAATATAATATAACTTATCTTTATAAATCCACTTCATTACGACCGATCCAATGATTGGCAAGAAATTTCCACAGAATGACATTGCTTTTGGTTTGAAAGTATTTATTTCGTCAATACTGAAACCTAATTTTAGGTAATTATTCTTCGAAATAACGTTTAGATCTGCGCCTGTATCCAATTTAAACAAATGCGTTTGCATGTTATTAGAAAGATTGAAAGTTTCATACCATTTAGAGTCATCAAATTGTACATCCCTGATAGCGTCTACTGAGGATATAAAAAACATATCATTATCGTTTATATTTTCGTGCACCATAAACACCTTGTTCGAATTCCGCAAGCGACACATCTTTTTGAAGTGTCCTTTTTCACCACAAGTGTAACATATTACATTACGAGCCGGACACTGAACACCACCATCACAATAATAGCTGGAGCAAGCCACACAGTTATGTGAACGCGCGGACGTACCCGGGGCGCCGGCATCGTGCAGTTGGCGAGCTGGGCGCGCTCGGCCGCCGCCGCCACCGCCACGGCCGGCCGGGACACTGCCGGGGCCGCGCCAGCGCTGCCCAGCACCGCCGCGCGGTCCGTACCATTTACCGCGTGAACTCCACACTGCATCCACAGATACGCCTTTTGGCCTCTCACACTTTATAAATTCAATTTCTCGGCCTTCCTCGTTCGAAATTTCGTTAGATTGACATATCATAACGGCTTTTTCAAGAGTCAGCTGATCCGTTCGTAGTAATCTATCTCGAACTGAGCTATCGCGTACGCCGCACACAATGCGGTCACGAATCAAGCCGTCCTCTAACTGTTCGAACTCACACTGTTGACTGAGTAGTTTTAAGGCTGTGACATACTCGTCAATACTTTCTCCGATATCTTGATTCCTTGTGAAAAACTTAAACCTGACCATTGTGGTATTAATCTTCGTACCAAAGTGGTTATTGATGTTTTTCGTCTTCGAATTTGAATGTCGAGAACACATCGTATCCTTCGGGACCGATAAGATTAATTAAAAGACTCGCTTGTACATCCTTTGGTTCTTTGTAAACTCCAGATGCCTTCAAAAACACTTGAAATTGCTTTAACCATTTGCGCCACGCGTCAGCACGGTTTGACGGACCTCCGTCCAGCGATAATTCGGCAGGGGGGCGAGCGTGCTCCATTTCTTATTGTGTATTTGCACTAATTATGCAATTCCTGTTGTTTTCAACGCACTAGCCACTAATTAACACTTTTATTTTATTTTATTCACGCACCGCTGTCACCATGAAGTAAAACAACAAGATATTGCGTACCGACCGTTTTATTTGTTCATGTACCCACATATAAGTTAACAAATATACTACAGTTCTTGAAATTGTAAGTCCGTAGTTTACCAAGATACAATTCAAACTGAAGGAAAGAGAAGATGGTCGTAACTATACAATACAAATGAACATCTGTCCCGACTGGCTATAAATAGAAAGGTCCGTAGTGTATAATAGGGGCCCGTATAATTCTCAGGTATAATTTTCGACGTAGTGGAAGAATTTTAAAATTTACAGATTTTAAAGGCACTAAATTATTTTCTATTTAAAATGTCATTAGTGTAAATGGGAATATAATTATATTATGATTTATGTTTTTCTCTTAATTATTTTTTAATTTTACTAAACGGTTATAAGTATTATTGAATAGATATAGATTTAATGAAGAAAATGATAAAATATAATATAATAGTTAATAAAAATTGACAAATATTTATAATCATTGATTTATTGATAGTTCATCAACTATATATGGCGCATTTTCGACCGGAGGCACCGGTTGACCTGAAGTGATGCGGTGACCGCGCGCTCTCCGCCCTCTATCTCGAAAACGGTTCACCGTATAAAAAATTTTTTGAAACAAAATTTGTAGAGAATTTTGTATTCTACAATATTGATAATAAATACAAATAGCAAAAAAACCCATAGGAAATGAGATATTTCCAAAAAAAGCGCAAAAAACCGATTTTTGTGACCTTTGACCTTGAAATTTAATAGTTGCTTACACCCTACCATATGTAGGTTTTGAGACAACTTTTAGGGTGTCAATATACAACTATTTACAGACTTACAGCTGGGTATCTCGAATTCCGAGGTGAACTTGCTATAATGACTGGACTAAAATACGAATTTACAGATTATGTTCTCATTATAAACGTAAAAAATAATTTCGTAAATATGAACTCCATATTAATTTGTTTACATAAACCGTTCAAATTAAATTTCCTTCAAAAAGTACAAATTTACAGCGTATATTGTGATATTAATATTAGTCGCATAATATCGATAAGATTCTAGAGGTGTCAAGAGGTGCTTTGATAGGCACCGTAGAAAGGCTGATAGGCACCGTAAGTTGATAAGCACTGAAGGGATACGCGATCGCTATAGTGCGGACTTCGCGGTGGACAACGATTATGAGTGTACAACAAATGTCAGTGAACAACAAAGTTAGCGAATAGGGGGGCTGTTGTCACGAATAATTCCAATAATTTAATTAATTAATTATTTATTTAAAAAAAAAAGCCGTGGTGGCCTCGCGGTTTGAGCCAATATATCGTCATGGCGTATCTTTGTGACCTCATTAAGGTCCTCTGCCTCCGACCGTTTAATGAGTATGGCGCGATAGGTAGACTGGCTACCAGGAGATGAGCTGTTCGGTACAATCTTTATAATGCTGGATTGTGAGCCCGTGAGGTCCAAGTACAGCGGCATGTTCGTCATCGCGTCCTCGCTGGGTAAATCATTATGTATCGGTTCAACTCGTGGCATTATTTCAGTCTTTGACACTTCGCAAATATCTATCAGCTGATTCGATCCATCATCTTGCGAATTATAACCCTCCACCGCATCAAATTGGTCTGAGCTATTATTATAGGTCGCACATTCATCCAACACATTTTCCGAGTGACTTTGGTTGGAATTTGTGTCAAATGGCGGCCAGAGCTCATTGCATTCTAAAAAAAAGTTTTGATTAAATAACATTTAGATAAACAGGACCGGAGACTAACCTAACTTGTGAACATTATTACCAAAAAAAAACTGGTCTGTTTGAAGAAATCATTCTTCTAATTATGTTACGGATCTTGATAGATCCGTAACACTGACACAACTGACCAACCACACAGTGGTGTAAAGTTGATGAACTTAAGCTATCTCAATCCCAAATTTGCAAAAACAAGTACCTGCTACGGGGTTGGATATTGTAATTTGATTAACATTTTGATTACAGTTACTGCACTCGCTTTTATAGGTCTCAATGCTTTGCGATCGAGTTAGTGATCTTGAAGGCACGCTTGGATAAACCTGCCGCTTCCTTCTGCGTTTCTTCGACCCACTAGGGGCTGTGTCTTTACCACTGCCAATTTCTTCTCCGCTGTTCAGACTGGTCTGTTGATTTGGAGCAGCCGGCTACTGGTTCATTCGACACCGTTTCATTGTGTGCATTTATGTGCTGCATA
The DNA here is from genome assembly GCA_929442735.1 of Watsonalla binaria. Lineage (NCBI taxonomy): Eukaryota > Metazoa > Arthropoda > Insecta > Lepidoptera > Drepanidae > Watsonalla > Watsonalla binaria. The sequence continues at coordinate 6,174,787 of OV838939.1, read as the reverse complement.
CCTGAAACAACTGTGATTCCCCACAATATTTCTAAAACTATACCAGCTTATCTGATGATCTATTTATTAATTTTAACTATGTACGAGTCCACTGCGTCGGAATTAAAGTACACAGTCTTGCTCGAAAATTAAACCCCGCATACTGTGTAAAGTTAATATGTTTACTTTTTGCGGGCTTATCAATAAAATTTTCTGAATTATTATAATGAAAATGTGTAAGGAAAATGTACTTTGTAGTGATCAATACTGAGTTACAAGGGCTTACATTATTGGCTCTTCAATCCTGTGTTAATACTTCTTAATATCTTAATGTAGATTGGTCACTAAGTGGGCCCTCTGACGAGTGTTGTAATAACGATTTTTCCTTAAATTTTTCCTCCTTCTATAAATGTATTAGGTGAAATTAGTTTAATTAATAGTTAATTAAGATGATCTTGAATTTGTATAATTATATTAATATTAATCTCTTTTTTTAGAGCTGGTTATAGACTATATTTATATTCATATACTCAGCATGGTAAATTTTATATAGGTTTATACAGTTATTATAATGGGGTTTCTCGGGTATATTTATTAATATTTTTACACTGATTACCTTTAAATGTAATTATTTTAAAGGTTGATTATAGAATAATTTGATTTTATTTAAATAATTTAATTGAAAATATTGATTTGTGGAGTCAAATATATGAATAATATTCATTTTAAATTATAAATATACAAAAATATTGTATTTGCTACATTTCTTTCTTTTTTTTATTTTTATTTGTTTGTTTTTTTATTTAAATTTTTTTTTCTCTTTATTTTATTATAAATAATATAATTGTATTTTCAGAGTGAGAAATTATTACTATTAATTCTGTTTCAATTATTATATCTGTTTTATTAGATTGAATGTCTTTATTATTTATAATATTTGTTTCTTAGATTTCTTCAGTTGTAATTTATTATAGAAAAAGATATATAAGTTCTGAATTAAATTTAAATCAGTTTATTATTTTAGTTCTTTTATTTGTTTTATCTATAATTATATTAGTCCTAATATTATTAGAATTTTATTAGGGTGAGATGGTTTAGGCTTAGTTTCTTATTGTTTAGTAGTTTATTATCAAAACTTAAAGTCTTATAATGCTGGGATATTAACTGCTTTGTCAAATCGAGTAGGAGATATTTTTATTTGATTGATTTTGATTTCTTGAATATTAAATTATGGGAGTTGAAATTTTATTTTTTATATAAATTTTATAAGAAATGATTTCGCTATAATAATTGTTGGAATTATAATTATTATAGCTGCTATAACTAAAAGAGCTCAAATTCCTTTTAGTTCTTGATTACCTGCTGCTATAGCTGCCCCTACTCCAGTTTCTGCTTTAGTTCATTCTTCTACATTGGTTACTGCTGGAGTTTATTTATTAATTCGATTTAATAGTTTATTAGTTGATATATTTTTTATAAAAAAAATATTATTAGGGTAAAAAATATTATGGGGTGTAAGGGGCCCTCAACACCATCACTCGGGGCCCAAGCCAACCTCACCTGCCCGCGGTGCATCCCGCTGAATAACGGACGAGGCTCTGGCGACCCGCCAACCCGCACTGGACCAGCGTGGCGGGTTAAGGTCCAACCCTCCCAAGGGTTACAGAGTGTATGGGCAGACGACATTATAAAGGGCCCCAAGTGCCTGGCGGCTCCGACTGCAAAACCGGCGCTGACGACGGGCGCCGGTCGAGCGCTGGAGCCCGGGGTGCTAAGAATCCCCAGGCGGCGCGAATCCGTCGGACGACCCCTGGCTATGCACCAACGGATAACCGACGTAGGTTGTCACTGGTCACATATAACACGCGCACACTGAGGACAGATGAGAGACTCGCTGAGCTGGAAGAAGACATGGGCAGGTTGCACTGGGATATCATAGGGCTATCGGAAGTCCGAAGACAGGGGGAGGACACGATGGCCCTAAAATCCGGATACCTGCTTTATCACCGGGAGGGCGACCAGCAGTCCCAAGGTGGTGTCGGGTTTATCGTCCACAAGTCCCTCGTCAACAATATTATAGCCATTACGAGTGTGTCGAGCAGGGTCGCGTACCTGATACTCAGAATATCCAAAAGATATTCGCTGAAGGTCATCCAGGTATACGCACCGACCTCGACGCACTCGGATGACGAAGTAGAAGTTATGTATGAGGATATCAGCAAAGCCATACATACTTCCAAATCGCACTTCACTATTGTTATGGGGGACTTCAACGCAAAGCTGGGCAAGAGAAGCGAAAACGAGTTGGTGGTGGGGCAATTTGGATGGGGGGATCGGAATCCGAGGGGACAGAGGCTGGCCGAGTTCCTGGAGAAGGAGGAACTCTATATGATGAACTCGTTCTTCAGGAAGCCGCCTCGTAGGAAGTGGACCTGGATGAGCCCCGATGGTTCCACAAAAAATGAGATAGACTTCATTATGGCCACAAGGAGACAAATATTCAATGATGTCTCCGTGATCCACAGCGTGAAAACCGGCAGTGATCACCGAATGGTCAGAGGCACATTGAATATAGATGTCAAACTAGAACGGTCGCGCCTGATGAAGTCTACGCTCCGACCTACTACAGCCCACATTCAAAACCCCGAAAGCTTCCAACTCGAACTCACAAATCGCTTTGCTTGCCTGGATTGCGACACGGTGGACGATATCAATAACAGGCTGGTTGAGACTGTCCACACGGTAGGGTCTAAATTCTTTAGACCCGGCCGTAAGGATAGACCCCAAAAACTGACCGATCAAACTCTAAACCTCATGGCAGAACGGCGCTCGATGACGCTGCAGTCCTCTGGCGACGCGGAGTCCTATCGGCAGCTCAATAGACGAATTTATAAATCCCTACGGCGCGATATTCGTGACTTTAATACTCATCATATTAGAGAAACGATTGAGCGGAATAAAGGCTCCAAAGTATTCGCTAGGGATTTGTCTATTGGGCAGAGCCAGCTGACAATGCTGAAGACAGAGGACGGCAGAATAGCGTCCACCAAGCCAGAGGTGCTGAGGGAGATCGAACGGTTCTATGGACAGCTGTATACCTCGATCGCCAAACCTGTTAATGACTTAGCTAAAGACCCGAGAGCTAAGCTCACCCGACACTATACCAAAGATATCCCGGACATCAGTCTGTACGAGATTAGGATGGCTCTCAAACAGTTAAAAAACAACAAGGCGCCGGGCGAGGACGGAATCACTTCAGAGCTGCTGAAAGCGGGTGAACCGGTACTTAAAGTCCTTCAGAAGCTCTTTAATTCCGTTCTGCACGATGGTATTACGCCGGAAGCATGGAACAGAAGCGTGGTGGTACTTTTCTTCAAGAAGGGCGATAAAGCTCTTTTGAAGAACTATAGGCCCATCTCGCTTCTGAGCCATGTTTACAAACTGTTTTCGAGAGTCATCACGAATCGTCTCGCTAGCAGGCTCGATGACTTCCAGCCTCCCGAACAAGCCGGTTTCCGAAAAGGGTACAGTACCATAGACCACATCCACACGCTACGGCAGATTATACAGAAGACCGAAGAGTACAATCTGCCACTCTGCTTGGCGTTCGTGGACTATGAGAAGGCCTTTGATTCGATCGAGACGTGGGCTGTGCTACAGGCTCTCCAGCGGTGCCGCATTGACTATCGGTATATCGAAGTGCTGAAGTGTTTGTATAAAAACGCCACCATGTCAGTCCGAGTACAGGATCAGACTACGGAGGCAATTCCGTTGCAGAGAGGTGTGAGACAAGGAGACGTAATTTCTCCGAAGCTCTTTACCAACGCAATGGAAGATGCCTTCAAACTCCTGGAATGGAAAGGACTTGGCATCAATATCAACGGCGAATACATCACGCACCTTCGGTTTGCCGACGATATTGTGGTCATAGCTGGATCGCTGGACGACCTCAGTATAATGCTCAAGGACCTCAATCGAGTTTCCCAACAGGTAGGCCTCAAAATGAACATGGAAAAGACGAAAGTTATGTCGAACGCCCATGTAGCGCCTATCCCAATATCAGTGGGAAACTCGGTTCTCGAAGTGGTAGACGATTATGTCTATTTAGGACAAACAGTCCAGCTAGGAAGATCCAACTTCGAGAAGGAGGTCACTCGGCGAATTCAACTCGGCTGGGCAGCGTTCGGGAAGTTACGCAGCGTCTTCTCATCTGAAATACCTCAGTGTCTGAAGACCAAAGTCTTCGAACAGTGCGTGTTACCAGTGATGACCTACGGTGCCGAGACGTGGTCTCTAACTGTAGGCCTCTTGAATAGGCTCAAAGTCACTCAGCGTGCCATGGAAAGAGCTATGCTTGGTGTCTCGCTACGACATCGAATCAGAAATGAGGAGATCCGTAGACGTACTAAGGTGACCGACATAGCCAATCGGGCTAGCAGGCTTAAGTGGCAATGGGCAGGCCACATTGCTCGAAGGACTGATGGCCGCTGGGGCAGTAGAGTTCTCGAGTGGAGACCACGTACCGGCAAACGCAGCGTAGGGCGTCCCCCCGCGAGATGGACGGACGATCTGGTCAAGGCCGCGGGGACCCGCTGGATGCAGGCTGCTTCCAACCGGGTGAGGTGGAAATCATTGGGAGAGGCCTATGTTCAGCAGTGGACGTCCTATGTCTGATATGATGATGATGATGATTACTGCTAATTATGAGTTTGATTTGAAAAAAAATATTGCTTTATCAACTTTAAGACAATTAGGGTTGATAATAAGAATTTTAAGAATAGGATTGCCTGAATTAGCTTTTTTTCATTTATTAACTCATGCTATGTTCAAAGCTTTATTATTATTTATGTGTGCGGGGGTTATTATTCATATGATAAATGATATTCAAGATATTCGTTTTATAGGGGGGGTTAGATTATTTATTCCTTATACTTCATTATGTATAAGAGTTTCTAATATAGCTTTATGTGGGATTCCTTTTTTACCTGCATTTTATTCAAAAGATTTAATTTTAGAAATAGTTAGTTTTAGAAATTTAAATATATAAATTTTTATTTTATATTATCTTTCAACTGGGTTAACTATATATTATACTTTTCGTTTACTTATATATTTAATAATTAATGATTATAATTTAATGTGTATTTATAATTTGTATGATGAAGATTTTATTATATTAAAAAGAATATTTATTTTATTAATAATAAGAATTTTAAGAGGTAGATTTTTAAGATGATTTATTTTTTCTTACCCTTATATAATTTATTTACCTTTAAATTTAAAAATGATAGTAATTTATGTGAGAATATTTGGGGGGTTATTGGGGTATTTGATTAGAAATATAATAATTTATTCTTTAAATAAGTTTTTAATGTTTATAAATTAAGAAATTTTTTATGTATAATATGATTTTTACCTAATTTATCTACTTATGGATTAAATTATTATTGTTTAAATTTTAGCCAAAAGTTAAATAAAATATTTATTTTGGTTGAAGAGAATTATACCCTCTGTATAATTCTCTTCAACCAAAATAAATATTCAAAATTTCAAGGTATTTATAAAATTATAAAAAATTATTCAGTTTTTTTTTATGTCTATCAAATAAATAATTTTTAAATGTATTTATTTAGAATGTTAGATTTATAAACGAAGTTTAATATGTCAAAGCAATGTGTCAGTCGTTTGACGTATCTGTCAGCATGTGTAGCTGTCTCTCTCTCTCTGTGGTTGTAAAACTGTCTCCGTGTTCTCCGTAATAAACTCTTAAATATCTACATCATCTTTGAGTTTCTCGCCCAATTTCCAATAGGTTATGGGCCCAGGACACTAGGCGCGTCTACGGAAATAATATTTTTTACGAAATACGACAATTTCGAGAAAAAACTTTTATTTGTGTTAACCTCACAAAATGGCTGCCTCAGCGACGCCGATTCCCAACAGCCCCATAGAGAAACTAAAAGGTATGGATGATTATAATAATTGGAAATTCACCATGAAAATGCTTTTAATGCATGAAGATATGGACGAATGCATTGCGTCGGCAGATGGTTGTAAGGACGTAAGAAAACTTCAAAAGGCTTTGGCAAAAATTTGCCTCTCAGTACATAGTACTGCTTATCCTCATGTGCGGAATGCTAAAACGCCTTACGAAGCTTGGACTAACTTGCAAAAAGCTTACGAAGATAAGGGGCTTACCAGACGATTATGCTTACTAAGATCACTGTTTTCTTCCAAATTAAATGAGAGTGTTGACATGGAAAGCTACTTGTTGCGCATTACTGATTTAGCACAGCAGCTTGAAGACATCGGAGCACCTTTGGAGAAGGATTTTATTGCTATTTTAATGCTTAATGGATTGACATCAGACTACGGATCCACTAATTATGGCATTGGAGAACTCCAGCACCACCCTTAGTGTTGACATGGTAAAAACTAAGTTGTTACAGGAGTACCACAGGCGAGATGACAAAGTTGAAAATGGCACTGCGCTGGCAGCTAGGTTATTCAAGTGCTACAGATGCAAAAAGCCGGGACATTTAAAGAGAAATTGCCCGCTGTTGAACCATAAGGCAGATGGGGCAGATTCTACAGGCAATGCTTTGCTATGTGCTCTCTCAGCAAACTTAAATAGTGAGCTCTGGTATGTGGACTCTGGTGCGACCAATCACATGTGTAGGAGAAAGGAAATTTTATGCAATTTCATTGATAGTGAACCAAAGGTTGTGAACCTAGCAAATGGTGAAACTATTTCTACAATGGGAAGTGGCGAGGTACCCATCAGGCTGAAGAATGGTGTAAAGACTGTTAAGAATGTTTATTATATACCAGGATTATCAGCTAACTTATTGTCCGTCAGTGAAATGACAAATAAAGGTTATAGTGTTATTTTTAACTCTAAAGGATGCATGGTGCTCAATGATAAAGAAGTTATAGCGACTGCAACTTGTGTTAGCGGTGTATTTGTGTTGAACACTGTTAGTTCAGATTTAAGCTGTAATGTAGCATCAGAGAGTGTCATTGAGTCTCAGGGCGTGGATTCTGATAATGGTTTGCAGTCTGAGGACAAATGTTCAGCTGGCAGAACATCACAGGAGGTGTGGCACAGGCGGTTAGGCCACCTCAATGCAAGGAGTATGCATGTTATGCAAGCAGGGCTACTTGCGCACCAACGGAATCCGGCATCATACTACAATTCCACATTGTAGTCAGCAGAACGGGGTAGCAGAAAGAGCAAACAGAACCATCATGGACAAGGCTCGCTGCATGCTGCAGGACTCTGGGTTAGACAAACATTTTTGGGCAGAAGCTACAAACACAGCAGTCTATCTAAAGAATAGGTCACCTACAAAGGCTGTCATGGGTGTCACTCCAGAGGAAAAATGGACCAAGACAAAGGTAAATGTAAGCCATTTACGTATTTTTGGTTGTGTAGCCTATGCACTGACAGCAAATCACAAGAAGCTAGATTCAAGATCAAAAGCATATATATTTGTGGGATACTGTGATGATAGCAAAGGATATCGGCTCATAGATCCATCACGTCCAAGTCAATGTGTAAAATCTAGGCATGTCAGTTTCTTAGAGGATAGGTTTTGGAAACGCGCAACATCACGTGATGATACTGAGTATGTAGCCTCTATATCAGAGGAAGTCACAGACAATCCTACTGCAACTAATGTGCAGGAGGAGTCCAATGATGAACTTCATGCATACCCGTCTGATGATGTTAGGGCACGGAGACAATCTATCTTCTCATTAAATGAAACTGAAAGCAGTTCTAACACAGATGACTCGTCGGACTTAACTTACATTCCAGAGCCTTCAAGTTCCAATTCTGAAAATTCATCACAATTTGAATATGAAGATGCAGATGAAAGTAGCCTTTCCATGACGGGGATGACAGCTACTTGCGGGAATAGAGACATAGGTGACCCGGAGACTGTCCAAGAAGCCCTATCTGGAAGAGAGGCCTCGGAATGGAGAGCAGCTATGAAAGATGAGTACCAATCCTTTATCCATAATAAGTGCTGGGACCTCGTTGACTTGCTAGAGGAACAGAAACCTGTAAAATGCAAATGGGTATTCAAAAGAAAGGGAGGATTAGATGGTCAACCACTAAAATACAAGGCCCGTCTTGTAGCTGAAGGTTTTACACAAAAATATGGAATAGATTACTACGAAACTTTTTCTCCTGTGGTAAGGTACTCCACTATTCGTTTACTGCTGGCATTAGCAGCAGAATACAACATGCAAATTGATCATTTAGATGTTAAAACTGCATTTTTAAATAGTGATCTGCTAGAAACTGTTCTAATGGAACAACCAGAAGAATTTGTGATTGAGGGCCAGGAGAATAAGGTGTACAAACTAAATAAAGCTATATATGGCCTAAAGCAAGCTGCAAAGTCTTGGTATGAAACGATAAATGGAGTTTTGGTAGAAAAGCTTCACTTCAAGAAGATGTCATCAGAACCATGTGTTTTTTATAAAGGACAAGGGGTAGAAATGGTAATAATTGCCCTTTATGTTGATGATATAATGTTATTTTACTCCCCCAACACTACTGAGAAAGCTAGAATCAAGAAAAAACTCATGGATGAGTTTGATATGAATGATTTAGGTCCTGCACATCATATATTAGGTATGAACATTTCTCAAAGTAATGACAAAATAACTTTGAACCAGTCAAATTACATAAATAGAGTGTTGCAGAAGTACAACATGTCAGATTGTAAGCCGGCGCCGACCCCAATGGAACCCGGGCTGAAACTTCAGAAGGCTGAAGGTAGGTGTACTAGTCTTGATTATAGGAATCTCATTGGCTGTCTTATGTACATCTGTGTATGTTCAAGACCTGACATAGCTCATGCCACAAGTTTCTTGAGTCAATTCAATGAATGCTATACTGAAGATCATTGGAAAGCAGCAAAGAGGGTTTTAAGGTACTTAAAAGGTACAACTCATTATTGTTTAGTGTATCAGAAAGGGGGCTTACACATAAATGGTTTCACTTATGCTGACTGGGCTGGTAACAGTATAGATCGGCGTTCATACACAGGTTATCTGTTTAAATTAGGTAGCTCTGTTATATCTTGGGAAAGTCGTAAACAGAAGACAGTTGCGTTGTCCAGCACTGAGGCTGAATACATGGCACTTTCTGATGCTTGCAAAGAGGCTATTTTCTTACGTAATTTTCTTTTGGAATGTTTGAACATCAGTGTAAAAATTGATTTGTATAATGATAACCAATCTGCACAGAAATTGTGCTCGAACTCTATGTACCATGCGCGCACGAAACATATTGATATTAGACACCACTATATTCGTGACATTGTCAATAATAAGCTGATTAACGTTATTTACATGTGTACTGAAGATATGTTGGCAGATTGTTTAACAAAAGCTTTAACTAGAGAGAAATTTGTCAAATGTATTTCATACATCTTCAAACTCTAAATTAATAAATGTTTCAATTTCAATTTCAATTTATTGCTTTAAAACATATTCTAAATTTAGCACTTACAGGTAGTGAGCGGTAACGCTATAAATTAACAATATGTACCCTGTTGGGCATAGCAATTTTTTGAGAGAGGGCTTAAATTAGGTATATTATATTTACATTTTATATTATTCTATTATATGGCTACTTCTTATATGTACCTATATTATTATATATTTAATTATATAATTTCTGTTTTATTTATTCTTACCATATTAATAAATTCTATTACCTATTTAATATTTTGTATTAGAGATCATAATTAATAACAATGAATGTACTTATATTTGAGATTTGAGATCCATCACCATATGTACCTAATATATACTACTATATATAAATCTACATAATATATACTACAAACATAAAAGGTATGTTTATAAATCTATTATTAAATTATATTAAAACTTATCATTTAAGAATTCTTGTATACTGTAATAGCATTTGTTAATCAGCAAGATCTTTATTAGTTTTATATATTTATTGAAATTTTGTTCTTTTCTTATCTCTTCTGGCAGTTTGTTAAATATACTAATTGACATGACAAGTGGGCTATTTGAATGTAGTTTTAGACGAGAGGTAGGCTTTATTAACTTATGTGTACGCCTGAGGGAGTATTTTGTTGGGATATCTTCACATTTAGTATAAAGTTTTGGGTATTTTTTAATAAATTTACAGATCTCTAGTATATAAATACACGGGAGAGTCAATAATTTGTACTGTCTAAAGTAAGGTTTGCAACTATCTGTATTTGTAATGTTGGCCAGTATTCTTCAGACGGATAGTGAATGCAAAGGCCTTGTATGCGGAAGCAAAAAAGAGGGTTAAGAAAGTAGTTGAGCATAAGAAGAAAGGTATGAAAGAGAAGTTTGACAAGAAGCTGTCTGACGACTTTCGGGCCAACCTAAAACTGTTCTGGAAACAGGTTAGATTGGCCCGGGGAACGACGGGGGCATCAAAGTTAAACATTATAAAAGGAGAAGATGGAGAAATGTTGAGCAATGAAAGGGAAGTTCTGCATCGCTGGAAAAACTACTTTGAAGATCTGTTTAAGTGTGGTGAGGATGGTACTGACAACAACCGAGAGCCGTTACAGACCACCCACTCACAAGATGCAGGCGATGAGGTTACGGAAGATGAAATAATGAAAGCGATGAAAAGTATGAAATTGGGTAAGGCTGCAGGGTATGATAGGATTACCGTCGAAATGCTGATTAGCGGCGAAGGTATTGTGGCAAAACTGCTGTGGCTGCTTTTTAATAGATGCTGGCGGGATGGCCAAGTGCCAGATGACTGGTGCAAAGCCGTGATCGTGCCACTCTATAAGGGTAAAGGGTCACACCAGGAATGCAAAAACTACCGTGGCATAAGTCTTCTGAGCGTCGTCGGTAAATTATATGCAAAGGTCTTAATTGAAAGAGTAACAAATGAAACAGATGAACGATTGTGGGATGTGCAAGCAGGATTCAGAAGAGGAATGGGGTGCATAGATCAGATCTTCTCCTTAAGGTGCATATCAGAGAAGCACTTGGCGAAAGCCGAAAAAGTGTACTGCGCCTTCGTTGACCTGGAGAAGGCATATGATCGAGTGCCAAGGGATGAACTGTGGTCTACGCTGTCTGCATTTGGGGTTGACGGCCGCTTGGTGCGGGCTTTAGAGTCCCTCTATGTAAACTCTAAAGCCTGCATCAGGGTGAATGGGGCGCTCTCAGAATGGTTCCACATCTCGAAGGGAGTCAGACAGGGATGTGTAGCGTCGCCATGGCTTTTTAACCTCTATATGGACAGCTGTTTGACAAATCTGAAAGATATGGAGTGTGGACTTAGAATGAATGAACTACGTGTTAAGTGTCTTCTGTACGCCGACGATCAAGTTTTACTTGCGCCGTCGGCGACAGAGCTGCAGAACATGTTGAATGTGATGAATGAGGCTTTTAAGAAGAAAGGAATGAAAATAAATGTAAGTAAGACGAAAGTTATGGTGATAGAAAGAGAGGAAATGATTACGGATTGTAATATTATGATAGAAGGTACGAAAGTAGAACAAGTGAATGAATTTGTGTATTTGGGAAGTGTGTTTGCAAGAGATGGTAAATGCGATAGTGATATTGAAAGGAGAGTGTCTGCGGGAAACAAGGTAAATGGTGCCCTGCACGCCGTGATGAGTGGCCAGTCAATAACAAAAAATGCGCGCCTGGCCATTCATAACGGGGTGCTAGTACCTACTCTGATGTATGGAAGTGAATGTTGGGTTTGGCAGAAGAAACATGAAAGTAGAGTGAATGCAGTGGAAATGCGGTCGTTACGAAGTATGTGTGGGGTCACCATTGTAGATCGTATGAAAAATAGTGTGATAAGAGACAGTTGCAAGTTGAAGAATGATGTGGTGACCAGAATTGAAAAAAGTATGTTGAGATGGTTTGGACATATCGAAAGGATGAGTGAAAGGCGATTAACGAAAGAAATTTATAGAGCGAATGTGAGCGGAAGTGTCGGTAGAGGGCGTCCAAGGAAGAACTACTATGACCAAATTAATAGTATTTTTCAGAAAGGTCAAATTCGGAGCACTCGTAACCGAAGAAAGTGTATGAAGAGATGCATGAATGTGGATGAAGCGAAAGAAGTATGTAAGGATCGTAGCATGTGGCAAACAGTGGTCTCTGCCTACCCCCATGGGATACAGGCGTGAGCATATGTATGTATGTATTTTTTTGTTGGGTGAGAAGAAATGGTGTATCGGTGCTGTTTCCCCATAATATTACGCCATAGGTGAGCCACGAGTAGGCATAAGCGTAATACGTTGTGAGTGCGGTATTAAAGTTAGTAGTTTTTTTTATTTCACGGATAGCATATGTAAATTTTGATAATTTTGTGTGAGTTTTCTTTATGTGTGATTTCCAATCGATATGTGTGTCTATAGTAAGGCCGAGCAATGTAAAATCGTCTACTTTCTCTAGGATTATGTTGTCAAATTTAAAATCAATGTTCAGGGGTGTTTTTTGATGTGGGTGATAACTCATTATTTTTGTCTTTGTAAAGTTAATTTCGAGATTATGCTCCGTTAACCAGCGTTTAGTTTTGTGTAATATAGAATTTAATTTATCGTTTATGTTTGTTGTATTGTAACATGATGTTAGTAAAGATATGTCATCTGCAAAAAGGACACATGGTTCGTCCATGATTTTAGGAAGGTCATTTATGTAGATTAGAAACAATAAACAGCCAATTACACTTCCCTGGGGTATGGAGCCATTTATGTGCTTAGGTTCTGATCTTATTGTTTCTATCTGTTTTGTTGTGTCGTTATAATGTTCTAGTTGTACGTGTTGGTGTCTGTTACTTAGGTACGATGAGAACCATTTGTGTGGTATTCCGCGAATTCCTATTCCATATAGTTTGCTAGCAGAATATTATATTGTACTTTATCGTAGGCCTTTGACATATCTAGCAAAATACCGACTGGATATTGTTTTGTATCAATTATGTTAAGGACTTCTTGGATATATTTGTATACGGCTAAGGTAGTGGATCTTTTTTTTCGGAATCCGTTTTGTGAGTCATCAAATATATTGTACTTCTCACAGAAGTTGTACACGCGTGAACTCATTGCCTTCTCGAAAATTTTTGATGCTGTGGGCAACATTGCTATAGGGCGGTAATTGTTTTTATTTGTTTTGTCATCTTTCTTATGGATTGGTTTTATTATAGAAATTTTGAGTAAATCAGGGAATGTGCCTTCTTTGAAGGATTGGTTTATTAGTAATGTAAACGGTACTGTTAGCTCATTTGCGCATTTTCTGATAAGGGATGGAGGAAGTTCATCTATTCCATAGCTGTTTGTATTTTTTAGGTTTTTTATAATTTTGTTTATTTCAGGGTAGTCGACGGGAGAGAGGTATAGGGAGGACTCAGTAGGGTTTACAACGGGATGACCGCGAGGCGGGGGGCTTGTTTGTGTAGAATTGGTGTCGCCGATTGAGGCAAAGAAGTTATTAAAGGTGTTTGCAATGTTGATAGGATCATGGGACAAGGTATTATTCATTTTGAGTTTAATGTTAGAGAATTCTTTTTTGGATGTTTTATTTGTGCGGTCATTTATTATACTCCACATAGTTTTAGTTACATTGTTAGATTTTTTATTTTGTTAATGAATATTAGTTTCTTAGCTGTTGTTATTGTTCTTTTTAAGGTTTTTTCATAGTTTTTATAGTGTTGTGTTATTATGTTATTTTTAGCTTTTATTGAGATTATTTTAAGAAGTCTTTTATTTTTGCAAGATATTTTTATTCCTTTGGTAAGCCAATGTTTTTTTTTTTTTATGTAATTTGAAATGTTGTTTTGGTATGCTTTTTTCTAGTATATTTTGTAGTATATTATGAAATTTTTCGTAGTTTTCATTTATATTTTGGCTCGTCGAGAGGACGTTGTGCCAATCAATTGTTTTTAATTCAGTTTTAAATTTTTCTATATTTTTACTGTTAAATAATCTTTTTTTTCTAGTCCATGAATTATTATTTTTTGTTTGTGTTAAAATATCCATGTGTAGTATTGTACAGAGGTGGTCAGAAAAACCAAACTCATTAACTGTAGTGCATAGTGAATGTTTATTGAAGTTTGTGAAAATCAAATCAATGCAGGTAGATGTGGTGTGTGTTATATGTGTGGGCTCTTTTATATGTTGGCTAAATTTATATTCAGACAAGAGATTTAAGAAATTCCGAGTTTTTGTGTTGTTTTGTAGTACATTGATATTGAAGTCACCTCCGATTATAATATCGTGTTTTTTAAACTTAACATTAATATAACACAAGATATCTTCTATTTTAGTTAAGAATATATCTTCTTCTCTTCTATTCCAGTATATATCTAGTAATAGTATATTTTCCTTTGGTAGTTCTATTGCACATATTTCTAGTGAGTAGTCTATAGACATCTTTGCAATATCTTTTCTCTCTATGTATTCCATTTGGTCTTGTATGAGAATTAGAACTCCGCCTCCTCCTCGGGTTTTTCTACAATAAGAAGCTGCTATTTTGTATCCATTTACTTGTAACATGGCCAATTGCCCTTCTGATAACCAGGTTTCGGATAAACATATTATTGGGTATACAGGGTGTTGCTCTAAGAATGCTTCTAGTATATGGGTTTTGTTGTTGATACTTTGAACATTTTGGAATAAAATTTTAAATGGTAGGGTGTTGTCCTCGAAAGGAATGGTTGCTGCTTATTTCATCGTTACATTCATGTGTGTTCATAGAAATTTTGTTATTTAAAGATCTTTTTTCTGTGTTATTGTTGTGTGTCTTGTTGACATTTTCGTGTGTTATTTGTTTTTTTCCCAGTTCTATTCTTTGTCCTTCTATATATAATTGTTTGTTTCTTATTGTTGCATGTAGTCCTTGTTTTCTCGCGGATATCATCTCTTTTTTCATAATGTTCCTGATTTTTCTATCGTTTTCATCTAAAAACTCGGATACTGCAATTCCTGATCCTTGGAGATGGAAGCTGCTCTTTATGATGAACTTGGTCATCCTCTTGCTAATGAGCTCAACTACCAGAGGTCGTGTGCTACGGGAACCCACCCGGCCCACTCTGTAGGTCTCTTCGATGTAGCCGGTGAGATCTACTTGCAGGTATTTTTGGAAGGTTTCTATTATTCGCATATGAAGTTCATACTCAGGCTCTCTGTAGTATTCCGTCAATCTATGGATTGACGGAATACTACAGAGAGCCTGATCACAATCTTTTTCTTGCAACTCTCCTTATTTATTGAAGTGTCTGGAGTTTTTGTATGGTTTTGTATTTCTATCAACTCTTTTTTAATTTTTTCATTCTCCATTTCCAGTCAGAAACGCACACAATACACAATCACTGACTAGACAGGCACTGATATGACGGAATATCAGGCGAAGTCGTGACTTAAATTAAGTTCAACAAATAAAGCTCTTTCATAATTTTATCAAGCTAAATATAACTAAATGCATTTCAGGTAAAGCAATACTTGCAACAACGAAATTTGCAAATGATTAGAGATGAAGTTGGATCATCGCAAACCAACACATCAATTGATGAAGTATGTATACATGACTCTCATATGCGTATTGGCATATACATATCATACAAGTCAGTATTCCATTGTAGACTAGCTGTGCCCCGCGGAAACTTATTGTTTTTTAAATACTTAAAGCCAAAGTCCTGTTAAAATCGGCCCAGCCGTTTCAGAGATTAACCGCAACAAACAGACAGGCCAAGAAAAAAAGAATTTTATTTTTTATGTAAGTACCGAGGTACCGTATGTACTTTCATATGCATTTAGTGAAAAGCTGTTAATTTAGAATTATAAACTGGCACTTCGATTTTATTTATCTGTATAGATGTATAAACAGATAGATACTTAACTGAGTAAATTGTTTATGCTTTGTTACAGTCTAATGTAGAAAACACAGGGGAAGAACTGAATAATCTTATACGACAATTCAAAAAAGACGAAATAGCTGATGTAGTGAAGGTTTGTATTTGCCTACATCTTGTGTCTGAATTTAGAGATATGAACTTGCGTAGCAGGCGACTACCTAAGCTAGTCCACCACCACCTTCTTATTAACATCAAATTAGATTTTTTTACGAATACCTACTTACCAACTCACGGCCTACACCAATAAGTTCTCTTCAACAAGTGTAGTGATTTCACACCAAGAGGTTTACGGTGAAGGACATCACTTTGAGGACACTTTATACTGATAGAAGTAGTCACAATACTATCGTATTGTGCCCGACGGTGATGGACAGATGGTGCTGACACATTGGCACCTAAGGACCTCTATTTGAGTATTTACCCTTCGAGGACCTTCCTAGAACGGCGTAATAAATGAATCATGCAGTTAAATATTTTCAGAAGGGTGTTAGAGGAACTGGTGGTGGTGCATATAAACCAGTGCTTAGCAGTATTGGTGCTCAAATGTTAGCTGTAATGGGTGACCAGGTGAAACCACTATCAAATGACTGCGACAGTGCAGCAGCCTATTACAAAAATGGTATATAAAATTGTTCATCTTCCCCCCGGACCTCCGCTTGGAGTAGACGTGTACAGAAATCATACAACGCAATTTTTATTTTTTATTTTATTTTAATAAATTCTTGAGAAAACAACTAAAATCAGTTATAAAAAATAGGAGCGCATAAACTGTACGCAGTTCAATCACAACATTAACTCCAACACAAGTGACCTGCCTGCAGCCCTGGTACTTTTGTACCTAACATACAAGGTATTGTGACACCTCTAATTTATTGGCAAATCAGAGTGAGTGCATCAGTGGCCATTTTAAAGGTTACTAATTGTAACCACGCCCTCTATCTGCGCGCACGCATCACTACCTGAGTTGTAAACCACGCCTCCTAACGAAGTGCAACGCGCAACTACCCTCGCACCACTGTATAATATTGATAGCAATTTCGAGCTACCTGTACTCAGTACAAAATGGAAATTAACATAAATAAATCGTTCTCCGACTCAAACATAAACACTACTGTTGATCATAGCGAATCTACAGCCTCGCCAATTTATGTGGCGTTGCGCAATAAACGTAAAAGGGAGGAAGAGGCTGATATAGATAGATTTGACACTTTCAAGGAAGAAATAAAATGCATGATACAGGCAATGTTCCTTACACAAGAGAAAGAATTAAATAAAATCCACCCCATGCTCAGTGATATTAAGGACACTAACACAAATATAGAGAGCACTGTGTCCTTTCTATACTCTCAAATAGAAGATTTCAAAAAGAAAATAGACCAACTGGAAGGGCAAAATAAGAAGGATAAAGAGTATATTGCTATATTGGAGGACAGGCTTGAGGACGTACAGCGTGAGAGTAGGAAGACCAATTTTGAGATTAAAAATGTGAAAATTGTCGAAACATCGTCAACCATTTTAAAGACGGATTTCTTAAAAATGTGCAAAGCCTTCAACATAAAGCATAAACAAAAGCTATGCGCTCAACACCTGGGTCACAAAAGTAATGAATACACCCCAATCTTTGTCTCAGAGCAATTAACAGCTAAGGGTGCCCGCCTTTACTTCCTCGCTCGAGAGCTCGCTAAATCTAAATCCTACAAATTCTGCTGGACTGCGTATGGAAGGATTTATGTTAGACAACATGACAATGCTCCTGTAATAATTATAAAAAGCGAAGCTCAAGTGCACAGCCTGTTGCAAATATGACTAAATGTACAGTTTAACTTGTGTAAATTTTTACAATTCCTCTATTTCACATTTGGTATGCACTATGCTTGTCTACATACACTATGCTACTACAAATTGAACGCTGAAAAGAAATGTAAAGATGCAATATATGTAAGATACCTTAAATATGTTCTTTACACTTACTTTATCTACATAATTCATGTTTATACATTCTCACACCTTACACACACTTCTTACACATTTCTCGAACGCTTTCACATAAAGCGCTTAACAAAAATATGTTAACACATAAAAATCGTATCTTTTATTTACACGTTATGCCCAGATTCTATTGGGATTACTGTACCTATACTGCATCAAGATTGTCTGCTAAAAAAAATATGGAGCTACAAATACATTCGATAATGAATAATACACCTTCTAATATACAAGAAATAGACGAAATCAAAATATCACAGGCTACATTATGTACAATCGACGATTACTCCAAACAAATTAAAAAATTACGCAGATCCGACCTTACAATTGTGTCACAGAACATCAGAAGTATATATCGTAACTTCGATGATCTACAAGTTACCATTTCTAGCTTTGAACCTAGTGTCGACCTTTTAGTTTTAAGTGAATGCAGACTCGACCCAAACAAACCACTTCCTCAGAAAACTAACTACTCTTCATTCTATACAACGAAACACGTTAATCAATGCGATGGGGTAGTAATGTACGTCAGAAATACCCACAAAACTAGTACAAAAGAAATTAAACTATCTAATGCATCATGCCTCCAGATCTCATTTCCTAACTTGATTGTCCTTGGAATTTATCGTTCACCCTCAAACAACAACGCAGAATGTTTTGTTAATTCACTAAATGCCCACCTAGAAACTATCAAAACATCTAAAAACATTATTTTAACTGGAGACTTGAACATTAACATTTTACAGAAAGATACTGAACATGCGTGTGATCGAGCAAATAGACTTTTGTACTTAAACATGTTAGCCGTACATGGCCTTCTTCCAGGTCATTCATTGCCTACCAGAGGTTTAAATTGTCTAGACCATTTCATGCTAAAACTCGGCGACAAAAAACATTCAGCTTCAATAGTAGTGCTTAATACCTCTGTAACTGACCACAACATGATAATTCTAAATTGGACAAATATAGTTTACACAACCAAAACTCCCCGGATGAAAACAACAATCAAAATAAAGTAATAACTGATCTTCATGTGAGAAAATTTTACGATTTAATCACATGCAATGATCCAACAATCCTAGTAGACCTGATGATTAAGCAATTAAGAGAATGTTTAGAAGCTAACTCCACGACTAAATATGTGTCATCTAAAGATTACATAATTAAACCGTGGATAACGCCTGGTATCTTGCGTTGTATTAGAAATAGGAATAATTTGCAAGGTAAATGTCAAGCTGAACCACAAAATGAAATCCTAAAACTAACTTTCCGGCGATACCGTAACTTCTGTAATAACCTTATTAAGAAATTAAAAAGAAAGTACGACAGAGAACAGCTAAATAAAAATAAAAATAATCCTAGACATCTATGGAAAACAGTTAATAAAATAACACGGCGGAATGTAAATAACACATCATCTCAAGAATTATTGGGTATAAATTGTTCCCCGCAACAATCTGTAAATCTTACCAATAAATACTTCACAGACGTGGGTAAAGATTTGGCTGAAGAAATTATTGCAAGACAATCCTTACAGCATCTATGTGACACGAGTAAGTTAACCGTATCACAACTCTCATCCTTTGTACTCAGTAAAACAGACCCCGAAGAAGTGCACACTGTTCTTATGAATCTCAGATCTGACAGTGCTTCAGGCTGGGATAACATTCCAATACGATTCTTAAAATATGCGCATGAACTAGTTGTTCCGATTATATGCCATCTGGCAAACCTCTGTTTTCAACGCGGTGTTTTTCCCCTAGCGCTCAAACAAGCAATAATCACACCTGTGCACAAGAGTGGAGACCTTAATGATGTGTCGAACTATAGACCTATCTCCGTTTTACCCGCCATCTCGAAAATAATAGAGAAATAGATGAACAACAGACTTATGAATTATTTGAATAAGTTTAACATCCTTTCGGATGCCCAGTACGGTTTTAGACGGGGTCTATCCACTGAAGACGCAATTTCTGCACTTACTACCATCATTGTGAAAACAGTGGACAGTGGCAAAAAATGCTTAACGGTATTTCTGGATCTCCGGAAGGCATTTGACACAGTGTCTGTCCCTATACTCGTGCACAAACTGGAAAAAATTGGTATAAGAGGCGATTCTTTAGCACTATTCTCTGATTATCTTAACCATCGTAAACAACGCGTCCGAATTGGTCAATATGTAAGTGAAGATACAAGTATTACATTCGGTGTCCCGCAAGGCAGTGTCTTAGGGCTAACCCTATTTCTCATTTATATCAATGACCTTTGCAAAATGAAAATAAAAAATGGCCAAGTAATTTCCTACGCAGACGACACAGCAATCATATTTACTGGTGACACTTGGGAAGCTGTACGTCAGCATACAGAGGCAGGGCTAGCCCAGGTTGCTCGTTGGCTCAATTTCAACCTCCTTACACTCAACACTTCAAAAACCAATTACATAACATTCACTAACTATAGTAGTACTCAACCGAATGTCAATTTCCGAATAAAACTACACACTTGTAATGATATGGACAGCAGTTGCGCCTGCAATGTCATAGATAAAGTTGCCAACACAAAGTACCTAGGAGTGGTAGTTGATCAACGACTCTCTTGGCATGGCCACTTGGAGTTGACAATGACCAGGATCCGTAAGATGATTTGGGTATTCAAAGAACTTAGACATGTTGCTGATAACAAACTACTTAGGCAACTATATATGGCACTTGTACAATCTTTACTAACTTATTGTATCCCAGTATGGGGTGGGGCATCTAAATCCAAATTTATGGGATTAGAAAGAGCGCAAAGATCACTATTAAAGGTTGCCTATTTCAAGCCCTTCAGGTTTCCCACTCATAGCCTCTACACAATCGCGGACGTTCTCACAGTAAGACAGCTGTACATTCAGCAAAGCATTTTAAAATTACATAAATCACTAGTTTATGATCCTGGTAAGCAATCTAAACGACGTAAATACTGTGTACCTCCAGTTACTAGAGTCAAGACTGCGTTCGCCAGGAGACAGATGTCAAGTCAATCCGCCTACTTATATAACATACTAAATAGAACACTCAATATTTACCCAAATTCCAACCATGTTTGCAAAAAAATTGTTACAAAACACCTTAAATCGATCAGCTATGACGAGACTGAAGCTTTATGTTATAAATACAGATAAAAACACATGCAAACAAACAAACACACGCACACACACACACACACACACACACGTACGTGCGCACACACACACAAACTCTCTCTCTCACACACACATACTTGCACCGCACACTTACATTTTAATATTTTAATCTTTTTTTTTATTTATTTATTGCATTTATGTTAGTTACATGTATGATACATACTAATCTTAATTATAATAGTAACACAAGTAAATCTAACATAAACCCTGTTAGGGCACAGCAACGTGAGAGGCACTACTAGAGCTATTAATATATTTATCTACAAGTACCTAATATGTATAAAATTATTTATTAATAAACAACAATGTAATATCTATTAATTCCTACACTTTAATACAACAGACAACGCACACTGCCTTATCTGTTATAACACAATATAAAAAGTTAAGATCCTATTCTACATGTTCTTCTTTATATTATCTACTTAATATATTTAGTTACAACATAACTTTAAATATTTAACTTACTTTTACATGGTTATATTTAAACTAAACCTATTAGTAGTAAGTAATTACCAATACTTGTATTAATAATTTACTTAAATGTATCTTCTAAATAATCCTGTACAGTATAGTAGCTTTTATTTATTAATAGTTGCTTAACTAGTTTGTTGTATCTATTTACTTTATATTCCTCTCTTATATATTTAGGTAGTTTATTATATATTTTTATACACATTTTGAAGGGGCTTGTGGAATGTATCTTAAGATTAGAACTGGGGAATACTAATTTATTCTTATGTCTTAAGGTATATCTTTTTTGTATGTCTTCGCATTTGGTAAATAAGTTGGGGTATTTGCGCACATAGTTGCATACTTCCAGTATATATATATACATGGTAATGTAAGGATTTCATGTTTTATGAAATATGGTTTACAGCTTGTTGTGTTGTGTGTATTTGTTAGTATTCGGATTAGTCTTTTTTGTAGTGTAAATAATGATGGTGCATCTGTACTATTGCCCCACATAATGATGCCGTAACTTAGCCATGAGTAAGCATAAGCATAATATAGTGTGAGTGCGGATGTAAGGTTTGTTGTTTTCTTTATTTCTCTCAGTGCATATGTAAACTTAGAAAGTTTTGTTTTTAGTTTTAGTATATGGGCTTTCCAGTTTATATGGGTGTCTATCTCTAGACCCAGGAGCGAAAACTCTTTGACGTTGTCTAATGGTATTTGGTCCATATTTAATTGGATGGTTATGGGTTCTTTTTGGTATGGATAGAAAGTCATTATTTTAGTTTTAGTTAAATTTATTTCAAGACAGTGTTCATGTAGCCAGTTTTTTGTTTTATTGAGAATTATTTGCAATTTATTATAGATATTGTTATTATTTTCGCAAGAAGTAAGTATGGATATGTCATCGGCAAACAAGACACATGTGTTGTCCATTATTTTAGGTAAGTCATTGATGTAGATGATGAAAAGCAGACAGCCTATAACGCTGCCCTGGGGTATGGAAGCGTTAACGGGCTTGCGTTCTGATTGTATGTTTGATACCTCACCAGTCTTTTGGTTGGTGTATTCTATCTCTACATGTTGCTCTCTGTTATGGAGGTAGGAGGCAAACCATTTGTGTGCGATCCCTCGGACTCCTATTCCATATAACTTATTTAATAATATGTTATATTGTACCCTGTCATATGCCTTAGTCATATCTAATAGAATTCCTAGTGCATATTGTTTGCTATCTATTATATTAAGAGCTTCTTGAATGTATTTATATATTGCTAACGTAGTAGATCTTTTTTTTCGAAATCCATGTTGAGAGTCATCAAAGATTTTATATTTTTCGCAAAATGTATATAGTCGATTTGACATGGCTTTCTCAAATATTTTTGATGCTGTAGGTAGAAGGTCTGTAATTATTTTTATTAGATTTTCTTGTTTTTTATGGATGGGTTTTATGACGGCTTTTTTCAGTAAGTCTGGGAAAATACCCTGTTCAAAAGATTGGTTAATTTTACTAAATTGCAAACTAGTAATAGATAATTATATAAGTTAACATGAAATTGTTATGGAAGAGTGGGGTTCCCTAACACAGGTATTTTTATACTTAAAAGGTAACCCCATCCACTTTAAAGATACTGTAAACAACCTGGTTAATGAATAAATAATTTTGTATTTTTTTTTTTTTTTTGTTCAAACTACATTTCATTATCTATCTAGGTTTATATTTGTTTATGTATCTATATATCAAGCTAGGTTTCATTTTTGGAAAACATCGTTTCGACCATGTTTTCAGGCAGTGAAAAGCTCATAAAATATAATTACAATACGACAGTAAATTTCGCCGACATCTGTCTAGATACGATAGCTCAGAGTGAGGGGGCCAGCTTATGGGGCGATAACGCATTCAGCGTACCTACCCCGGTTCGAGTCTGGCGTTCACTGGTTCGATTTCCGCATTATTATTTTTATGTGTGGTCAACCAGGTTCTTATTTCTTTAGGTACCTATTATACCAATCTTTATTTTCTATATTGGAAATTGGGCGAGAAACTCAAAGATGATGTAGATATTTAAGAGTTTATTACGGAGAACACGGAGACAGTTTTACAACCACAGAGAGAGAGAGACAGCTACACATGCTGACAGATACGTCAAACGACTGACACATTGCTTTGACATATTAAATTTCGTTTATAAATCTAACACTGGCCCTTAAACTAAATTATTATAAGTATTCATAAAACATACAATGTATACATCATGTATAATAAAACCTTTTAACTAAGTTTAGTTACATACATAATCATACATGTTAAGCATAACGTAAGCATAGTAACAGTTACTTTTATTATATTTATATAGCTCACTTATTCTACAATACACATATAACAAATTAAATACTTAAACAAAATTGAATCAAAAGAGAGAGGGCGCTACTGTGCCCGCGCAAGATATACACTCCGCGTCATTTTGATATAAAAAATAGAAATTGTGAAGAATATTGCATACATTTGTGTAAAATACGTGCCTAAAACTGTGGAACATTCGTACAAGTGTTATAAACCCTGAGACTTTAATATCTTTACAAATATTTTAAATATTCAATAACTAGCTGTTACCCGCGACTTCGTCTGCGTAGAACTACTACTTCGTGTAAATTTGTTTGGACTGAATAGGCTCTGAAACTATAATGAAACGATTCTAATGAAGCCGGCACATTGAATTATTGAGATTAACATAGGTAGACTTTTCCTGACCCTGATCCCTGACTTAACTTAGTTTAATACGTTTTTGTATACGACATTTTTTGTTTTTCCTTCTTTGGTCAAAACATGTAGGTTTTGTGGACTCGATACTCGTACGAAACTATACTTAAGGTAGGTACTTATACACATGAAATAAAACAAAAACAAAACGAATTGCTAAACTAAAACTAAATGTTACAAAAAATATACTATCCACATGGAATAAAAACAAAATGAATCGATAAAATTATATGCGAAACTACTGGAACTATTTTATTCACAAAACAACATTACTTACCTATTAATACTCAATAAAAACTATGCTGACCTTCTTAGGTACCGTAACTACTTACTAAATGTGAAAAAACTTAAAAAAACCTGCCTACTAATCTACTACAATTTTATACCTATCCTAAAAAATGAATTAAAGTATTTATTTTACCTATTAACTATAATTCTACCTACTACTAACTTATGCTAAACTAATAATAACAACCAAAACAACTAAGTAAATAACACAAAATGCTTATCCAAGAAACCCTAAACACCAATGAAAACGTAAAGAAAGCGAATACGTTGCAGCTCAAAATTGTAGATATCGCATGCGTCCGCCAACGACGTCTGCCCTCACGTGTCTGCCCGTTCGGGTAAGCATACTTTGTGATGTACACTCCTCCCACCGAGCCATCCGCGTCCCCCGCACGTGTTTGCCGCCCGCGCCCGCCAGCCCCGCCACACCACACCATGCATCGTCACACTCACACATTCATAGTGTATAGGCCGATGGGCCTGATGGACATGTCAGGCAGAAAGTATTCTAAAAGCTGGCTAGGAGTATTTGAATTATGCGATACATAACTGCACCCCGCGTTTTCACCCGCATAATTCCGGGATCGGGATCGGGATAAAAAGTAAAGATGTCCTTTCCCAAGGTTCCATCTATCTCTATACCAAAATTCATCAAAATCGGTTCAGCGGTTTAGGCGTGAAAACGAAACAGACAGACTGTCTATGTCTTTCCCCAAGGTTCCATCTATCTCTATACCAAAATTCATTTAGTAGGCATATACGATACATAACTGCACCCTTTTTTTTTTTTTTTTTTTTACATGGGGAATCCATTTCGGATACACACTCCCTGCGGGGGCAGGGAATGGTTATGCCGGGCTCTCACCGGCTAAACCCCATGGTGTTTCTCCAACTCGCTTTTTGGGGGGGACACGTGATACGTTTTCACATGCTTTGCCGTGAACCCCCCCTGCGACCAGCCGCCCGAGGGCAGCCCCTCCTGAAGAGAAGAGATTAACCTCCCCCCTTGGCCTATAGGCTATCTCCGTGCAAGGCTCGCCGAAACACATAAGGCGAGCCTTGACACACGACCTCCATGAGTGCAATGGCAGCCAACTCCCCCGAGCCAGCTGCCTGGAGGCCCCCTTACGGCAGTCTGATGACCACCTTTGGCCGCAGGATACGGAAGGGACAAACGCCCCCACTCCCCCAGCCCGCAGCCACTCCTTTACCGCACTATCTGTGCGGCTGGGCACGCGGAGGATCAGGAGAGTGGTAAAATACCACCACGCCACTTCCGCCGCGTCCCCATATACAACCTACGTGGGACGGGAGGGGCAACTGCCCCCACTCCCTTCGCCCTGTAGCCTCGCCTTTACCACAACAGCGGTGTGGCCCCACCGGGTCGCGGCGGATAGGGAGAGTGGCGCATCGCCATACCAGCACGCCTCTCCCGCCGCGACCCTCGGCTGCGGTGGGTAGGGAGAGCAAGAGCGGTGTTCCTGCACTCCACCCGACCACTACCCCTCGCAGCCCCGCCCGCGCGTCACCGACCCTTCCATTCGGTCGGTGACGCTGTCGCTTGCGCGACCCTCCACCAGGGCCGGCCTGCACCAGTGGCCCAGACCGCCCTGCACGACGCCGCCACTTCCCAGACGACGCCGCCGTCGCACCCTAGGTGAACCTGCCGGGCTGCAGATCACGCTAGGGGCGACCCCCACAAGCCAGCTTGCACCAAAGTGCCCGAGCCGCCTGCACGTCGCCCGCCACTTCCCAGACTACGACGTCGTCGCTCTTAGGGGGCCTGCCGATAACTCAAAGCAGGCACCACTTACAGGAGCGACCCACCTGGGGCAGCCCGCACTAAGGTGTCGGGGCCACCGGGTTCCTCTTAGCTTCATCGTGGGGTGCCGCCACGACTACTAGAGCCCCCCCACCACGGCAAGGTGGGAACCTCCGGGGGGGTATTACATAACTGCACCCTGCGTTATCTATCACTCGCATAATTACGGGATCGGGATCGGGATCGGGATAAAAGGTTGCCTTTGTCCTTTTCCAAGGTTCCATCTATCTCTATACCAAAATTCATTTAGTAGGGATATACGATACACAACTGCACTCTGCGTTTCCACCCGTATAATTCCGGGATCGGGATCGGGATCTGGATAAAAAGTACCCTATGTCCTTTCCCAAGGTTCCATCTATCTCTATACCAAAATTCATCAAAATCGGTTCAGCGGTTTAGGCGTGAAAAGGTAACAGACAGACAGACAGACAGAGTTACTTTCGCATTTATAATATTAGTAGGGATAACGGACTTACAGTGAAAGTGATAAATAAACAATAATTATAAGGAAAAACAAGAACGGTGACCCACGTACATTAACAATGGAAGTAAAGATGAGTACTAACTAATCTTTCACATATATACATTATTGATCTACTAACAATTATTACATAAAACTTAAAAAATACATAAAGGAAATAAAGTCACTCATTAACGCCATCTCTCGGACAATAAGGAATTCAAATTGATTACAATTATTATAAGCCCAACACATTACTTAGTACATACTAATTCTCACAAGATGGAGCTACAATGCGCTGGGTGCAAACAAAGTTGCAAAAAGTATGAACATCTTACATGTTCTTTATGCAACAAAAAATATGATATACAATGTGCTAACATAAGCTATGAAAGGTTTCATAACATAATGACGCCAAAGCAAAAAATAAGATGGTTATGCCCAGCTTGCCATTGCAAGCAACCAAAATCGGACAATACCGATACTCTGATTCGCCAAAATGACAATCCCCAAACAAACGAATACAACAATTCGCCTAGCGTAGGAAATATTACAATGAGGAAAAAGTCAGGCAGTAGAAACAATGAGTCAATAAACACCCAAGATTTAAGCATGTTAGGAGATACAATATGCATGGAAAATAAAAGTAACATTTCACAAACTGACCTCAAAACGAATATAACGCTACAGGCAATTAGACAAACAATAGTTGAAGAATTAAAACAAAATTATAGATCCATTTTAGATGAATTAAAAAATACAATAAGAACAGAAATTGAAAAAGCTATAGCAGACTTTAAAGAGGAAATTAAAGAGAACATAGACAATCTTTTCACCCAAAATAAGCATAGAAAGCATGAAATAGACACCATTAATTCTAAATTAGCAAAACTGGAAATGGAGAATGAAAAAATTAAAAAAGAGTTGATAGCAATACAAAACCATACAAAAACTCCAGACACTTCAATAAATAAGGAGAGTTGCAAGAAAAAGATTGTGATCAGGCTCTCTGTAGTATTCCGTCAATCCATAGATTGACTTAATTCTTCAACTATTGTTTGTCTAATTGCCTGTAGCGTTATATTCGTTTTGAGGTCAGTTTGTGAAATGTTACTTTTATTTTCCATGCATATTGTATCTCCTAACATGCTTAAATCTTGGGTGTTTATTGACTCATTGTTTCTACTGCCTGACTTTTTCCTCATTGTAATATTTCCTACGCTAGGCGAATTGTTGTATTCGTTTGTTTGGGGATTGTCATTTTGGCGGATCGGAGTATCGGTATTGTCCGATTTTGGTTGCTTGCAATGGCAAGCTGGGCATAACCATCTTATTTTTTGCTTTGGCGTCATTATGTTATGAAACCTTTCATAGCTTATGTTAGCACATTGTATATTGTTAGAAGTGAGATCACCCCCTCCCGAAGACACTGTGCGACGGGCCTATATAAAGCCGTGCACGCCCATTTCAAGGTCTCTCTCCGTTACCAACCGCCGTGGAAGAAACATCTAATCAGAAACTCTGCCCGATTTACCGTCGATTGCTAATTTAATTATTTTTAAAAGTATTGTTTAGTTTGTTAAGCCAATAAATCTTTTTTTTAAAGTAAAATCGTCGTCATTTATAAGAATATCATATTTTTTGTTGCATAAAGAACATGTAAGATGTTCATACTTTTTGCAACTTTGTTTGCACCCAGCGCATTGTAGCTCCATCTTGTGAGAATTAGTATGTACTAAGTAATGTGTTGGGCTTATAATAATTGTAATCAATTTGAATTCCTTATTGTCCGAGAGATGGCGTTAATGAGTGACTTTATTTCCTTTATGTATTTTTTAAGTTTTATGTAATAATTGTTAGTAGATCAATAATGTATATATATGAAAGATTAGTTAGTACTCATCTTTACTTCCATTGTTAATGTACGTGGGTCACCGTTCTTGTTTTTCCTTATAATTATTGTTTATTTATCACTTTCACTGTAAGTCCGTTATTATTTAATATTTAAAATATTTGTAAAGATATTAAAGTCAGGGTTTATAACACTTGTACGAATGTTCCACAGTTTTAGGCACGTATTTTACACAAATGTATGCAATATTCTTCACAATTTCTATTTTTTATATCAAAATGACGCGGAGTGTATATCTTGCGCGGGCACAGTAGCGCCCTCTCTCTTTTGATTCAATTTTGTTTAAGGATTTAATTTGTTATATGTGTATTGTAGAATAAGTGAGCTATATAAATATAATAAAAGTAACTGTTACTATGCTTACGTTATGCTTAACATGTATGATTATGTATGTAACTAAACTTAGTTAAAAGGTTTTATTATACATGATGTATACATTGTATGTTTTATGAATACTTATAATAATTTAGTTTAAGGGCCAGTGTTAGATTTATAAACGAAATTTAATATGTCAAAGCAATGTGTCAGTCGTTTGACGTATCTGTCAGCATGTGTAGCTGTCTCTCTCTCTCTGTGGTTGTAAAACTGTCTCCGTGTTCTCCGTAATAAACTCTTAAATATCTACATCATCTTTGAGTTTCTCGCCCAATTTCCAATATAGAAAATAAAGATTGGTATAATAGGTACCTAAAGAAATAAGAACCTGGTTGACCACACATAAAAATAATAATGCGGAAATCGAACCAGTGAACGCCAGACTCGAACCGGGGTAGGTACGCTGAATGCGTTATCGCCCCATAAGCTGGCCCCCTCACTCTGAGCTATCGTATCTAGACAGATGTCGGCGAAATTTACTGTCGTATTGTAATTATATTTTATGAGCTTTTCACTGCCTGAAAACATGGTCGAAACGATGTTTTCCAAAAATGAAACCTAGCTTGATATATAGATACATAAACAAATATAAACCTAGATAGATAATGAAATGTAGTTTGAACAATTTTATATACCATTTTTGTAATAGGCTGCTGCACTGTCGCAGTCATTTGATAGTGGTTTCACCTGGTCACCCATTACAGCTAACATTTGAGCACCAATACTGCTAAGCACTGGTTTATATGCACCACCACCAGTTCCTCTAACACCCTTCTGAAAATATTTAACTGCATGATTCATTTATTACGCCGTTCTAGGAAGGTCCTCGAAGGGTAAATACTCAAATAGAGGTCCTTAGGTGCCAATGTGTCAGCACCATCTGTCCATCACCGTCGGGCACAATACGATAGTATTGTGACTACTTCTATCAGTATAAAGTGTCCTCAAAGTGATGTCCTTCACCGTAAACCTCTTGGTGTGAAATCACTACACTTGTTGAAGAGAACTTATTGGTGTAGGCCGTGAGTTGGTAAGTAGGTATTCGTAAAAAAATCTAATTTGATGTTAATAAGAAGGTGGTGGTGGACTAGCTTAGGTAGTCGCCTGCTACGCAAGTTCATATCTCTAAATTCAGACACAAGATGTAGGCAAATACAAACCTTATCAGCTATTTCGTCTTTTTTGAATTGTCGTATAAGATTATTCAGTTCTTCCCCTGTGTTTTCTACATTAGACTGTAACAAAGCATAAACAATTTACTCAGTTAAGTATCTATCTGTTTATACATCTATACAGATAAATAAAATCGAAGTGTCAGTTTATAATTCTAAATTAACAGCTTTTCACTAAATGCATATGAAAGTACATACGGTACCTCGGTACTTACATAAAAATAAAATTCTTTTTTTCTTGGCCTGTCTGTTTGTTGCGGTTAATCTCTGAAACGGCTGGGCCGATTTTAACAGGACTTTGGCTTTAAGTATTTAAAAAACAATAAGTTTCCGCGGGGCACAGCTAGTCTACAATGGAATACTGACTTGTATGATATGTATATGCCAATACGCATATGAGAGTCATGTATACATACTTCATCAATTGATGTGTTGGTTTGCGATGATCCAACTTCATCTCTAATCATTTGCAAATTTCGTTGTTGCAAGTATTGTTTTACCTGAAATGCATTTAGTTATATTTAGCTTGATAAAATTATGAAAGAGCTTTATTTGTTGAACTTAATTTAAGTCACGACTTCGCCTGATATTCCGTCATATCAGTGCCTGTCTAGTCAGTGATTGTGTATTGTGTGCGTTTCATTGCCTGCATACTAATGCTAGGCGTTAATTTAAAGTGCATAACTCGTAGCTATATAATTATTAACGAGATGAGTTTTCTTTGATTAGCTACAGATTATTATTGTTATACATACCTATTACAAAGTTTTATGAAGGGAAGGAAGTAGATAAACTTACGTTTTCATTGGCAACAGTTTGCCTCGTTGATCGTTTCAAATTCAAATACGATGTGTGCAGTTGTTTGAATGTTCTGGGCACTTCTGCTGAGCTATTAAATTCAATGGTAATTATTTCCCACGCCTGATTTTTCTTTACTGAAGATATAGCGTTCGTGCCCTTGTTTTTTATAATATGTTTGAACCTTAAAATTTTAAATCGTAGTAAGTTCATCATACCTACAGTTATTTTACAATTCCGGTGGTATCGGTCAAAAACTATTATACTTCGCGCCTCGTCCTCGAGATTAGTACACAACTTGTAGTAACGCGTAAGTGTAACCACTCCAGCACTTATTTGAGAGATATTTAATACCGCCTTTTGGTATTTTTTTTTTTTTGTCGGGTAGTACGCATATTCCTCTTTACCTCTGCGTCGTCCTCAGTTTGTTACTCATTCGCATTTTAGTGCTCAACCACTCTACACGTCTTCGTGATCTCACACTTTTAATGTTATAATTCGTAACCAAAGTTAAAAAACAATGAAGTTTTACGTGCTTATTTACACAAGGCATACAAAATCAAGTGATATAATTCTACATAGGTTATGAAAACCACTTGGAGAAAGTAATCATGTGGCTCATAAAAGGACACTGTCAGCAGGTATTTACACGAAAAAAGTTTACCTACCTACTTTTCATGCATACGAACTGCAATATGTAATCTGTGTGTAATGGTGGATCTTTTACCACCGTATCGTATCTAACCACGTGTTAACGTGTACCTAATCATGGAACGACGTACAAACAAGGTGAACAGCTGCTTACGATTATGGACCCGGGTCTGCCGTTGGAGTCATTCACCGGCTTTACATATAACCCACCAGGGTCAAAACTAGATCAATCCTTTTCTTTTTCATGTACATCAATGTCACGTATGGCCCTTCATACGGATCTGCTTTGGGCTCTCTCATCGCATCGTGACTCAACACGTGAGGACATTCACCTGCCGGCATCTACTAGATCTACACGTATGGCCATGCTCACGGGTCTGCCTTTGAGATTCCCTTGCATAGTGCCTTAATACGTGTGTACATGTATACGGGTCTGCCTTTGGGATTCCCATGCATTGTACCTACCGGCCTAGATCAAAATAATACCATTACTCAATATGGGTACCTAATAATATTGTTACCTACTGATACTATTATGTAAACAAACTCACCCAAATAGGATGATCACCTAAGTAGATATGTAGGTAGGTGGTAGACGCACCTACCTAAAAATCCGAATCCTCAGTCCTCAAGTACAATACTTAGTAACAATACTTTATGTAATTATTGTGCTAGAGGAAGTATCACATACCTAAGTACCGTAGGCTATACTTACAAAAATTGTTGGCTGAAAACCAAAAGCAGTAGAAATAGGTAGGTAATACACGAGGATCTAGTGAACACTATCTTTGAGCACATTGCTCATTTAAATATAACTGTCAATAACAACTAACAAGGTTTCTATATCTATCTTTCTATCAAGTTCAATTTGGTAACTGTGGTAAAATTCAAAACAAATTATCATGACATTGGAAATACACAGCCCCTAAGTAAAGTCTATATATTTTTCCAATTTTCTTACCGAGTAAGAATAACTTAGACACCATAGATTTTTGTTCAAATGATACTGCACATATATATATCTAATATATACAATTCTCGTGTCACAGTTTTTCGTTGCCATACTCCTCCGAAACGGCTTGACCGATTTTGATGAAATTTTTTGTGCTTATCCGGTATCTATGAGAATCGGCCAACATCTATTTTTCATCCCCCTAAATGTTAGGGGTAGTCCACCAAAAAAAAAAAATATGGCAATACAACGTTTGCCGGGCACAGCTAGTATATATATATATATATATATATATATATATATATATATATATATATATATATATATATATATACAACATTTTAAAACAGGTTCCAATAAACCCATGTATCCAGATTGATTATTAAATGATTCCTATTATTTTTATAATTGGGCCTTACATTTTGTGAAGACATTCAGATTAAAATGAATTATTGTACGTTTCAGGACACTAATAATTATATTTACAATTGTTCTTATAAATAATACTTTGCTTTAAGTGATTCATTTTAAATTTGCAAATAGGTTTATGTACCTAACTTATTGATGTTATTCCAATTTAAGCTCTAAATATCTACAAGTTGTGTACTAATCTCGAGGACGAGGCGCGAAGTATAATTAATGATTAAACGAACTTACCTGTGTGTGAAGTTCTATCATAATTATACGAGCGCCTCGTCCGAAGAGATTAGTAACCCACCCTCCCGGTGCTGTACACTCCTCCCGTCTTTTCTTTTTTTCCATACTATAATGGTAAATGCAAAAAAAAAAAAATTGGAATAATTTACTTAAAGCAAAGCTCTTCTGTGTATAATGTGTGCTTACAGTTTCAGTTTCCAGGCTCTAAACTAAATGAGTTACAAACTGAGGACGACGCAAAGGTAAAGAGGAATATGCGTACTACCCGACAAAAAAAAAAAAAATACCAAAAGGAGGTATTAAATATCTCTCAAATAAGTGCTGGAGTGGTTACACTTACGCGTTACTACAAGTTGTGTACTAATCTCTTCGGACGAGGCGCTCGTATAATTATGATAGAACTTCACACACAGGTAAGTTCGTTTAATCATTAATTATCCAACCGAAGATGGGAGTTAGTTAATGTTTCTATATGTGAAGCAATTTCCGACCACTTCGATTTGGAAACTTTTACTAAGCGGTTCACACACTACAAATTTATTGTTTTGTGTTACGAGGCCTCAGTGTTTATAAAATGTATCACGTTAAAGGTAAATCAAAATTGTAATACTTTCTAGTTTACCGTTTTGAATTTTTGTAATCTAGAAAAGTATACAAAGATCTAGATTTGGATTTAAAAAGGAATCAAAGAAGAAACTGATTTAAGTAAGAAGATAAAGTGATACATCAAACCAAATTGCTAAGAATGCAGAGGAATTTATAGTGATGTTTGCCAATTTACGCTCTCTCTAAGGCCAACACAAGATCTATGGGAACTATCTATTCGAAAAACTGCCGACTCAATGAACACTACATAATACTTTCTTTATAGGAATTTAAAGAAACAATATCTTTCTACAGTAGGAATGATATGATGCAGCCCCTGTTGGTTGGACTAAATAAAGTAAATAGACTAGGTGTTGTTAACTATATAATTTATATTACATCTAAAACCTTAGTACTTATGCAGGCATATAAAAACAAACAAGATAATTTAGAGTGTATTATATTTCTGTCTATAATGATAATACTTTTACAGGAGATTCCCACTATTTTCTATGGCTGTGGATTTGATGAGAGATGACATTAAGATGTGCTGCTGGCCAGCAGCGGCTTCCCCAGCCGATAATGGTGTGCAGAGCGCTGCAAAGTTCTGAAATTATAATACATATATATTATGCTATTTATTGTTTAAATCCACCTACTCTGTCCTTAAAGGGAAAATATGCTTAAATATAGTAAATAATAAATGATTAAGCCCTACAAGTTTTAACATTCTGTTTTATATAAACATTTTAAACTCAACAGAAACAGATAATCACATTTTCTGTGTAAAGTTAATATCTTTACTTTTTGCGGGCTTATCAATAAAATTTTCTGAATTATTATAATGAAAATGTGTAAGGAAAATGTACTTTGTGGTGATCAATACTGAGTTACAAGGGCTTACATTATTGGCTCTTCAATCCTGTGTTAATACTTCTTAATATCTTAATGTAGATTGGTCACTAAGTGGGCCCTCTGACGAGTGTTGTAATAACGATTTTTCTTTCTCAGCATTCTTTAGCATTCTCATTGGTTTCGGTATAAGTATATTGGCGTAGGTTATCTGAAAGTAAAAGTTTAAATATAACCTAATCACTCCAATGTAAATAATGCTAAGATCATGTTATGTTCATACTACTGACTGTTCAATCAAGACTTATGTATAAAAAGTAAAAACAACATAAAAACCTACCTGCATCATTCCACACATGTCCCAGTCTCTTACTCTTTACTTTTCACGCTTTATCTTAAATCCTTTGAAATAGGAATAAACGTACGTTCTCAAAATCAATACGTTTTTAATGAGAACATAATCTGTAAATACGAATTTACAGATTATGTTCTCATTATAAACGTAAAAAATAATTTCGTAAATATGAACTCCATATTAATTTGTTTACATAAACCGTTCAAATTAAATTTCATTCAAAAAGTACAAATTTACAGCGTATATTGTGATATTAATACATACATATGCTCAAGCCTGTATTCCCCGAAGGGGTAGGCAGAGGTGTTGTTATCACAACACCCACTTTTCACCGAATTTTGATTAAGTGCCAACTTGACAGATGGTGAGTCAATCGCCGTCTCAGGCACTATACATACGTCATTGAATTACTTCTCAGACATATGCAGGTTTCCTCACGATGTTTTCCTTCACCGTAAAGCACGTGGTGTGAAATCACTGTACTTAAGTTTTTTTAGAAAAACTCATAGGTACAGGCCCCGCTGGGATTCGAAAAATTTCCTTCAAAAAGTACTAATTTACAGCGTATATTGTGATATTAATATTAGTCGCATAATATCGATAAGATTCTAGAGGTGTCAAGAGGTGCTTTGATAGGCACCGTAGAAAGGCTGATAGGCACCGTAAGTTGATAAGCACTGAAGGGATACGCGATCGCTATAGTGCGGACTTCGCGGTGGACAACGATTATGAGTGTACAACAAATGTCAGTGAACAACAAAGTTAGCGAATAGGGGGGCTGTTGTCACGAATAATTCCAATAATTTAATTAATTAATTATTTATTTAAAAAAAAAAGCCGTGGTGGCCTCGCGGTTTGAGCAGTCACCTGCTACGCAAGCGACGCAAGTTCCCATCCCAGCGGGGCCTATACCAATGAGTTTATATAGTGCCTGTGCCTGAGACGTTGGCACTTAATCAAATTCGGTGAAAAGTGGGTGTTGTGATAGCAACACCTCTGCCTACCCCTTCATTCTTGGAATACAGGCGTGAGCATATGTTAAAAAAAACAACCACTAACCTACCCGAGATGCGATTCGTATTATGTTATCTTATTACCTGTATCCTATGTTCGATATGCGCTGTATCTCCACGGCAGTGTTGGTTCGCTTTTTTCTCCGCACACTATTCTGCAAAAAAAAAATATTTTCTAACAAATACCACCATAATTATAACGTAATTGTTTGCGAAAAATATAAAGTGTGTCCATATGTAGTTTACGGTTTACTGTGACCAACCATTCATTTTCATTAAATAAAAAAATATATATTATTATTTACATTACATTACGATTTAAAAAAATGATTAGATTCGTTTTAAATAATATTGCAAATAAATTATATTTGTGAGATAATTAATAAGAGAACATGCGCATAATATGTGCGCACAGTGCTTAAAACGAAATTATTTTTTAAAAAATACCCACCCCCACCAATAGACATCGAATGAAAACTTCGTTTGCCAAAAATACCGATACCAATGTACAATGTACACGTAACATGATGATATACAATTATGTACGTCGTGTGCGTCCTGCGGTGCTATTCCCTAACTTTTGAAAGATTATCACTTTGCAAAGTGTACAACGATCAAGTGTCAAACAGGCGTTTTTGACAGATTTGGTATTCCCTAACGTCAGTGTCCAACTAAAATGACGTCACGAGCGGCTAACCGATTTGATAGCCACCGTAACCATTTTTGACAGGAGTTTGTGTATCGATAAATCAAAAGTTGCGATTTTGTAAGCTAAGTGTACAACGAATTGGTACTTATTCGTTGAGCACTTTAATTGTTCATAGCAACTATAGAATAGTAGTGTTTTATAGATCGCAAGCGATGAGCACTATTATACTTCGCGCCTCGTCCTCGAGATTAGTACACAACTTGTAGTAACGCGTAAGTGTAACCACTCCAGCACTTATTTGAGAGATATTTAATACCTCCTTTTGATATTTTTTTTTTTTTTTTTTGTCGGGTAGTACGCATATTCCTCTTTACCTTTGCGTCGTCCTCAGTTTGTAACTCATTCGCATTTTAGTGCTCAACCACTCTACACGTCTTCGTGATCTCACACTTTTAATGTTATAATTCGTAACCAAAGTTAAAAAACAATGAAGTTTTACGTGCTTATTTACACAAGGCATACAAAATCAAGTGATATAATTCTACATAGGTTATGAAAACCACTTGGAGAAAGTAATCATGTGGCTCATAAAAGGACACTGTCAGCAGGTATTTACACGAAAAAAGTTTACCTACCTACTTTTCATGCATACGAACTGCAATATGTAATCTGTGTGTAATGGTGGATCTTTTACCACCGTATCGTATCTAACCACGTGTTAACGTGTACCTAATCATGGAACGACGTACAAACAAGGTGAACAGCTGCTTACGATTATGGACCCGGGTCTGCCGTTGGAGTCATTCACCGGCTTTACATATAACCCACCAGGGTCAAAACTAGATCAATCCTTTTCTTTTTCATGTACATCAATGTCACGTATGGCCCTTCATACGGATCTGCTTTGGGCTCTCTCATCGCATCGTGACTCAACACGTGAGGACATTTACCTGCCGGCATCTACTAGATCTACACGTATGGCCATGCTCACGGGTCTGCCTTTGAGATTCCCTTGCATAGTGCCTTAATACGTGTGTACATGTATACAGGTCTGCCTTTGGGATTCCCATGCATTGTACCTACCGGCCTAGATCAAAATAATACCATTACTCAATATGGGTACCTAATAATATTGTTACCTACTGATACTATTATGTAAACAAACTCACCCAAATAGGATGATCACCTAGATGATAGTAGATATGTAGGTAGGTGGTAGACGCACCTACCTAAAAATCCGAATCCTCAGTCCTCAAGTACAATACTTAGTAACAATACTTTATGTAATTATTGTGCTAGAGGAAGTATCACATACTTAAGTACCGTAGGCTATACTTACAAAAATTGTTGGCTGAAAACCAAAAGCAGTAGAAATAGGTAGGTAATACACGAGGATCTAGTGAACACTATCTTTGAGCACATTGCTCATTTAAATATAACTGTCAATAACAACTAACAAGGTTTCTATATCTATCTTTCTATCAAGTTCAATTTGGTAACTGTGGTAAAATTCAAAACAAATTATCATGACATTGGAAATACACAGCCCCTAAGTAAAGTCTATATATTTTTCCAATTTTCTTACCGAGTAAGAATAACTAAGACACCATAGATTTTTGTTCAAATGATACTGCACATATATATATCTAATATATAAAATTCTCGTGTCACAGTTTTTCGTTGCCATACTCCTCCGAAACGGCTTGACCGATTTTGATGAAATTTTTTGTGCTTATCCGGTATCTATGAGAATCGGCCAACATCTATTTTTCATCCCCCTAAATGTTAGGGGTAGTCCACCAAAAAAAAAAAAAATATGGCAATACAACGTTTGCCGGGCACAGCTAGTATATAAACAAGTACAACATTTTAAAACAGGTTCCAATAAACCCATGTATCCAGATTGATTATTAAATGATTCCTATTATTTTTATAATTGGGCCTTACATTTTGTGAAGACATTCAGATTAAAATGAATTATTGTACGTTTCAGGACACTAATAATTATATTTACAATTGTTCTTATAAATAATACTTTGCTTTAAGTGATTCATTTTAAATTTGCAAATAGGTTTATGTACCTAACTTATTGATGTTATTCCAATTTAAGCTCTAAATATCTACAAGTTAGTAAGTTAAGTAGTAAGTTAGTACACAACTAATCTCGAGGACGAGGCGCGAAGTATAATTAATGATTAAACGAACTTACCTGTGTGTGAAGTTCTATCATAATTATACGAGCGCCTCGTCCGAAGAGATTAGTAACCCACCCTCCCGGTGCTGTACACTCCTCCCGTCTTTTCTTTTTTTCCATAATATAATGGTAAATGCAAAAAAAAAAAAAATTGGAATAATTTACTTAAAGCAAAGCTCTTCTGTGTATAATGTGTGCTTACAGTTTCAGTTTCCAGGCTCTAAACTAAATGAGTTACAAACTGAGGACGACGCAAAGGTAAAGAGGAATATGCGTACTACCCGACAAAAAAAAAAAAAAAAATACCAAAAGGAGGTATTAAATATCTCTCAAATAAGTGCTGGAGTGGTTACACTTACGCGTTACTACAAGTTGTGTACTAATCTCTTCGGACGAGGCGCTCGTATAATTATGATAGAACTTCACACACAGGTAAGTTCGTTTAATCATTAATTATCCAACCGAAGATGGGAGTTAGTTAATGTTTCTATATGTGAAGCAATTTCCGACCACTTCGATTTGGAAACTTTTACTAAGCGGTTCACACACTACAAATTTATTGTTTTGTGTTACGAGGCCTCAGTGTTTATAAAATGTATCACGTTAAAGGTAAATCAAAATTGTAATACTTTCTAGTTTACCGTTTTGAATTTTTGTAATCTAGAAAAGTATACAAAGATCTAGATTTGGATTTAAGAAGGAATCAAAGAAGAAACTGATTTAAGTAAGAAGATAAAGTGATACATCAAACCAAATTGCTAAGAATGCAGAGGAATTTATAGTGATGTTTGCCAATTTTCGCTCTCTCTAAGGCCAACACAAGATCTATGGGAACTATCTATTCGAAAAACTGCCGACCCAATGAACACTATATACTAATAGTACTTTCTTTATAGGAATTTAAAGTAACAATATCTTTCTACAGTAGGAATGATATGATGCAGCCCCTGTTGGTTGGACTAAATAAAGTAAATAGACTAGGTGTTGTTAATTATATAATTTATATTACATCTAAAACCTTAGTACTTATGCAGGCATATAAAAACAAACAAGATAATTTAGAGTGTATTATATTTCTGTCTATAATGATAATACTTTTACAGGAGATTCCCACTATTTTCTATGGCTGTGGATTTGATGAGAGATGACATTAAGATGTGCTGCTGGCCAGCAGCGGCTTCCCCAGCCGATAATGGTGTGCAGAGCGCTGCAAAGTTCTGAAATTATAATACATATATATTATGCTATTTATTGTTTTAATCCACCTACTCTGTCCTTAAAGGGAAAATATGCTTAAATATAGTAAATAATAAATGATTAAGCCCTACAAGTTTTAACATTCTGTTTTATATAAACATTTTAAACTCAACAGAAACAGATAATCACATTTTCTGTGTAAAGTTAATATCTTTACTTTTTGCGGGCTTATCAATAAAATTTTCTGAATTATTATAATGAAAATGTGTAAGGAAAATGTACTTTGTGGTGATCAATACTGAGTTACAAGGGCTTACATTATTGGCTCTTCAATCCTGTGTTAATACTTCTTAATATCTTAATGTAGATTGGTCACTAAGTGGGCCCTCTGACGAGTGTTGTAATAACGATTTGTCTTTCTCAGCATTCTTTAGCATTCTCATTGGTTTCGGTATAAGTATATTGGCGTAGGTTATCTGAAAGTAAAAGTTTAAATATAACCTAATCACTCCAATGTAAATAATGTTAAGATCATGTTATGTTCATACTACTGACTGTTCAATCAAGACTTATGTATAAAAAGTAAAAACAACATAAAAACCTACCTGCATCATTCCACACATGTCCCAGTCTCTTACTCTTTACTTTTCACGCTTTATCTTAAATCCTTTGAAATAGGAATAAACGTACGTTCTCAAAATCAATACGTTTTTAATGAGAACATAATCTGTAAAT
Source organism: Watsonalla binaria (assembly GCA_929442735.1). NCBI lineage: Eukaryota > Metazoa > Arthropoda > Insecta > Lepidoptera > Drepanidae > Watsonalla > Watsonalla binaria. Next base: position 6,133,835 of record OV838939.1, on the reverse strand, counting down.
ACGAATTTACAGATTATGTTCTCATTATAAACGTAAAAAATAATTTCGTAAATATGAACTCCATATTAATTTGTTTACATAAACCGTTCAAATTAAATTTCCTTCAAAAAGTACAAATTTACAGCGTATATTGTGATATTAATATTAGTCGCATAATATCGATAAGATTCTAGAGGTGTCAAGAGGTGCTTTGATAGGCACCGTAGAAAGGCTGATAGGCACCGTAAATTGATAAGCACAGCCCCCCTATTCGCTAACTTTGTTGTTCACTGACATTTGTTGTACACTCATAATCGTTGTCCACCGTGAAGTCCGCACTATAGCGATCGCGTATCCCTTCAGTGCCTATCAACTTACGGTGCCTATCAGCCTTTCTACGGTGCCTATCAAAGCACCTCTTGACACCTCTATAATCTTATCGATATTATGCGACTAATATTAATATCACAATATAAGCTGTAAATAGTACTTTTTGAAGGAAATTTAATTTGAACGGTTTATGTAAACAAATTAATATGGAATTCATATTTACGAAAATATTTTTTACGTTTATAATGAGAACATAATCTGTAAATACGAATTTACAGCTTATGTTCTCATTATAAACGTATTGACGAATGTACGTTTATTCCTATTTCAAAGGATTTAAGATAAAGCGTGAAAAGTAAGTAAAGTAAGAGACTGGGACATTGTGTGGAATGATGCAGGTAGGTTTTTATGTTGTTTTTACTTTTTATACATAAGTCTTGATTGAACAGTCAATAGTATGATTATAACATGATCTTTACATTATTTACATTGGAGTGATTAGGTTTAATGTTAGCTTTTACTTTCAGATAACCTATGCCAATATACTTATACCGAAACCAATGAGAATGCTAAAGAATGTTGAGAAAGAAAAAACTACTTAGTGACCAATCTACATTAAGATATTAAGAAGTATTAACACAGGATTGCAGAGCCAATAATGTAAGCCCTTGTAACTCAGTATTGATCACTACAAAGTACATTTTCACTATAATAATTCAGAAAATTTTATTGAACAGCCCGCAAAAAGTAAAGATATTAACTTAACACAGAAACTGTGATTATCTGTTTCTGTTGAGTTTAAACCATTTAGATAAAACAGAATGTTAATTCTTGTAGGGCATAATCATTTATTATTTACTATATCTAACCATATTTTCCCTTCAAGAACAGAGTAGGTGGATTAAAACAATAAATAGCATAATATATATGTATTATAATTTCAGAACATTGCAGCTCTCAGCAGCGCTCTGCACACCATTATCGGCTGGGGAAGCCGCTGCTGGCCAGCAGCACAACATCTTAATGTCATCTCTCATCAAATCCACAGCCATAGAAAATAATGGGAATCTCCTGTAAAAGTATTATCATTATAGACAGAAATATAATACACTCTAAATTATCTTGTTTGTTTTTATATGCCTGCATTATATTTGACAATTGAGCATTTGAACTGTGTCCATGGGCTTATATTCATGAGATATAAATACTGTAACCAAAAACATTGTATAATATATATATTTTTTTAAAGGATTAATTGTTGAGTTTCTTGCCGGGTTCTTCTCAACAAAAGCAACCTTCCGAACCCGGTGGTAACATTTATAATCATGTATAATGTATTTTGTGTCCTTCTGACGATTTGAAAGTACTTTGTAAGAAGTCTAATCAAATAAAGATACTTTGAATTTTAAATTTTAAGTACTAAGGTTTTGGATGTAATATAAATCATATAGTTAACAACACCTAGTCTATTTACTTTATTTTGTCCAACCAACACGGGCTGCATCATATCATTCCTACTGTAGAAAGATATACTTACTTTAAATTCTTACATAGAAAGTATTATGTAGTGTTCTTTGGGTCGGCAGTTTTTCGATTAGACAGTTCTCATAGATCTTGTTGGCCTTAGAGCGAAAATTGGCCAACATCACTATAAATCCCTCTGGCCTCTAGCATTCTTAGCAATTTGATTTGATGTATCACTTTATCTTCTTACTTAAATCAGTTTCTTCTTTGATTCCTTCTTAAATCCAAATCTAGATCATTCTATACTTTTCTAGATTACAAAAATTCAAAACGGTAAACTAGAAAGTATTACAATTTTATTTACACTTTACGTGATACATTTTATAAACACTGAGGTCTCGTAACAAAAAACAATAAATTTGTAGTGTGTGAACCGCTTAGTAAAAGTTTCCAAATCGAAGTGGTCGGAAATTGCTTCACATATAGAAACATTAACTAACACCCATCTTCGGTCGGATAATAGTGCTCATCGGTTGCGATCTATAAAACACTACTCTTCGATAGTGGCTATGAACAATTAAAGTGCGCATCAAATAAGTGCCAATTCGTTGTACACTTTGCTTACAAAATCGCAACTTTTGATTTATCGATACATAAACTCCTGTCAAAAATGGTTACGGTGGCTATCAAATCGGTTAGCCACTCGTGACGTCATTTTAGTTAGACACTGATGTTAGGGAATACCAAATCTGTCAAAAACGCCTGTTTGACACTTGATCGTTGTACACTTTGCAAAGTGATTATCACTCAAAAGTTAGGGAATAGCACCGCTGAAGGGATACGCGATCGCTATAGTGCGGACTTCGCGGTGGACAACGATTATGAGTGTACAACAAATGTCAGTGAACAACAAAGTTAGCGAATAGGGGGGCTGTTGTCACGAATAATTCTAATAATTTAATTAATTAATTATTTATTTAAAAAAAAAAGCCGTGGTGGCCTCGCGGTTTGAGCCAATATATCGTCATGGCGTATCTTTGTGACCTCAATAAGGTCCTCTGCCTCCGACCGTTTAATGAGTATGGCGCGATAGGTAGACTGGCTACCAGGAGATGAGCTGTTCGGTTACAATCTTTATAATGCTGGATTGTGAGCCCGTGAGGTCCAAGTACAGCGGCATGTTCGTCATCGCGTCCTCGCTGGGTAAATCATTCGTATCGGTTCAACTCGTGGCATTATTTCAGTCTTTGACACTTCGCAAATACCTATCAGCTGATTCGATCCATCATCTTGCGAATTATAACCCTCCACCGCATCAAATTGGTCTGAGCTATTATTATAGGTCGTATGTGTTGGATGAATATCCAACACATTTTCCGAGTGACTTTGGTTGGAATTTGTGTCAAATGGCGGCCAGAGCTCATTGCATTCTAAAAAAAAGTTTTGATTAAATAACATTTAGATAAACAGGACCGGAGACTAACCTAACTTGTGAACAGTATTACCAAAAAAAAACTGGTCTGTTTGAAGAAATCATTCTTCTAATTATGTTACGGATCTTGATAGATCCGTAACACTGACACAACTGACCAAGCACACAGTGGTGTAAAGTTGATGAACTTAAGCTATCTCAATCCCAAATTTGCAAAAACAAGTACCTGCTACGGGGTTGGATATTGTAATTTGACTAAGACCATCTTGATTCGAGTTGCTGCACTCGCTTTTATAAGTCTCCAGACTTTGCGATTGTAAGGTTTATGGTTTTGAATACAAGTTTGATTTGATTCGTAAGTAACCGCGTGTTAGTGAGCGATTGGTCAGTGAAAAACGGTTACGTGGTGGCGTGAGCGAGTGGGGGCATTCTATTTAAAACGACCGGACGGTACGGACGTGGAATTAATATTGTAAGCCTTGGTGCATTGGAATATAATGTGTTTCGAGATTGTACTTTGGTTTTTGGTTGAGGAGTTGCTGTGAAAATAAATAAGGTGTTGATTGTGGTTGAAGTTATTTTATTACAAATCAGAAGTGGTAAGTACATGCTCACATTTACAAAACCATAGTTGGCATGACAAAGAGACTAAGAAAAGTAATGAAATATAGTTAATAAAGACGCTTAGTTCATTTTTTTTTTTAATTAATTATGTACGACTTTGGATACGATATGTAAATGTTTGCCAAATTTGCTATTACTTAATAATTTGAATTGCACGTTTTCTCCTAACGGTTTAGAGAACCAAGTAGTGGTTGGTTTGTGGAAAGAATATTACAATATCTCGACGTTCAAGTGATTAAATTTGCTATATCTTTTCCCCATGTGATATGTACCTACCTGCCTACCCGGTAAAATATTTTTCCAACGCATGATTGCGCTATGTGTTGTGAGATGTTTTAATGTTTAAGTACATACCTACTAAAAAAAAAAAAAAACTACCGTTACTTATAAAGGATGCTACAATTTTGTGTAATAATTTTGGTGTTAGTTAACCTTTGGGTGAATCTAGGGCGCACAGCGAATATTTCTAAGTGGGCCAGGTTCTAACCATTGCTTATTAACTTAAATAATTTGATTAAATTAGAGGTCAAGATTATGCTAAGGTCAAATTGAGGTCAAATTTAGATGGATCTTAAAACATGTGGAGTTTTCTAAAGGAGCTCGGAAATTTCATCAATTTTGAGCTGGGACGCACCGTTTCCGAGATAATTCAATATTTCAAAATTTTAAAAACAAATTCAAACCGTATACTTGTTTCGAGCTTCAGGTTATGGAGCCAAGTGGAAACGAACAAAGCCGGCGATTGGTGACGCCCGATCTCAGAGAGTCAAGACATGATGGCAACAACGGTAGGCATAGTCGGAGTCGCCTGCGCAGCGTAGCACAAGCAGATCGCAGGAGTCGGACTCGCTATCGGAGCCGCAGCTCAATTCGTCATTTCGGGCGCAGTGAGAGCATTCGAGAAAAGGAACGTGAATTGGAGCGGGAGCGGGACAAAATCAAACGCCTTCAGGAAGAAATCGACCGGCAGCGGCATGATTTGCGATCTACTTCAAGATCTTATGGAGGTTCTCGACGTGATGGAAATACCGATCGTGGCGCAGTAGCTCCACGACGTCCTGAGATACAAATCACTCCGAATGAAGATCATAGGAAGCGACGCTGCGATTATGAATTGGATGACAAGGTACCGCCTTTACGTTCCTCTAGAAGATCTGGAAGTCCAGCTTTTTCAGCTAAGGATATTGTCGATATCTTAAACTCTATCAAGCCTACCCAACCGTCAACAGTGGCGCATGGCTCACATAATTTTAATCACAAAAATATACTACCTGAGTTTGACCCATCTTCGAAAAATCAGCGTATTGACATTTGGTTACGAAAGGTCAATGAGTGTGCCACTGTTTACGGATGGGACGATAGAACAATTGTTCATTTTGCAATGCAAAAGCTTCAAGGATTGGCCAAGACATGGTATGAGGGTTTGAGTTCCATTCTATTTAATTGGACCGAGTGGCAGGAGAAGCTTTCGGCAGCTTTTCCTTGTGAGGAGAATTATGGCCAATCCCTGGAGGATATGCTAAAGCGTAAGAGTAGGGTTAGTGAACCTATTGAGGTATACTTCTATGAAAAGATTGCTTTGCTGAACCGGTGCGACATTGTCGGCAAGCGGGCCCTTGATTGTGTGATACATGGCCTTAATGACAAAACTCTAAAAATTAGTGCACTATCTTTACGTTGTTCAGACCCTGACCAACTATTACAATTCCTTATGAGCAATAAAGAGACAGCGCCTACGGTGCCACCCTTTGATCGCACAAACTTTAGACATAATAGGCAGACACGTGATCCTCAACCTTTCAGCAATAGTAATACAGATAGTAGGCAACCTCACTTAACTCTTACTAATCCTGGCCTTTTTTGTTACGATTGTAAGGAGCGTGGTCACCCTTTTATGAAGTGTCCCAAACCATTAATAAAATGTTTTACCTGCCAAAAGTTTGGTCATAAATCAGATAGTTGTAATCTCAAGGCTGAAGGTGGAAACAGCAAGATTGATGCCATGCCTAAAATAATGTGCATTCTTGCTTCTAAATCTAATTCTAAGTATATGAAAACAGTAAACTTAAATGGATCTGACTTTCAAGCTTTTGTAGATTTTGGGAGTGAAGTATCCCTATTAGCAAAATCTATTGTATCTACATTAGGACTTACGTTTTTTTTTTTTTTTTTTTTATTTATTTATTTCACAAATAACGAGACAAATGCTTATGCCTAGCATACCAAAAACCACTGAGGTTTGTCCGGTATGCCGTACAGTCTGCTTTAATGCTAACATACTACATACACAATAGGTAAGTATTACAATTACTTATACACTAAAACAAAACAAAAAATGTAACAATGTCTGTGGGTGACTTACTAATAACTGAGCTGCAATAATAAGTTGCACACAATTAAAACATTTCTTATAGTATATTTGTAGGTAGTTAGATATAATGGCAAACTATCAAGCAATTTTAAACAACTATGATGTGGGTATGTAGATATTTTTATTATTTAACTACAGGCTGTTCAAAAAATGTGTTTTTAGTTTATTTTTTATATTTCGCACAGTGATACTTTGTAAAAATGTTGGACTCATTAAATTAAGAATACGCGGGACAATATACATGGTGGTTCTTTCCCCGTATGTATTATTTGCTCCTATTGTAATTAGCCTTCCTTTGTTTTTATGTCGCGTTTGAATATTGTGAGAAACTGGTTTCATAATTTGTTTGTTGAAGAATTGTTCTTTACAGATGTTGTACATAATTTTGGTATGGATTGGAAGTACTTTACAGTGTCTATATAAACCCAGCTCATCATTTCTACATTTTTCTCTTACGTTCCGCGAGACAATCAGTTTTAGGATTCTAGTTTGTAAGTTATAGATACGATTGAGGTGTGTTTTAAAAGTTCTTCCGTAGCTACTTAGTCCATAGCCGATGACTGAGTCAGCAAGTGCGTTATACAGCATAATCCTTACTTTAAACGGTATTCTATCTTTAATTATACACAAATTGGCTAAGAAAGCTCTTAGTTTGTCACATATGCGATTAATTTGTGGTAACCAATTAAATGTATTGTCTATAATAAGACCTAGGTAAGTGTGTTTGTCAACCGTTTCTATTGAGGGACAACAGCACGTGCCACCGTGCAGGCACGAGTGGTCATGAGCCACCAGCCCTCCACTAGTAGTGTGACGTGCTCTATTGTGTGGAGAACATATGTGAACTAGTTTTGTTTTACTAGCGTTTAAAACTAAACCATTGTCATGACACCATTTGTTGATATTGTTGAGATCGGCTTGCATTTTAGACATTGCTCTGTTAACATCTCTATCTGCGATCAAAAGACAGGTGTCATCTGCATACTGGTAGGAGGTGCAGTGACTGAGAACATTATTCATATCGTTAACATATGCAATAAAATGAAGAGGCCCGAGCACTGATCCCTGGGCAGTCCCTTCATCAACACATTTCACCTTGCTATACGTATTACTAACATTGACACAGTACGACCTGTCCTGTAAGTAGTTTTGGCATAAATTCAGTAAGGGACCACGGATTCCAGTGTTTTCAAGCTTTTTTACAAGTTTGCTGTGATTCAATGTATCGAAAGCTCGTGAAAAGTCAATAAACAAGGCAAGTATATGTTCTCTACTGTCTAGGTGTGTATTGATTTCATCAGCAAAATTAGATAAAAGAGACGTTGTACTTTTTTGCGGTTGAAAACCAAACTGATTCTTACTTATAATATTATGTTTTTTATAGAATGCGTGAATCTGTTCACTCAAATATTTCTCAACAATTTTGTCGATAGAAGATAGAAGAGTAATGGGACGGTAATTGGAAGTATCGTCATGGGTTCCTTTTTTGTGTATGGGCCGTACACATCCCCGCTTAAGTTCATCAGGATACCTGCCCGTCTTCAAACAAGCATTTATTAAATTTGAAATTGCAATAGAAATAGTTTTACTAATTTTCTTTATATCGAGTACTTTAATACCATCTTGACCGGGGGCTTTAAAGTCCTGAAGTTTGTTTATTATTTTCTGTACATCATCCGGGGTGGCTTTCCTAGTGAGTATACTAATGTTAGAGTCATTTTTGTATTCATTTTCATCTAGAAGTGGTAAGTTACATTTAGGCAGTATAGATTTAACTGAATGTTGAAAATCATCCGCAAATTTGTTGGCAATACTTAGAGATGATAGTTTGTATTTGCTAAAAGCTTTTAAAATTATTTCATCAGTTGATTGCTTAATTCTGCCACATATTGTGTTAACCAATTGCCATACTTTTTTGGGATCAGTATAATTACTTTTGATGGTATTCTGATAATAGTTATTTCTATGATGTTCGAGAACTTTATGCACTTTATTACGAGACTTATTGTATTGTAGCCTCAAACATTTATTTGTGGGGTCTGATTTCCATAAGCTAAATAGTTTGTCTCTCATTTCACATAGATTTAATATATTTTTAGTAACCCACGGCAATTTACATCTATTTGAGGTACATGTCTTTTTAGTATTGATTGATTTAGTCTGTGCCTTTTCAAACATAGATTTAATATACTCATGAATTTCAGTGGGGCAGCTCATATTATTCGTTAGTGTCCAGTCTATCTTAGTGAGTTCCTGTGACACTATTACTTTGCTACTGTAATTTGTATTGAAACGTTTGGGAACAGCCTGTATATGGAATTGCAAACTATTGCAAGCGAGAACTGTGACACGATGGTCCGCCAGAACGGTATTAACCGCCGCAGTGTGCGCACAAGCGGTCAACAGTCTCGCAAAAATATGATCGATACATGACTTAGTGACTATTTTATCTCTTACTTCGATTCGGGTATAGTCAAAGTCAAAGTCAAAGTCAAAAGTATCTTTATTCGATTAGACTTTTACAAAGCACTTTCAAATCGTCAGAATGACACAATTATACAGGATTATACATGCTACCGCCAGGTTCGGAAGGTTGCTTTTACTGAGAAGAACCTGGCAAGAAACTCAGTAATTACTCTTTTCAAAAATATTATACAATTTAAAGAATACAAAATAAATAATTTAAAAAACGTAAGCTCATGTACAATGTTCCAATGCACAAATGTCGATAAAAATTAACATAACTAAAAATCTAGTACATCTACTTATAACTAAATGCGTAGCTTGAGATGACCAGCCCCCACAAGCAGCACCTGTTCACAAGTATGACGTGAATGCCAGCCATTGACGTCCTCAACCATCATAGAGGGAAGTGGACAACCCGTCATCCAGACGCCGCCGCAAGCAAAGGCATTTTAGTGAGCCTGACAACTCAAGCCAGTCAAACAAAGATCAAAACTAATAAATATTAAGAATTGTAACATAAGTACAGTGTCCATGAGACTACTTACAATATTTATCTGGTAATACATTATTCCAAGTTTCTTTATCACATATATAATCACTAACTGTATAATAACCCTTTTTAAGTAATACAGATTTTACAGTCTCTTTAAATTTATCAATATATAGGTATATAGTCAGATATACCACATTCAAAGCCGTGTTCGGATAACATATCTACGTATGATTGCTTGTATGATGAGTGTGATTTTAGATCGATGTTTATATCCCCAAGTATTATCATGTCAGTGGAACGAAACTTACTCAATAGGGTTGATAGTTCAGAGACAAAAATATTTTTATTTGTCGACGGTGGCCTATAGATTGCACATATAGCTACCGATGTGTTATTTACAGTTTTTAATGTACCTGCAATGGCTTCAAATGTGTTCGTTGTTAATGTTTGTGTTGTGAATTTAAGACAGTTTTTTATATATATTAGTATGCCGCCACCTTTTTTGTTCCGTCTTAGCTGTGTGTGCATTCTATAGCCTGGTATTTGGAACAAGTTACATATTTCATTAGATATACCCACTTCTGTTACAATAATGACATCAAAACTCAATGTAGCGGATTGTATAGTACAGAGTAATTTTGAGAAATTCTTAATTAGTGACCGTATATTAACGTGCATACAAAATAAGTTAATGTCGGTTACAGTGATGTTGTTTATGAAAGAGTTTATTGAGATGCAGTTACTAACTTCTTTGATTGTATCTGCCATAAGTAAATTGTACAAAGTGCAACAAACTCAGTAGGTAAACTATAATAGATTATGGCTTACACAGAGATTCAATATCGGACAGAGATCGGATTATGTTAGCGCGTTCTGAATTATCAGTTTTCTTCGCGTAAATTTTACCCTCTTTACACCAGACAAACTTATACGACCCACTGAGGCGTTGTTTAGCAGTGTATAGTAATGTCTTGGTGTGATAGGTGAGAGCTGCGCGGACGTGCACACGGGTCATAGCTTTTTCCTTGGGTATATCTGACAATATGTTGCCTACCAGGATGTCCATCTTTCTAGCACATGAGACCCACTGCTCACGAGCACTTCTTGATTGGAGTTCAACTAGAATTGTTCCCGGTTGTTCTTTACGGCGGCTTGATACCCGGTAGGTACTCACCACTTGTTCGAAGTTCACATTAAGTTTAGTAGCAACATTTTTAACCACGTCAAGGACGTTTTGTTGGGGCGATTCAGGAACACCAGCTATCTCAAAAGTGGAAGCCAATAGTTTCTGATCAACTTCTTGTAGGCGTTGTTCCATGGCTGAGATACGGAGCTCCTGGTTTCTGTTCTTGTTGATCAGATCAGTATTTTTATTAACCAGCATTTGGATCGTGTTTTCTTGTTGTTTAACAATGTTTTCAAGATCTGTTAGTTGACTGTTTATAAACTCAAGCGACCCAGTTACGCTTTCCAGCTCGTCCTTTACTACCTTTCTCATTTCGCGACTGATGTCAGTGAGTAATTTCTTGGAATCAAACCCTAACTTGTCACTTTCCCTGTCTTCTTCATTATCTGACTCATCAGGTTGAAAGAATGAAGACCGCTTTGTCATGTTGCGCAGGCAGCTATCACAGCTCCACTCCAGCCCGTCAGAGTTTCGAAGGGCTGTTATCTGTTTATTAGTGAGCTTCGCACAGGTTGTGGTTGCATGAACACATTTATTGCATCTACTACATTCAAGTCCTGGTGATCTAAGTGTAATATTTCTATTACAACATGTACACTTTTTAAGAACCATTTTGCGTGGGTACTTTTAACTTTAAAAGACTTTTACTTAACACAGACACAAGTACGTCGTTTGCCGCACCAGAGCAGACTGATGACGTATGACGGTGGTTTGCTGTCATTGAAGGGCTTTGGGAATGAGATTGTAAAATCATTTGGAAGTGTTAGGGCTAGCTTAGACATTGATGGAGTAAAAGCTGAAGTAGTGTTCCATGTAGTTGATGACAAATTTTTGGACGTAACGGTACTTGTAGGACAGTCATTCACCGAACAATCACATATAATTGTATATAAGAGTTCTGAGCATTTACATTTCTTTAGTTTCGGAAATGAAATGCCCTTTGTGCATACTACTTTGGAAAATACCCATATCGTTAAGATATTAGTACCCTGTTGTATAAACGCATACGGTCCAATCACAATAAAAGCTCGTACGGAACCACCAATAGATGGTGACATTATTCTAAGTAGCAAGGTTGTCGGAAAACCAGACAATCAATATACCATCTATGGTGGCGTGTATCGGGTAACAAGCGGTGTGTTGAAAATAAGTTTTGCTCCGATTATTGGTAAACTTCGCTTATTAGACGGAACCACATTATGTCGTGCTACAAGAGTTCGCATGGTCAGCCGCATTGTGTATCCAGATTCTAACGTTTCAATGACAGAAGGGATTGATGAAACATTGGTTCGCGTGGGCACTGGCGTTAGCCAAGCTGATAAGCGTAAACTACTTGATATTCTGGATAGATACAAACACTGTTTTGCGTCCAGTTTGAAGGAATTGGGATGCACAAATGCGGCTGAGATGTCAATCGAGGTGAATAGCAAACAACCCGTCGTTTATCGCCCCTACCGGCTGTCCCATAAAGAACGCGAGCAAGTACGTACCATGGTCGATGAGATGTTGGACGCTAACATCATTAAGGAGTCTGTATCCGAGTACGCAAGCCCGATTATTTTAGTCCGCAAAAAGGACGGCAAAATGCGAACGTGTATTGATTACGGGTTACTTAATGCTATAACAGTCAAGGAGCGGTATCCGATGCCCATAATTGAGGACGAAATTGCACGCTTATCACAACAAATTAAACAGAAAGAAAATTATGATAGAAATAGGAAACCGGCACGCATATACAAAGTAGGCGATTTGGTAAAAATCACTAAAGTCTCTTTTAATAACGATGGCAAGAGTACAAAGCTTTTGCCTTCGTATATAGGACCCTACAGGGTAGTTAAATTGTTAGGAAATGATAGGTACAAGCTGGCTTCAATGCCAGGTTTGACAGGCAGTAAAAATAAACGGAAAACTGTGGTGGCTGCTGATCGAATGTTGCCCTGGGTTCACATGGCGGCTCTTGAGGTGCATAGCGAATCGAATGATGAAAACGTTTCTGATGATTGTGATAAGTAAATTAAATATATGGGACATGATTCGCGACGCAATTCATTAATTATTGTGTGTTACCCGAACGTAATGTATCTATTTACTCACAATATTAAAACTGAAATATTTATGTAAGGAATATTATTGAGGATCTTCAAAATAAACCACAAATTGTTTCTCTGAAAATACAAAGTTTTGTTTTATTTAAAACGCCTTTTTACAATATTACAACCATTATTAAGTTATGACAATCACACTTCTATCTCACCTGAAAATACAAAGAAACGACATTTAAAGTTTAATAACATCGCTTCCTCAATTGTATCCTTCGGTTTGTCTCTCTACGTTTTATAACAATAAAATACACAATAATGTAAGAGTCATCCACCATTGAAAAATAGTTCACACGTCACTTGATTGCGCCCTCTACCATCTTCCACAGATAACATAGATATAGAAGGCAAAGTCAAGTTAATGAAATGTCATTCATTTCATTACATCTCCCCCCCTAAGAGCGAAAATTCTAAGCAATGTGCCTATGTGCCTATAGGTTATCTTCACACTCGTTTTCTTCTCCTTCATCATCTGTTACGACAGGTTGTAATTTTGTAATGTGAAATAATGTTGATTCTGTTTTTCTGTTTCCTGTATCAATCCTATAAATGGAATTCGATATTTTCTCTATTATCTTGAAAGGTCCTACTTTTAATTCGTCTAATTTCTTTCTATTGAGTCTATTCCCATTTTCTATGTATACACTGTCTCCTTCATTAAACTCTTGCATTTTTCTATTACTGTCAAATATTTTCTTGTTGTACACATGGGATTTTATTGTATTATCTAATGCTAATCTTCTATCAGTAATCCACTTGTCTTCCTTTTCTATTGTTTTAAATTCATTTGGTAGAATATTGACATTTCTACCATCCAGTAAATATTTTGGTGCAAAACCTGTAACGGAGTGTTCTGTCTCGTTATATTTCTCTATACATTCTCTTGCTAGTGTTGTCCATGTTCTCATATTATTTTTCTCATTAATTTTACATCTTATTTTATTTACTATTGTTTGATTTAATCTTTCATTCAAACCGTTCGAGAAGGGTGTATTCACGGCTGTGAAAATTAGCTTAATATTATTTTCTTGCAAATATTGCTTAAATTCTCTTGAATTAATGTCCGGATATTGATCTGTCAGGATAATTCCAATCTCATCAGTCTGTAGTACTTTCTTTGTTAGATTTATAAAGTCATTTGCATTCTGGGTTTTGGAAGTATCAATAAATGCATACCTTGTGTAGTGATCTACTAAAAGATGTAGGTATTTCTTTGTGGACCTAGATCCTCCAAAGCCTCCAATAGTATCCATTGACATTATCTCGAATGGTTTTGTAGCTGGGCCTAGTTGTGACATTAACCCAATTTTTTTCTGACATCTTGATTTATTTTTTATGCATATTTCACATGTTTTACAAATATGTATAATATTTTTTGTTAGGTTTATAGCTGTATATATAGGACTAATTTTCTTCTGCAATTGTCTGATCCCAATATGGTATAAATCTTCATGCACCTTTTTTATAAGTTTCTTACTAAATTCTTCTGAGAGGATAATCTTTTCCTGCTTCTTAAATTTTTTATAATAGATATTATTTTTGTGTATAAAATTTTGTTTCTTTACTTTTATTGTTTCGTTTTTCTCTTGATCTTCAACAATATCTTTTATTTGTATTAGATTAACTATTCTCAATAGTTCCTCTCTGTTGTCTTCTGATTCTAATACCGGATTTCGGCTTAAACAGTCTGCTTCTACATTTTCTTTACCAGGTATATATTCTACTGTAAAGTCATACTGAGATAGGTAATATGTGAGATCACCCAATTCTTCATCTGTCCTGCATTTAATGTTCATGTTCTCTAGAGGTTTGTGGTCTGAGTAAATAGTGAATTGTTTTTCAATGAGCCAGTGCTGCCAATATTTAACGGCTTCTTTCATAGCAAGACATTCCAAATATATAGCCTTTTTCCGTTTTTGATGTTCATTCAGTTTTTTTGAAAAATATGCCACCGGTTTGTCTTTACCATCTAGTTGTGTCTGTTTTAATATTGCTCCAATGCCTTCCAAAGATGCATCAGTAAAGATTTTGATTGGTAAGTCTTTGTCGAATATTTCCAAGACTGGTTGGGAACATAAATATCTTTTAATCTGATTAAATGATTCTTCACATTTCTCTGACCATACAAACTTCTCGTTTTTCTTAATAAATTATGTAATGGATTTAAGATAATTGCACTTCTTGGTATGTATTCATGGTAGAAGTTAATTTTTCCCAAAAATTGTCTGATGTTCTTTTGCGTCTTAGGAGTTGGAAAATTCCTTATTGAAATCAAATTATCTTTTAGTGGTCTTACCGAATTGTTCTGAATTATATGGCCGAGGTATTTTACTGAGTCTGAAGCAAAGGTACATTTCTTAAACTTCAATCTAAAGCCTTCTTTAATTATTGCCTCTAGTACATTTCTTATGTGTCTTATATGTTCTTCAAAGGTAGGCGAGTGTATCAATATATCGTCAATATAGTTTACAGAGTATCCTGTGAGATTGTGTTTTCTTAGAATATTGCTTAAAATTCTCTGGAAAATTGCTGGTGATGTTTTCAAACCAAAAGGGAGGCAGGTCCACTGGAAGTGGCCATCTTGTGTGACAAATCCTGTCTTACTTCTGTCTTCCACCCGTAATGGTATTGCCCAAAATGCTGAGTTTATATCCAGTGTAGTTAAATACTTGCAATTTCTAGTTTTAATAATTAGATCATCTATCATAGGAAAAGGTTGAGCTTGTGGTACAACAATTTTGTTCAGTTCTCTGAAATCTACACATAAACGGGATTTTTTATTTTCACCTTTTTTAAAAGCCAGTGTCACTGGAGCAGCGAAAGGACTGTAAGATTCTTCTATTAAATTATTCTTTAGTAACATGGATATTTGCTCTTCAATTTCTAATTTATCTTGTATTGTACATCTGTACGGTCTTTTACTACAATATTTGTTTACTAGTAAATCTATATGAGCTTCATAATCTCTAACTGTTCCTATATCATACTTGTCCTTAGCGAAAATTGTTTTATATTCCTTTATAATTTTCTCTATCTCAATTTTCTTTTCATTATCTAAATGGTCTGTCATACATATAAATTCCTCTGTTTCTATGTGTTCATTGAAATTAACTGTATATGTTTTTATATTATTATCTTCATTTCTGTTATTTATATACATCCTGTCTATTTTATTTGTTATTTTCTTTATTTCTATCTGCATGTTCTCATTTTGAGTTAATCTGAATTTCTTTATCATATCCAATCCTATTATGAAATCTTCAAAATCTTCATTTTCTATTATGTATACATCCACCTCTTCTTCCAAATCAAATATTTTTATTTTTATTGTTACCAAGCCATCCGTCTTCTTTACACCATTAACCGTTTTCATGTATGCTATATTCACATCATCTTTGTCTTCTTTTACTTTTATCAATCTTGAATTTATTAAAGAGATCTGTGAGCCTGAATCATAAATGCCACTCACTTCTAGTTTATTTTCTAATAAAAGCTTGATTTTGATTAATGGTGTACTAACTAGTTTTTTTTTATCAGCATTTATGTCTACTTCAATGATGGAGTTATTATTTACATTTTTGGTTCTGAAAACCTTTTCAGGTTCATTTTTATTTTTTTTGAACCAACATGACTCGTCCGGGTGATATCTAATTCCTTTGTCCAAAGATTCACAAGTCTTACATGGCTTCTTCTCATTAGTTTTATTTTTATTATAGAATGTACCACTCTTTATGTTAATTGAGTTTTTCTTGAACATCATACCTTCATATTTTCTAAGCTCGTTGAACAAATCAATAGTGTTGTTGAGTTCGTCCCTGTTTAACTTACTTAAGATAAATACAGGTCAACCAGTTGCGATAAGGTCTATCATTGTTTTGGAATCTATAAATTTGTTTATATCTAATATAAGTCGTTCTTTTTTTATGGCATAATCAATTAATAGTCCTTCTTTATACCTAAATGCGAGAGCATATGTGACCATGTCCCATCCTCGGTTCTTAAAAGTTTCTAAAAACTTGTCTTTCCATTCACTCCATTCAGAATTTACTGTTAGTTTTATGATCATTGAGCTATACCAATCCAAACAAGGTTTATCTAAAAATAACCTCAATATATCTATTTTTGTTTCATCTTTTGTTATATTGAAACGTGCACACTCTTTTTCAAAAATCTCTATCCATTGCATCGCATTCGGATTCTTGCTTGTAAATTTTTCTATAATAAATTTTTCTGAAATATTTTTTAGGTTATGTTGACTTTCTTTTTTAGTTGTAGTTTCTATTATGTCCTTCCGCCGTTATTCGAGGCCTCAATAGACAATATTGAGATGACATCTATGGTTCCAAGCCGTACTTAGGTCATTGTAGTCCCTTTTAATTAGCCAAATAGGGTAACTTCCGCTTATTTTCACCAGGTAACGTCCATCTTGGTATCTCTTCATTGGCGTCTTAGATTTCAAAGCCGTTAGTAATTAAACGCTGTTAGCGTTCGTAAATAATTGTAGTTCCAAGTGTGATAAAAAAGTTTGTAATGTCGGAAAACGAAAATATACGTGATTGCGTGTCGTCGCTGTCATCCACCAGCGAGGAATATCGTCAAAAGCGTAGGAGGAAGCGGCCACGAAAAGAAAAGAATCGAAAGGTATTAAAAGACCTTTCAAACCAAGTAAGTGAAATAAAAAATTTCTTAGCGAGTGCCTACGCGCCTCAAGGCTGGTACCCACATGATTCTGCGCAACAACCTCATTGCTCAATGGAAATGGATGAACAGGAGATAGTACAATCGGATGCGCCCTGTATGGATGTTCCCCCCGAAACTGCCCATACTTTTAACCTCGAATTAGCGACTAACCTCAAAGAACCCACGATCGGAATTGCCTCTCCTGAACATATACAGTTGCTTAACTCGTTACAACATTTTGGAACAGATAATTGGTCAAATGTTCGTTATTCGGACATTCAAAAATCGTACAGCGCAAAACCAGGGTTTGTGGAATTAGAGGTTAACGACGAAATAAAACAATTTGATAGGACTAATGGTTTGGCTATGTCAGATAAATCGTTGGGGGCGATCACGAATGCCGTGATTAAGCAAAATGACGCTCTAAAAGCGGGAGTCTCGGAGCTTTTAAATTGGATAGAGGGGGGTAATAATAGTGAGGACATTATTGACAGAGGTTCGCTACTCACTACAGTAAAAAAAATATATTTGCAGGAGATTTTCAGAAAATCTCACTTGACTGCCTTCAGCTACTTTGCGGTCGCCGCGCTGATATCATTGAACAGAGGCGGGAACCGTTTTTAAATTTGATTAAAGATAAATTTGTGAGAATGTCTCTAAAAAAGATACCCCCTTCTTGTAGCCATTTGTTCAGTCAAGAGGAATTCTCAGACTTTATAAAAAATAATGGGGGAATTAATAAAATTTTTCCAAAACTCTTTTTCTCTACACAAGAAAAAAGATCTATATCTGGAACCCAGGCTGCGCAACCTGGTCCCAGTATGTACAACCAGACCGGTCGCCCCACGGCACCGTCTGTGTTACCAAATCAGTTCTCCCAAAGGCAGAGACAACACCTCCCTCTGCAACCTTACATGCCGACTCAACAGTATGCATCTAATCATGATGCCCCAGCTTATGCTGGACACCAACGATCCTTTCGGCCACAATTTAGAAGGCAATTCACAGCAAGCCATCAGGCCACAGCCACTCAGAGAAAGCCATTTACCCAAATCAATACCGCCCGAGGTAGAGGAAGGGGTATTAGGAAGTACTGACAAAGGACAACCGTTTCAGGGGGGCAGGTTAGGGAAGTTTGTGAAATCATGGACCAAATTTGGGGCACCAATTCCTCTGGTCCACATAATAACAGGCTACAAAATTCCCTTTCAAACTCAACCACCGCTTGTGTTACCTTCCCTCAACAACGGTCAGTATCAAACTGCTCCATCTCTCGAAATGGATCAGACAATAAACAGTTTGATTATGGAAAAAATCCTAGAATATGCCCCCGAAACACCCAGCTTTGTATCTACCCTATTTTTAACCCCCAAAACAGATGGTCCTATGGGTCCCATTTTCAACCTAAAGAGATTGAACCAATACTTAAAAATAACCAAATTCAGACTGATTTCAGTTCACAAAATTCCAGACTTCTTACAGCCAAACGATTGAATGATAAAAATCGATCTTACACAGGCATACTATCATGTACCCGTAGCACAAACCCATCGGTGCTTTCTTCGGCTACTTTACAGAGACAAGCTGCTGCAAATGACCTCTTTGCCCTTCGGACTTGCCACCGCCCCCAAAACGTTTGCATCTCTCTCAAACTGGACAGCAGAAATTCTAAGGGAACGAGGAATTCGCGTTGCAGTATTCCTAGACGATTTTCTGATTGCAGGTCAAGACAGGTCAAGGGTAGTGGAGCAGACAAAAATTGTACTCAAAACTTTCCAAGAGTTAGGGTGGATGGTCAACCAATCAAAGTCAATTTTTGTCCCCCAAAAAACAATAGAATATCTAGGCCTTTTATGGGATACATGGATGAACAAAAAGAGTCTGCCGGAGAAGAAGAGTCTACGGATCAATATAGAAAGGATGCTCATGCATCAAAAATCAACACTCCTGGAAGTTCAAAGCTTAGTAGGGACATTGAATTTTGCCAGACTATCGGTTCCACAGGGCCGGCTATACTTCCGTTGTCTCCTGTCACATTGCAACAAACTACTTCGAGACAACTCCAAGAAGAAAATTCCTCTTCCCTCTCAGGCCATCGAAGAGCTCAAGTGGTGGATGCAAAATTGCGACAAATCAAGTCGACTTCACCCACCAACACTGACACACTTTCTCACAACAGATGCAGCGGACTCAGGTTGGGGAGCGGAATTGAATGGAGTCAAAATTCAAGGCAACTGGTTGGAAGGAGAAGAGCCTGTTCACTCGAATCAAAAAGAGATGTTGACTATTCTGAAATGTTTGTACCAATTCGGTCATTTTCTGAGACATTCATCAGTTTTGCTTCAGTGCGACAACAAATCGGTGGTGGCATATTTAAGGAACGAGGGAGGAACTCGATCAGTTCAGCTGATGAGTCTGACTTATCAGATTTTCAAAATTCTAGATCAGTTCGACATTCACCTAATCGCTCATTACATTCCCGGAAAATACAACGGAGTAGCCGATCGACTTTCCCGAAAGGCGATGCTACCCGAGTGGCATCTACTTCCGTCGTTGACAGAGGTAGTTTTTCAGAAATGGGGAGTCCCAGAAGTAGACCTGTTTGCATCAAGTCGTGCTCACGTAGTCCCAAAATATGTCAGCCTAGACCAGACGGACAAGGGAGCATGGAAACACAACGCGTTTGCTTGGGATTGGGAGTTCGAGCTAGCGTGGATATTCCCCCCTCCGAATCTAATACCGAGAGTCCTCATGCATCTCAACCGAGCGATAGGTTCATATCTCATAGTAGCACCGAGGTGGCCTCAAGCGTTTTGGAGAGCAGATTTAAAGTCTCGAGCCAAGGCACCACCTTTCACGGTGCACCAGTTAGAGTCCAAATTAATAGATCTATCAACAGGCCGTCCCCCACCAAAAGTACGGGAACTGACCCTCGAGATTTGGAAATGTGGGGGTGGTCTGATGCAGTAAAATCTTGGTCAACTCAACAAAAGACTCTACTACGAGCAGGATGGCGGAAATCCACTCTAAATACCTACAAACCCGCATGGTTGCGATGGGTAAAGTGGTGTCAAAAGTCCAATGTTAACTTCACCGATCCCTCTGGATCAGAATTAGCGCAATTTTTAGCTGATCTTCATCTAGTAGAAAAGTTTGCATACAAAACAATTTTGGTCCATAAGTCAGTAATTTCCACTCTGTGCTCTACCAAAGATGGTTGCCAACTTAGCTCTAATGTTTTAGTGAAACAAATATTAAAGTCTATCGCAACATATGAGGCTAAGACTTGTGATAGTACCAATATCTGGGATACAAATATTGTAACACTCTGGCTATCAAATAATGGGCTGTCAGTTCAGAATCTGTGGGAAGTATCTAGGCGGTGCGCTATCTTACTGCTACTTTGTTCAGGACGTAGAGTACATGATCTCACGCTTTTGTCTGTGTCGGATACCCATTTTATTGATGATAAAACCGATGTAAACTGTGTAACTTTCTGGCCATTATACGGATCCAAGACTGATACTCCATCATACACCCAATCTGGCTGGAAGTTGTATTCTAATCATGAAAACCCTAATATAGATCCAGTATTCTGGGTAAGAAAGTTAGTACAGGTTGGCAAGGAAAGACGTAAAGAGGGTAAAGTGTGTAACCTATTTGTAACAGCCCGGGGACCTGCCAAGGTTGCTTCAAGAACTATAATTGCAGGATGGGTAAAATCTGTTTTGTCAGACGCGGGTGTAGATGCAACTCCTGGAAGCGTGAGATCAGCTGTTGCATCTAGGAGTTGGATAGAGAGCCTTTAGATAGAATTTTAGCTAGGGCCAACTGGAGATCAGAGAATACATTTTCAAAGTTCTATAAGAAAGGAATAATGCAGATACCTATGTCAAATAATAATATTTCATTAGGACCTCTGTTTGAACCTATAAGATAGTACAAACTGTGATAAGTAGTGAAAAAATTAAACATAAGTAGTAGTAGTGTCCAAGATATCATAGTTGTATAATTAGCCAGTTAGTTAATTATTAAAGAGGGGGCCAAGGTAAAATGTGAGATTCTATTATAACAATTCAGACTGTAAAATAAGCTAACTTATAATAAGCTAATTAACAATGTTGACTAGTCAAGTAGTTTATTAGCAAAAGCAATTAGTGGGGACCATATCTTGTCATTATCTTGTAAGCTCAATTATGAAAAGACTTAAGTCAATATACATTATTTATTTATTGTTTTATCCTGCATAACATAGAAAGCAATAACTGTTAAACTAGTGTGTAATCACATTGGCGTCTTATTCACCAGGCGAAAACAAACAATGTCTCAATATTGTCTATTGAGGCCTCGAATAACGGCGGAAGGACATAACAGCAGAGTTTTACCTACCATTAAAACTCATATTATGTCCGGAGCCTTATTCGAGGCCTCACAGTAAATCCTGCCTGGTGTTAGTTAAGATAGATATAAGTAATATATATTGAGACCACAATGAAGAGATACCAAGATGGACGTTACCTGGTGAAAATAAGCGGAAGTAACCCTATTTGGCTAATTAAAAGGGACTACAATGACCTATGTACGGCTTGGAACCATAGATGTCATCTCAATATTGTTTATTGAGGCCTCGAATAACGGCGGAAGGACATAATATGAGTTTTAATGGTAGGTAAAACTCTGCTATTAGTTGTTCCAAGATATGTTGCAAACTGTCATCTTTGTCTCTTGTTTGTTTTGTGCTCATTTCCTCTAAATATTGATCTAAAAATTGCATATTACCTTCCTCATCTACATATGTTTTCTTTAGATTTTCATCCAATTTTATCCATACTTTTCTACATTGGTGTCTTTTCTTTATGCTATTTTTTACTTTTGTGAAAGTGTTCATTTTAACAATATATGTATGATGACTCACCGGCCTCAGCTCCTCGGGTAAAGCATAACATTTTCCTTCTTCTGTAGATATTGAGGTTATGGCTAGTACATTAGATTTGCCATCATTTGAGGCTATCATCGTAAACTCAAATTGCAGCCGGTCCATCCTCTCTTAGTAAACAAAAATGTCGTTTTATAAGGAATATTATTGAGGATCTTCAAAATAAACCACAAATTGTTTCTCTGAAAATACAAAGTTTTGTTTTATTTAAAACGCCTTTTTACAATATTACAACTATTATTAAGTTATGACAATCACACTTCTATCTCACCTGAAAATACAAAGAAACGACATTTAAAGTTTAATAATATCGCTTCCTCAATTGTATCCTTCGGTTTGTCTCTCTACGTTTTATAACAATAAAATACACAATAATGTAAGAGTCATCCGCCATTGAAAAATAGTTTACACGTCACTTGATTGCGCCCTCTACAATCTTCCACAGATAACATAGATATAGAAGGCAAAGTCAAGTTAATGAAATGTCATTCATTTCATTACATTTATATAAAGAAATCATTTAACTTATAATAATTGTTACTTGCCTTCATTGTGTTTGATTATAAATGATCTTGCTAGAATTGGATGGGTTAGCAAGAATTGTACAGTATGATGGTATCCGATGCAGTTCCTGCTAGAATTGGATGGGTTAGCGGGAACTGTATTCTTGTGTGTGCCGGCCTTGCTAGAATTGGATGGGTTAGCAAGAATGGTACAATATGATGGTTTCTGATGCAGTTCCTGCTAGAATTGGTTGGGTTAGCGGGAACTGTATTCTTGTGTTGGCCGGCCTTGCTAGAATTGGATGGGTTAACAAGAATGGTACAATATGATGGTTTCCGATGCAGTTCCTGCTAGAATTGGATGGGTTAGCGGGAACTGTATTCTTGTGTTTGTCAGCCTTGCTAGAATTGGATGAGTTAGCAAGTATTGTTTTGTCCTACGACTATTAGAGGGGTTCGTAGATGTTTGTTATCAATGCTGTAAGAATTGGATGGGTTTACAGCAATGAAAACATTTTTTAATGGTCCTGTAAGAATTGGATGGGTTTACAGGACCGACGGTTGGTTTACTTATAAGTTATGTAAGATTGACTAAAATAAGATTAATTTATATATATCTTAACTTATGTTAACTGTCCGGTGAGAAATGAATAGGTTTACAGGAAGGACTGTTGGTTGATTTTCTTGAACCATGTTGTATGAAGTTTATTTAAGAACAAAAAGGAGACTATATGTTATATGTGTGCATAGGTATATTGTACTATTAGAATCGAACTGTTCTTGGTTGGTTACCTGAATTAAAGTAAACTAGGTATGCTTATCTGTTTAAGCATATCTCTGTGTGTATTTATGTCACTAATGTTAGAAATGTTATGTTAGCTTTAGATAGATTTAAAAATTTTAATATTAGTAGTGATCTTTCATAAATTTGCATTGTACAAAAAAAAAATCTTAACTCGCCCTTCTGTTAAAAATAGTAATTTTCTCCCTCGCCGAGTGTAAGGTACGACCTGGCTCCGTGTATGGGGACATAAACGAGGTCAGGCTGGACGAGTGTAAGGTTTATGGTTTTGAATACAAGTTTGATTTGATTCGTAAGTAACCGCGCGTTAGTGAGCGATTGGTCAGTGAAAAACGGTTACGAGGTGGCGTGAGCGAGTGGGGGCATTCTATTTAAAACGACCGGACGGTACGGACGTGGAATTAATATTGTAAGCCTTGGTGCATTGGAATATAATGTGTTTCGAGATTATACTTTGGTTTTTGGTTGAGGAGTTGCTGTGAAAATAAATAAGGTGTTGATTGTGGTTGGAGTTATTTTATTACACGATCGAGTTACTCTAGGGTAAACCTGCCCCTTCCTTCTGTTTCTGCGACCCACTGGGGGCTGAAATGCCAATTCTTTTCCGCTGTTTCGACTGGTCTTGTACTTTGGAGCAGCCGGCCACTGGTTCATTGGACACTTCACTATTTGCATTTATGTGCTGCATACCTGAAACAACTATACCAGCTTGCCTGATGATCTATTTATTAATTTAAACTACTAACGTCTGCCACTGCGTAGGAATTGGAGTACACAGAGTCTAGAGCTCGAAAATGTATTTAAGCCCCATATGTGGGGCACATACTAAATTTACTTTTCAAATATTATATAGAGTTAATATAAAAATGCTCTTTTAACGCGTTCACTGCTAACGACGCGTATGTGCGTCCAATGTGTTAAAGGTAGCCCGACCCGGGGTTCGAACCCAGGACCTCGTGCTCCGCAGAAGCGTTTGCAACCACTAGGCCAAAAACTGATGTGCAGTGATTTACAACACGTTCTTTACCGTGAAGGAAAACATCGTGAGGGAACCTGTACATAATTTTGCACTTTGAAGTAATTCAAAGTGCCTGAAAAGGCGATAGACTCACCATCTTTCACGTAGGCACTTAATCATATTGTGAAATGTGGGTGTTTTTGTTACAACACTCCTGTTTACCCCTTCGGGATGGCGTGAGCATAATTATTTATTTTCATTATCCCGCGACTTCACCGGCAAAGTGAAGCCTATTCCACATTTTAGCAATCAATGATGTATGTTAGCTAACAAACTGTTGTTACTTATTAACGCATTCTGCTACACAATCGGACCTTACACCAGTGCGTCAAACGCATATCATTGTACAAATACGCTTTCGCTCTGTGCTAAAACCTCAACATAGCGTCGACGTAAACTCAAACTCAAAATATCTTTATTTGATTAGACTTCTTACAAAGTACTTTCAAATCGTCAGAAGGACACAAAATACATTATACATGATTATAAATGTTACCACCGGGTTCGGAAGGTAGCTTTTGTTGAGAAGAACCCGGCAAGAAACTCAACAATTACTCTTTTAAAAAAATATATATTATACAATGTTTTTGGTTACAGTATTTATATCTCATGAATATAAGCCCATGGGACACAGCACAAATGCTCAATTGTCAAATGTAAGATATTCCCCAGTACTATTCGGCACTTCTGCGCGTTTGAGTATTATTATGGCAGGTCATAAAGCACTCGCTTGTTTACGACAGGCAATAAAAACATGCGAAAAGGAAAAGGGTCGGTACATATCTGGTGTAATTTCATGTAGGTAAATTCCGTATCTGTTCTATATAGCAAGGTGGGTAAGGGCCCTTACAATTTGGTCTTATTTAAACAATAGACGCGCAGAGTCTGCTTTAGCACACAGTGAAGGCACAGAAATTTGTATGGACCACATAAGCGTCGTTAGCACATAGGAAAGTTCGGATAAACGCGCAGGCGCGTCGTTAGCAGTGAACGCGTTAATAATCTATATATCTATACAGATAAATAAAATGTAAGAGTCTCTTTGTAATTCTAAAATAACAGTTTTTAACTAAATTCATATAAAATTATACACGCTACTGTCTTTTTAGTTACTCCTTGAAACATCAGCTAACTGCCAGTGAAAGTCCCGTTAAAATCAGTCCAACCGTTTCAGATATTACCCGTAAGAAATAGACAAACAGAGTCAGAGAAAAACATTAAAAATTGGTTTTTCAATATCAGTACCGTGTATTTACTTCAGACACTTCAATTTTATTTATCTGTATAGATGTATAGATACCTGTATTATGCTGGGAAACATTATTTTCAAATGGTTACGGTTGTCGCTTCCTGGAGCGTTTAGGTGCTTTAGCACCGCAGTCTCTGGACCGCCTTTGACTAATTTCGCGGTTTCGCATCCTTGCTTGTGCTCTCAAATTCAATCTATGTAAATAAATTTGCCTTCTCAAGCGTAAACTCGGGCAAGTGGTGATTTTAACGCCATTCCTATTAATTATGAACTTGCCACACTTATGTAACGATCTGCCTGGTTGAACTCCAAAGTCCAAACCACCTGGAAGCACCCTCTCTCTGGGCCGATGCTGCCGTGGACGGCCTGGATTGGTAGTGGGCACCCAACCCGTGCTGCGCGGAAGCAACACTACTGGCTGCATTGTTAATTTCTCATCTGAAACAAGGGGTGCAGACGCCCATGAGCACTTGAATGCAAGTTATGTTATGAGTCAGTGTCTGTTTGTCTGTATGGCGCGACGCGAACAAAATGCACGCGCAGTTACCCTCACTATTTTAAATACATAAACATTGCCGCGAGTGTTCCTTTAGTTACACGTCCACTGCTTAGGAACTGGAGCGTCCTACCTAATCCGCCCGATATTAAACCCTGATGTTGAATGCTTTTTATGTCTAGCAATTGCTCGTTTTACATCCTCATATAATTTTGAAAAAAAAAACTACACAGTATGTGGCTTTGCATTGGTGCCTTATTCACGGATAATCCATACTATATTATATATGCGAAAGTAACTCTGTCTGTCTGTTACGCTTTCCCGCTTAAACCACTCAACCGATTTTGATGAAATTCGGCACAGACAATCTTTAGACCCTGAGAAAGGACTACCTTTTACCTAATGCTACCTTTTATTAAGAAAAAAGTATAATATAAAACTAAAACTACGCAGGTGAAACCGCGGTGCACAGCTAGTATAAAATAAAATAAAGTGCTTATTATTCTCAACCGGACCACCTGGCGGAAAGTGGTTACCGCAACTATGGACGCTTCCAAACCACAGGAGCTTCAAATATTTTTATGATCCCCTATTTACATCCTTTATTCCCTATTCGAGAGGCTATTTCGTAACACGCGCAAACAAATCATTGTTTGTCGAAATTTATCCAGTTATTTGGAAAACACGAAGTAATAAAGATACTAGCAAACATAAGTTTGAATGCGAGGAACAATCATACCCGCAAAATCGCATTTATATAACTGTCATCATCTCCCAGGCTTTATCCCATATTTTTTTGGGGTCGGCACTTGATTCAGCCCGATGTGGCTGATCACCTGATTTGAATACGAAGCTCTGCGATCTCACCTTCGCAACCCATTTTTACATGGAAAATCTGTGATCTGGGTTAACCCAGATGTCGGATTATTTTAGGCCTCCGACTGTAACGATTGCCAAAGATGATAAATTGGCATACGGGACCGACGGCTTAACGTTATGCGCAATAGCAAATGTGCCACGAGCTCCGCATTTACTGTAATTAATAAAATTCACACACAAGTACCTTTATAAAGATGTGAAGCCATTTTTACTTCTGTAGGTCTCGAATTTTTCGGAGGGGTCTTACGCGTCCTCCTATTTGGCGGAGAGGTGTGGTCTTTGTTGCTTTTGGTCCTTGTTGTTCTTGGAGTAGGAGGCTCCTGGCTAGAGCAGAAACAAATAGTTGCTGTTTATTTATTTATTTATTTGTCTTACTTTCAATTAATGATATTTCCCCATAATGTTTTCTTAAATATTATACATGTGCATGCAAGGTTGTATACCAAAATGCCTTTCTTTACTTTTCCTTTAGTTACACGTCCACTGCTTAGGAACTGGAGCGTCCTACCTAATCCGCCCGATATTAAACCCTGATGTTGAATGCTTTTTATGTCTAGCAATTGCTCGTTTTACATCCTCATATAATTTTGGAAAAAAAACTACACAGTATGTGGCTTTGCATTGGTGCCATATTCATCATCATCATATCAGCCATAGGACGTCCACTGCTGAACATAGGCCTCTCCGACCGTTAAAGTGTGGACTATATGCAGGGGTGAATTTACATTGAATGAATTGTTCTGACGCATATGCACAAATGTTGTTACACTTGGGTTTAAGAAATTTAGAAAATTCGTTGTAAGCTCCCACGAAATTTGTGCCATTGTCAGATAAAATGCTGAGCAGTTTTCCTCTACGGGCTATGAACCGATTAAGTGCGGCAATGTAAGCTTCGGTGGTTAGTTCAGTAACAAGCTCTATGTGAACTGCCCTCACAGCGAGGCAGACGAAAATGCAGATGTAGGCTTTACTTAATTTACAACCCCTTCCCATTTTGCTGGCGATTAAAATGAGCCCAGCAGAATCAACGGCCACATTGCTAAATGGATAGTCAGCATGTAGACGTTCTTTAGGTAGGCTGTTCATTAGTGGTTGAGTAATTTTTCATGTGTTACCTTTCTAGCAAGATTCCTACCACCTATTATCCAATATTTATGACGCAGCATAGACAATAATAGTTGCGGGCCTGCATGTTCAAGTAACCTATGATAATGTCGGACTAATAATAATGAGAGGTGATGAGATGAGTGCATTGAGATTGGACGTTTTGTGTCATAATCATAATTAGAATTGGGCGATATATAATTGAAATGCAGCTCTGCTAACAACGATTTATATTGAAAAAGACACCAAATAATATTAATACAAAAATTATGTTGTACGTGTAATGGCGGCAAGAATAGAAGAGAGAGAGAGAGCGCGCTCATAGACATCAGGAAGTAGTTAAAAATGTACATAGACAAAACAAGGAAACAGTGAGGCGATTACATTCTAGTGAGCCAAATGCACAGATGTAAAATATATATTGTACATAACACCCCCCTGTTGCAGAGCAACCCTAATATAGTAGTTAACAGTTTTAAGTTTACAATCAAAAACAATAAAGTTAACTGATAGACTGCCTACTCAGCCCTACGCTATTAACTTGGGTTCGGTCTGTCTGAAGTGTCAGAACAGCCACAGAGTAGACATCATTAGACCTTAGTGGTCCATAGTAAGTACATATACTAGTTATATTTATATATTTCATTAAACATGACAGCTTTCTGAAGTTAATGAGTCTAGCAAACATACTGATTACATACACGGAGTATTGTACAAGTAACATAAAAGCAAACAGCTAGTTTTATCACATGACTTTTACATATTACAAAACTTATGAACTAGAATTGAACATGAACATAGTATGTACACGTAAATATTAAATACTACGTGGTCGAGTCAAAACTACTGTTCAATGGGCAATACAATAATTTTGGTAATTGGCCGTACATACGAGCCATTTTTCGTTTTTAGCATAACAGATCTAACATAGTTGTCTTTGCCATGGAACAATTTAATAATTTTCCCCAAAGGCCAGACTTGGGGTGGAACATTATCATCCTTTATAAGAACTAAAGCATTTATCAATACATTTTCATTTAATTTATTCCACTTATACCTTATTTGTAGTGAATTTAAATAATCATTTTTCCAGTACCTCCAAAACTGTTGACGCATTTTACATATCTGTTTGTATATAGTAAGCTTACTTTCAGGCACATTCATAAGGTTACCTTCAGGAAAGGCAGTGAGACTGTCTCCTATTAAGAAGTGGGCCGGAGTTAAACACTTATCATCAACATCATCTCTAAGGGGTGCAATGGGACGACTATTAACTATAGCTTCTGCTTGAATTAAAAATGTATTTAGATGCTCATATGTTAAAACGTTATTGCCTATTATCCTCTTTAAATGATGTTTTACTAATTTAACACTACTTTCCCATAATCCGCCCCAGTGAGGCGAATAAGGTGGTATGAACACCCATTCAGTACCTTGCATACTAACGAAATCGTGAATAGATTCATACTCATGTTTGAAGATATCATGCAGTGCCCTCAGCTCGTTATTGGCACCTTGAAATGTGGTCCCATTATCGCTGAATATTTGTAGGCACCTACCCCGCCTCGACATGAATCTTCTGAGAGCATTGAGAAACTCTTTCGTCGTGAGGTCAGAGGTGAGTTCAATGTGAATGGCTTTGGTACACATACAAACAAAAATACAAACATACCCCTTGGTTATGATGGGTTTTCGAATGCGTGCTACTTTGAGAGGAATGGGGCCTGCGAAGTCGACGCCAGCTAAGAGGAAAGGTCGGTTGGGGGTCACACGGTACCTGGGAAGATCTGCCATCATCTGAGAAGCAGCTACACCCCTGAATCTGTAACATTTTACACATTTGTGAATGATGTGCCTTACACGATTCCTACCATTCAATGGCCAGACAGACTTGCGCAAACTCGACAACGTGGTTTGATTACCAGCATGAAGCAGCCTCTCATGCTCATATTTAATGAGTAGCGTAGTCACATGATGATGCGACGGTAGCAACAGCGGATGCTTTTGCAGAGGAGAAACATTTGAGTAACTCAGACGACCCCCCACGCGAATGAGATTTTTATCATCAACAAACAAATTCAAATATTTCATTTGTTTACAAGTGAATTCAACATCGGAACTATGTTTCTTATTATTCAATTGTTGAAACTCTTTATAGAATTGTTCTTTTTGTGTGATTGCGATTATCTTTTCAGATGCCTGTTGCAACTCTTGCACAGACAGATAGCCACCAAATTTATCATTCGGATTTTTTAAGTTGCGGACGAAGCGCAGAACGTAGGCAAATACACGCCTTAATTTGCTCCATGAGGAAAACTTTTCAAAGGTACTATTCCATACAGAAATGACTTCATGAGAAGCATGACTTACAGTTTTCTGTTCAGGAACCGTGATATCGACACTGATATCATCGTCGCATACAAGTTGGTCCTCGGCTGAAGACAGCCAGGCTGGCCCATGAAACCATTGTTCACAACCAACAAGATTTTGAGGTTCTAGCCCACGTGAAATGAGATCGGCAGGATTGTCAGCAGATTTGACATGGCGCCAACGTTCCTTAAGCGACAGCTCCTGAATCTCAGCTACTCGGTTAGCAACAAACAAAGTCCAACGCGCTGGGTCGGCCTTTATCCAGTGTAAAGTGATCATAGAGTCAGTCCAGTAGACAATCTTATTTTTAGAAATGCACAATACCTCTGCAACCTTATCCATCATTCTAGCCAATATCAGCGCAGCAGAGAGCTCTAGCCTGGGGAGCGTGACTTGTTTGAGTGGTGCAACACGGGACTTAGCAGCAATTAAGTGGACTGTATATTTACTACCTTCGCAGCAACGCGCATAAACGACAGCGCCGTACGCCTTGGTAGAGCTGTCTGCAAACCCATGAAGCTCCATCCTCTCAACAACACGCTCCTTCAAGCAACGAGGCACTGAAACTGAATTAAGCGAAGCAAGATTGTCACAAAAGGGCTTCCAAACCTTGAGGATTTCAGAAGGAATCTCTGCATCCCAGCCAATATTAGATTTCCATATCAATTGCATCACAATTTTTGCATACACAGTGACAGGAGCTATAAGACCCAATGGATCAAAAACCCGTGCAATATCAGACAGGACATTCCGTTTTGTATACTTTCCATTCATTAAATCATGACGCACAACAATTTGAAAAGCGTCATCAGCAGGATCCCACTTCAAACCAAGCGTTTTTATTGATGTATTGTCATTATTATTAAAAGCAAAGGTGCATTTTTCACGCTTCTCAGGAGGCAAGCTTTGTAAAATTTGTTGAGAGTTAGAATGCCATTTGTGTAATTCAAATTGGCCACATTTAAGAAAACTCTCAAGCTGACGTATTGTCTGAAGAGCAATGTCGATATCATCAGATCCATGCAAAATATCGTCGACGTAACAACCTTGTAGAATAGCATTAGCAGCAAGAGGAAAACAATTACCTTCATCTTCAACTAACTTAACCAACACTCGCGTGGCCAGGAAGCTCGCTGAGGCTGTGCCGTACGTGACACGATTCAGTTGAAGACACTGCATTGGCTGCGCTGGATCGTCACGCCACAGTATTCTTTGCAGCGGCTGATGTTTCTTGGACACCAAAATTTGCCTGTACATTTGTTTTATATCAGATACAAAGGCATATAGATAATTGCGAAAACGCAAAAGCACTGAAAACATGTCAGGTTGCACCACAGGTCCCACAAGCAAAGCATCATTCAATCTGACACCTGTAGAGGATAGCGCAGAGGCATTGAACACCACCCTTAACTTAGTTGTAGTGGATGAATCTTTTATGACAGCATGATGAGGCAGGTAAAATTCTACCTCATCACTTTGATGTGGTTTAAATTTCTCCACATATTGAGCATGACCAAGATTAATCAACTCATTTATAAACTCCTTGTAGGACTTTGCAAGTTGTAAGTTATTCAAAAACTTTAATTCCAATTTATGGAAACATTGAAAAGCAATATTAAAAGAGTTACCTATTTTTTGAAGAACATCAGGCTTAATAGGAAGTTCAACCTCATACCGACCAGTGCTATCACGAGACACAGACTCAATGAACAGCTTTTCACACGTCTTCTCCTGAAATGATAGCAATGGTTTATTATTAGACATTTCTTCTAAACTCCAAAACCTTGCGATGTCATCATGCAATTCTGTTGCATGAAAGGTATTCACTTGTTTTGAAACCAATATACCAGCATTTTTAAGGGATAAATCACCACAGACCACCCAACCGAATGCAGTATTAAACAGATACGGATATTCTTTCCCTAAAGAAACTTTTCCATCACGTAGTGACTCACCAAAAATATGTGCACCCAAGATGACATCAACTTTCTCCGAGCGGTTGAAGTCAGGGTCAGCAAGTTCAACAAAGGAAGGCAATTTTAGCCCCTTAACAGAAAATGCAACACAAGGCAGCACACTTGTGAGAACATCCATCACACCAAATTCTGATTTAATTTTAAATTCAGAACAACGGGAATGAACACTTAAACAAACTTTGTTTTTTATTTTGGTACTATGACCTCCTACACCAGCTACCACAGAATCAGTGTAGTCAAAGTCTTTACCTGTAAATTTAGTAGCTAAATCTTTAGATATGTAATTCTTTTGACTGCCTACATCTAACAGCATTCTACAAGTAACTCGATTACCATCAGAATCACATAAGACAGCTTGAATCGTAGGCAGCAATGAAATATTAAAGTCATTACATACAGATGGCAACGCTACGTTGTCTCCCCACTTGTACAAATGGACTGTTTGTCATGATGTAACAGAGAGTGGTGACGCTCTTGACACTTCTTACATGTATCACTTTTGGGACAGCTTGACACACTGTGAGAATCTGCTAAACACAAGACACATAACTTTTCTTTTTTAACAAAGGCTAATCTTTCAACTGCGTTAATTTTGAGAAATTTGAAGCACTTACTTGTGTAGTGAGACTTCTTACAGTAAGAGCAACTTTTGCTTGGGTGTTTAGCAGGGCTGGTAGTCGCATGAGAAATCACATGTGCAGACCGCTGTCTACTGCCATCTGTAGGAACATCTCTAACCAACATCAGAATTCAATAAAAGCCTGGAGTGATGGAAATTCATTTGCATTGCGTTGCATCTCATAATCACGGAGAGATCCATAATCAATCTTAGTGGACAAAAGGTGTATTAGTATTACATCAGCTAGGTTCTTTATGTCTAGTGACAATAATGAGTGATAGCACTGCATGAAATCATTTATAAATTGTCTCAAATTGTATGCTTTGCTAATTTTGTTAAGTGAAAATATATTGTTAAGATGATGTTGAGCGATAAGAATCTTATTGTCATACCTTTTTGACAGCAATTCCCATGCCTTACCATAATTATCACTTGTACACTCTAATGTTGACACTAATGAGGCAGCCTCCCCCTTGAGGCATGATTTTAAATAATAATATTTTTGAACAGAACTGAGATTTCAATTATTGTGTACTAATGAGCAATACAAGTCCTTAAACTCCATCCAGGCACCAAAATCCCCCGAGAAGACAGGTAGGGATACGTTGGGAAGATGTATATCACCAGAGCTGTGCTTGGGCGGGTCCGCAGTCTCGCCTCGTTCCATCCGTTGAAGCTGCGTCCTCCTTTTATATATATTGTTCATTAAATCGGTATATTTATTCTCGATTATTAGTCCTTCCTCTGTATGGCTGTCGTCAATGCCTTCCAGCTTCATGTTACAATCGTCGAGCCGTGAGAAAAGTTCGTTGAGTCGATTTTCAGCTACGAGTAATTCGGACGGCGAAGTAATTCCAGTAACATCACCGAGGCTGTTCTCAATATTGGTGATGCGGCCTTTAAGGTATCGACGCATATTTATCAATTTAACCTCTTCCTCGTGCGTCGGCGTCGGCGTGATCGGCCGCGTAGTCATATTTAAAACAGCACAACACGACTCAGCCAAATACAAAGGCAACGGTCGAAGGGCCAAATGGGCGATATATAATTGAAATGCAGCTCTGCTAACAACGATTTATATTGAAAAAGACACCAAATAATATTAATACAAAAATTATGTTGTACGTGTAATGGCGGCAAGAATAGAAGAGAGAGAGAGCGCGCTCATAGACATCAGGAAGTAGTTAAAAATGTACATAGACAAAACAAGGAAACAGTGAGGCGATTACATTCTAGTGAGCCAAATGCACAGATGTAAAATATATATTGTACAGAATTGCTTAATCTACCACCAACTCTAATAATGCCTTCCTTTGATATAAATGGATTTAAAGTTATGAATTGTGACTTCAATTTTATGTGTCCGTTTGCTAATAAGCTACTATATTCCCGTGAAAACTATCCATCTGTGCTATTTTACACAATGCAACATTGGCAGCTATTAACTCTTGTACTGATAAATGATTGCTTATTTTATTGCTTGGATTGCGGCAGCTCTGAATAAACTGTAGCATGTATGCCACTACACGTTGTAACTTTGGATACTCAGAGTACTTATGCATAAATTTATCCTGATCTGTGATAAACTTACAATGAGATTTCAGTTTTGGTAAGTCAGAGGCGACATCTCTCGGCTGTGGAGGAAGAGGAATGTCATGAGTTGATAAGAAAGCAGGCCCAGACCACCACACCTGCGATGTTTTCAACTCATTTGCGTTGCAGCCCCTAGAGCCTATGTCGGCTGGATTTAAATTTGTAGGAACATAATTCCATTGGTATGAATCTGATATGTCAGTGATTTCGTCGATTCTGTTCAATACAAATACCTTCAGACTTGACTTTGGTGTCCTAATCCATCCCAGTACGACAGTTGAATCACACCAGAAATGCCAGCTGCCTTATCTTTTTAGCTAGCCAAACAGCTAACAGAGCGCTGCAAAGCTCGAGGCGGGGCATAGTTATGCCCTTCAGCGGAGCGACTTTGCTCTTCGCACTAATCAAATGTACTTGTGTGCCTCCATTGCTAGAGGTGGACCGCATGTAGATGCATGCGCTGTATGCCTGCAGTAATGCATCACTGAACGAATGGAGCTCGACACCAGTGGGTAGGTCACCTAGTACATGCCTAGGGATGGAGATGTCATTTAAACTTGGTAATGATTTTAAGAATGTCAACCACCTTTTTTCACTATCAGGTGGTAATTTTTCATCCCATGATAGCCTTGAAGACCACAGCTCTTGCAGGATAAGCTTGGCAGCCAAGAGGCAAGGATTAATGAGCCCCAATGGATCAAAGAATTGACCGATGGTGGACATCGAGTAGGTTAATCGTGTAAAATAGAGTGTCAAGTGTACATAACCAACCGAGTCCCAATGTTTTTGCCTTATCATCATTCATCAACCGAAAGCAATCCTTTTTTTTTTCGTCGTTAATTTTGTCCAACAATGACGCCATTTTCTCAAGTTGATTTGGCCCTCTTTAAGTTGGGAACCAACACCTTCACTAATGCGGACAAGTTCAGTTTCAGAATCAGCCCCAAAGATGAAATCGTCGACATAGAAGTCATGTAGACGGATCGACGCATTCTTGTCCCAGCTGTACCAGGCAGCGTGTAGCTAAGTAAACACACAAACGCGGTGACTCCAATACCACCTTACGTGCACGAGGCAACGAGGTTGTGTAATTTCGCCTTTGCTTGTCGCGTTGATGCAGTTTCTTAGCTGTATTTTTCTGCCCCATGCGTTGATTGAGAATCCCGACTCCCGAATACCTTATGCCTCTTGCTCGACAAAATGGCTGCGCCCAGGTCGCTTGTTCAAAATCCGGATCGTGATGGCAAACTGTTGAGGCGTGAATCTCTCGGGAGAAGTAAAATTCGTTGGCACTCTTATAAACATATAATTTGCATCATACATCAATTTTGATCTTAAATATATTTAGAATACAAGAACGAAATTTTCTGTAGTTTTCCGTACCCCGATCCGACGAAGAGTGCCGAGCTGCATCCAGTGTTCGGAACCTGAAGTGGACTGATTATCGTACCAGGGGCTGAAAGGGGCGTAAAATTATCGTACACGGATCGAAATTATCGTACTTTTTAGGATGATGTCTATTATAGATAAATAAATCATATAAAATGTAATATTGATATGCATGCAAGTACTAATACTAATACTGTAACCAAAAACATTGTATAATATATATTTTTTTAAAAGAGTAATTGTTGAGTTTCTTGCCGGGTTCTTCTCAACAAAAAATACCTTCCGAACCCGGTGGTAACATTTATAATCATGTATAATGTATTTTGTGTCCTTCTGACGATTTGAAAGTACTTTGTAAGAAGTCTAATCAAATGAAAATACTTTGAATTTTAAATTTTAAGTACTAAGGTTTTGGATGTAATATAAATCATATAGTTAACAACACCTAGTCTATTTACTTTATTTAGTCCAACCAACACAGACTGCATCATATCATTCCTACTGTAGAAAGATATACTTACTTTAAATTCTTACCTATAAAGTATTATGTAGTGTTCATTGGGTCGGCAGTTTTTCGATTAGACAGTTCTCATAGTTCTTGTTGGCCTTAGAGCGAAAATTGGCCAACATCACTATAAATCCCTCTGGCCTCTAGCATTCTTAGCAATTTAGTTTGATGTATCACTTTATCTTCTTAATTAAATCAGTTTCTTCTTTGATTTTATTTACACTTTACGTGATACATTTTATAAACACTGAGGTCTCGTAACACAAAACAATAAATTTGTAGTGTGTGAACCGCTTAGTAAAAGTTTCCAAATCGAAGTGGTCGGAAATTGCTTCACATATAGAAACATTAACTAACTCCCATCTTCGGTTGGATAATAGTGCTCATCGCTCGCGGTCTATAAAACACTACTATTCTATAGTTGCTATGAACAATTAAAGTGCGCAACGAATAAGTACCAATTCGTTGTACACTTTGCTTACAAAATCGCAACTTTTGATTTATCGATACACAAACTCCTGTCAAAAATGGTTACGGTGGCGGCTATCAAATCGGTTAGCCACTCGTGACGTCATTTTAGTTGTACACTGACGTTAGGGAATACCAAATCTGTCAAAAACGCCTGTTTGACACTTGATCGTTGTACACTTTGCAAAGTGATCATCACTCAAAAGTTAGGGAATAGCACCGCTGAAGGGATACGCGATCGCTAGAGTCCGCACGACTTCGCGGTGGACAACGATTTTGAGTGTACAACAAATGTCAGTGAACAACAAAGTTAGCGAATAGGGGGGCGGTGTATATATATATATACAGTCGTGGTCAACTAATAAGGGACATGCAAGATAGTGAAGAACAATAACCGGTTATGTACATACAAATATAAAACTCTATTGATTTCTCAGTAACTATTATTTGCATAATTTGGTCCGATTATTATGCTTTGAATGGCTGTAAATAAAATAATAAATAAATAGAAAAATGTATTTAATATCAAAGGTTGAATATGTATTCAATTTTAAGGTATAATTCTGTAGCTGGACATTTAATTAAGGACAGTAAACTATAATGAAAAATAGAGTTAAACAAAACTAATAATCTGCAGTATTATAATCTTTAACAGCTCCATTTTATTACGTGTAAAATCAGCACCCAGTAGCAAAACCTTTGTTAGTAATTACCGCTTGACACCGATGTGGCATTGACATTATCAGTTTCTGGTATGTTTCGACAGGAATGTTTGCCCATGCCTCACAAAAAGCTTCATTAAGTTCATCTAAAGTTGTGGTACGATAAGTGGCTACTTTTTTTCTTGATTTCGTGCCAAAGGTGCTCGATTGGGTTAAGGTCCGGCCTATGTGGGGTGCAAGGCCAGGAGACCTCCTCGTGTGCCCGATCCATTGTTTGTCCTAAGGATACGTCCGAGGGAACGACAATGGCTTCGGGACGGTGCACCCTGGAAGTCGCCGACAGTCTCTTCGGGGGCCTCCATCGAGTGACTTAGCTCCTCGATGGCGATCCCTGGGGACACTGTCGTCGATGACCAACACCTGGCACTCGACGCAGGTGGCGGAGGTGGAATTCGCTCCTTGTGCGTCTCTGTTCAGCAGAGATGACAACGGATGCGAGCCTGCGTCACCCATTCCCAAGGCCCGGCGTGCCTATGGGAACTAGACCTTCTGTCTAGGGCTGGGGGGTGATACCCAGCCAAACGTCAGGAGGATGGGGAGGCACTCCGAAAGGGGTGCCCGGGGTTGACGCTATCTCGCTCGTCACCCCGTGAATGCCGTAATCACCGGCTCTTCCTTCAACGATTCCAGTTAGCGAGGCTGGATACGTCGGGGAGTCGGTGACCGGAGAGGGCTTGCCTTAATTGGCCGGCCTGCGAGGAGCAAACCTCTATAAAAATCCGACAGCGAAGTCGTGAAAACCTGAGAGGCTCTGGGCCACCTCTCAGTATGTAAGTCCCCCATTGTCGGAATGGGCGTCACCCGGCAATGGTCTTTATATCGACCCATACTCGTGGGATCTGATATGGATAATTTAAAAAAACAAACGTCGACGAAGGGAGAGGAGAAAATGGTCGAGGGAGTAAA
Source organism: Watsonalla binaria (assembly GCA_929442735.1). NCBI lineage: Eukaryota > Metazoa > Arthropoda > Insecta > Lepidoptera > Drepanidae > Watsonalla > Watsonalla binaria. The sequence continues at coordinate 6,095,173 of OV838939.1, read as the reverse complement.
ATCCCAAGACGGGCAGGAGACTACAGGGGCGAAGCAGGCGCTGACCCCCGTAGTGGTGTTGGAGAGCAGTAGCGTAGCTGCAGCTGGGACGGCCCGACCAAGGTCGCAAAAGAGGAGCAGGACTAATTCTGGCTCCTCCTGTGGCGAGCAGACGACTGCCAAGGTCGGAACGGCGTCACGTGGCCGCACGCGCTCTGGCGCCACTGCGCGAATAACGCGCGACCGGTCAGGCCGCTTCATCCGGCCTCCCACACCTTGCGCGGGAAGCGAGCGGGGCGAGGACAGCGACGCGATGTCGGACATGTCGCTCGTGTCGCTGACCTCGGGGGAGGCTGATGTGGCGTCCAGGGTGGGCCCCTCTGGCAATTGCCGAGCGGCCTTCCTTAAGGACGATGATGACGACCTGTCCGGTCCCGAACTGGCCCTGACAAATACCAGGGCCAAAAAAAAGCTGCCCTCGATTGAGGAGCTCAAAAAGAGGATGGAGGAGATGCCCACGGATGAGTTGGGCGCCCTCATTCGAGAGCAGCAGACGGCGGTCGAGAGAGTTGCGGACAGGTCGAAGCACCTGAAGGGCAACTTCGTGCACCAGCTTGGAGTGAGTGCACGAAGGACCGAGGCGGCGTCGCTTGTGCTGGCGATGCGCACATCCGCGGGCGCAAATACCGAAAGGTTGGAGCGTGAGAACGCGGATTTGCGCTCGCAGATGGCGGCCCTCTCTGCCCGGATGGAAAAGCTCACGGAGGAGCTCTCTGTCCTCCGTGGAGCGGGCAGGGTAGGGGCCAGTGATGCCGCCTCGGCACTGCCTTCAGGTGTGGAGGACCTCACGCGCGCTATCATGGTCCAGGTGGGAACCATGATTAGCGCGCGGTTCGAGGCCCTGGAGGAGCGGCTGCTCCCTGAGAGGCGCATGCGTCCCCCACTCGCTGCGGACGCTAGAAGAGCGGCTCAGGCGCCTGTCGCGCCACCTGCCGCACCGCCTATTGAGCCACCCCCTTGCCCGGCGGCCCCGGCCTCCGGGCCACCTGCCCCGGAGACGCGGGGACGTAGGAGGGGAGGGAGGAAAGGCAAAAACAAGCGGAGATCGGCCGCTGCCTCAGTGCTACCGACCGCTGCTCCTCCTGCTGCACCGCGGGCAGTGCAGGCGCCACCCCCCCAGGTGGCATGGAGCACGGTGGTGAGCCGTAAGGCCCAACCAAAGGCTGGGCCCAGTACAGGGCCTGCTCCTGCGAAGCCTGCGTCCCGGCCTCCGCCGTCGCGCAAACCAGAGAGGGCACCCGCGCGGCCGCCAACGGTCGCAGCGATTACTGTGACGATCCCGGAGGGATCGAAGGTCACGTACGCTGCGGTGATGGCGGCTGCGAGGGACAGGATTAAGCTCGCCGACCTCGGCATTCCGACTCTTCGGAATCGGCAATAACCGGCGGGCTGATCCTGGAGGTGCCCGAACCGGACTCTGCCTCCAAAGCCGACGCGCTCGCGAGTCGCATGCGGGAGTCCCTCGCAGACCTGGGCGTGCGAATTGTGCGCCCAGTGAAGACGGGGGACATGAGGGTGCTGGACCTCAACGAGGCCATCACCCCCGAAGACGTGGCGACCGCGATCGCGGAGGCCGGAGGCTGCGCGGCGGCGGACGTGAAGGTGGGCCAAATCAAACGCCCCTCACGTCTGGCCCTCGGGACTGTGTGGGTCCGCTGCCCACTCACCGCGGTGCGCAAGCTGGTCTCAGCTGGGCGCATCACGGTTGGGTGGGTGTCGGTGCGGGTTGAGGCACTGGAGGCACGGCCTTTGCAGTGCTTCCGGTGCCTCGAGATCGGCCACGTGCGTAGCACATGTCCGAGCACCACGGATCGGAGCACCATGTGCTACGCATGTGGAGAGGCGGACCACCGGGCGAGTGAGTGCACTCGCCCGCTAAAGTGCCCGCTCTGCGCGGACCTGGGCCGGCCCTCTGGCCACAGGATGGGGGGCAAGAAGTGCTCCGCTCCTCGTGGCAAGAGGGGCCGTAAGCCGGGTCCCGCGCTGCCGAACGGCACGGGTCCGGCCCGGTCGGGTTCTGCCCCGACCGAGGCGGCAGCAAAGGCCCCAGCACGGCCTTAAGGCCCCAGCGAGCCCTGCAGTGCAACCTGAACCACTGTCGCGCGGCGCAGGACTTGTTCCAGCAGTCCGTCGCGCAGTGGTCGGTTGCACTGGCGGTGGTGGCGGAGCCATATCGCGTCGTCCCAAACCACCCTCGCTGGTTTGGTGACGACATGGACTCCGTCGCCATATATTGGGGTGGCGGTAGCGGCGACCCTCCCTGCTCCCTCATTGAGAGGGGGCTGGGATACGTCGCCGTGAGCTGGGGCCGCATAGTCGTTGTGGGCTGTTATGTCTCCCCCAACTGTACCCTCGCCGTCTACGAGGCGTACCTGGACGGGGTGGCCAACTGCATTCGCAGATGTCTGCCTCGTCCCGTGCTCGTCCTGGGCGACTTCAACGCTCACTCTCGTGAGTGGGGGAGCGCCCGGGATGACCCAAAGGGGGAGACAGTGCTGGAATGGGCGGCGGCGCTGGACCTCCGGTTGCTTAACCGGGGGTCCGTCAGCACCTGCGTGCGCTGGCAGGGGGAGTCGATCGTGGACCTCTCGTGGGCGACTCCCCAGGCCGCGCGCATGGTGACGGGGTGGAGAGTGGCGGAAGAGATGGTCACATTATCCGACCATCGCTACATAGCGATGGATGTGGCCATCCGCCCTCCCCGCCCCGACAGCCGCCGCCGTAGCAGCCCGCCGCGACGATGGTCTCTCAAGCGGCTCGACAGAGATCGTCTCTGCGCCGCAGCCATCGTCGCGGCCTGGCCTGAGAGCCAAGCGGATGGGATCCTGCCCGATCCTGAAAGGGAAGCCGCCTGGTTCCGGGACACGATGACGTCCATATGTGACGCGTCGATGCCCCGGACCAGACCTGCCAAGCCCCGGGCCGTGTACTGGTGGTCGGAGAGCATCGCGGAGCTGCGCGAGATATGCCTCCGCACCCGACGCCAGTACACGCGTGCCCGGAGAAGAAGGCGAGCCACAGCCGAAGAGTTGGGTGGAGCCTACGTGGCATACCGAGGCGCCACGAAGGCGCTGCAGGCAGCCATTGCCAGCGCCAAGGCTCGGTCGTGGGATGAGCTCATCGGGGGACTGGAGAGGGATCCATGGGGCCGCCCGTACAGGATGGTACTGGGCAAGCTGCGCCCGTGGGTCCCTCCGTTGACGGAAACTCTGGACCCGGCATTCGTGGAGAGGGTAGTCGATACCCTCTTCCCCAGGGTCCAGAGCAGTCCCGCGCCCCCCTCTCCTTCGGAACCGACCATCTGGTCCGAAGAGATGGGGGTGACGACCGATGAGCTGGACCGAGCCGTGAGGCGCCTCGGAGCCCGAAACACGGCACCAGGCCCCGACGGAATTCCTGGTCGGGCCTGGGTGTTGGCTCTACCCAACGGACTGGGGGACAGGCTGCGGCGGCTGTTCAACGACTGCCTACGCTGCGGCGTGTTCCCCAGTGGCTGGAAAGTGGCTGGGCTGGTTCTCCTCCATAAGGATGGAAGACCCGCGGACTCTTCCTCCGCGTATCGTCCTCTCTGCCTACTAGATGAGGCGGGAAAGCTGCTCGAAAGAGTGTTGGCTGACCGCCTCAGTACGCACCTGACGAGCGTCGGGCCGGACCTGTCGGAAGACCAATTTGGCTTCCGACGCGCGCGGTCGACAGTGGACGCGATCATTCGCGTCCGAACACTGTCGACGCAGGCTGTATCCCGGGGCGGAGTGGCGTTGGCTATCAGCCTTGATATAGTCAACGCCTTCAACAGCCTGCCCTGGGATGCAATATGGGGGGCCCTGGTGTACCACCGCGTGCCCCCCTACCTGCAGCGCGTGGTCCGTGCCTACTTGCACGACAGGTGCGTGCAATATGTGGGCGGAGATGGACGACTTCACCGGAGGAAGGTGTACTGCGGGGTCCCACAGGGATCGGTCCTAGGGCCACTCCTGTGGAACCTCGCGTACGATGCGGTCCTGCGGGTCGACCGCCCCGACGGCGTTAGCATCGTCTGCTATGCGGACGACACGCTGGTGCTAGCCGTCGGGGCGACTTTCGAGGAGACCAACCGGCTCGCCGAGCTTGGCGTGGCATGCGTCGTGGAGAAAATCCACGAGCTGGGCCTTCGGGTAGCGGAGGGAGAAGTCCGAGGCGCTGTGGTTCCATAAACTCCCGAGGGGAAGGGAACCACCCAGCTCGTCGGTTCGCGTAGGTGACGTGGAGGTCCGGGTGGGACGGTACTTGAAGTACCTAGGTCTCACCCTGGACGGTCGCTGGGGCTTCGAGGAGCACTTCAGCCGCATGGTCCCCCGGATCAAGAGGGTAGCGGGTGCATTGCACAGACTGCTGCCCAATCTCGGGGGGCCGAGTGAAGGAGTCCGCCGCCTCTATGCGGGGGTCGTGCGATCCGTGGCTCTCTACGGAGCACCCGTCTGGTCTTCCAGACTGGGTGTTAGGCGCTGCAGAACTATGTATAATAGTATGCAGCGTCCTATGGCCATCCGGGTCGCACGAGGGTATCGTACCCAGTCCTTCGAGGCGGCCACTGTCCTGGCGCGGTTTCCGCCCCTGGACATCCTGGCGGAGATGGATGCTCGTGTCTACGACCGTCTCCGCCGGGCGGACGGAACCGCGCCTCCTAATGCGGCTGAAGTGCGCAGGCAGGAGCACCGACGTGCGCTTTTGGCGTGGCGGGAGCGGCTGTGTGAGCCGCAGAACGCCCGCCAACGCGCTGTCGGTGCAATTTTGCCGAGCCTCGGGCCCTGGCTAAAGAGGAAGGACCACGTCACCTTCCGGCTGACGCAGGTACTCACCGGACACGGGTGTTTCGGTGAGTACCTGAATCGGATCGGTCGCGAACCGACGGCGCAATGCCACCACTGCGGCAGTGACCGGGATTCCGCACAGCACACGCTGGAGCAGTGCCCAGCGTGGAGCTCGGAGCGTCGAGTCCTGGTCACCAGGATCGGGCAGGACCTCTCTCTGCCACGCGTAGTGACGGCTATGCTGGCAGACAGAGAGGCATGGAGGGCCGTAGTCTCCTTCTGCGAGACGGTAATGTCCCAGAAGGAGACCTCCGAGCGGGATCGGGAGAGAGCCGATCCCTCTCGGAGACGACGGCGACGGCGGGGCGGAGGCAACGCACGCCCCGGTCCGTCCACCCAATAGCCAGGGTCTAAGAATATGGCTATGGTATCCCCTGCCTGTCGTAAGAGGCGACTAAAAGGGGGCCGGAGGGCCTGCTGGCGGTGGTCGGGGTGGGAGCTTTGACCACCGGCGCGGGCCCGGGAAGATGGCAGCGCGATGTGGCTCGCTCTGCCTCTCCCAGGGCGGTCGGGGACCTTTTGAAGGTTTCCCCCTCATCAAAAAAAAAAAAGTCCGGGCTATGTGCTGGCCAATCTAGCACCGATACTGACTGACTGGTAAGAAATAGACTTGACTGAACGGGCGGTATGTTTCGGGTCGTTATCAAGCTGAAACATCCATATAATAGGGAGATGCTCCTCAGCATAGGGAAGCATCGTTTCCTCCAATATTGCCTTGTATTGATGTTGGTCTAAGTTACCCTGAACTTTCCTCACAGGTCCCACTCCACGTCCAGAAAATGAACCCCACATTTTAATGTTTCCACCGCCATGTTTCACCTGTTTGTTTGTGAAACTTGGATTCATTTCCGCTTTTACTGGACGCCGTACGTATTGTCTTCCATCTGAAGAAATCAAATTAACCTTGGTCTCGTCAGAGTATAATACATGTTGCCATTGGGCGTAGGTCCAAAGTCCATATTTACGTGCAAACGCCAAACGAGCATTTCTATGTTCTTTCTTCAACAACGGTACTTTGCGAGCCACTCTTCCGAACAACCCTGCTTCTATCAGACGGTCCTCGCAGAGACACCAGCTCTTTCGTCTGTCCCAAACACTTCGTGTTTAATTAAAATAGAGCCTAGAAACGGATCTTTCTTAGCTAACCTGGTTATCATTCTATCTTCTTGCGGAGTTGTTTTTCTCGATCTTTTTGTTCTGGGCACATTTAAATCTGTGTTATTGCGTCTGACATGTTGCACTGCATTGTATATGTGGTGTTCACTATTAATTTATATGTTTACTTAATCAGCGAAATAAAACAACTTTTACATTTACAACAACGCCGGTCCGTCCGCCATGACACAGAGCAGTGTTGCCAGCACTATATGTCACAGATGAGGAGCGGTCGTGCACATTTAATAATTAAGCACAGAACACTGAATGCCACATCTCTCCCTTTTTATAAATGTTTGGACAGTACAGGAAATGTTACAGTAACTTTATGCGCTACAATCAGTTCTTAATTCTAAACTCAGTAGAATAGCACATTTAATAAATTCTTAAACTTAAGTGGAAACTATCACTAAACCAGTAGTTCAGTCTTTGCTTTATTAATCTACTTCCACAAGATATATTAATACAATTTGTGAACAAATAACATTAACAAACATAACTCAAACTGTAGGTGGCTCTAACATAACATAAATTCAACCTGGTAGGTTAGGCACACACTAAATAACATTGTCTTAGTTAGGATAACACAACATAGACCATTAGTAAAATCAATTCACTATTAAATATGTTAAGTACGAATAAATATAATTTAATACTACATGTGAAAGTAGTTTCATACATAACATACATTATCTTAACTAGGTTTATACTAATTAACAATATTTGGTAAGAATAATACTATACAGCATAGTCAGTAAGTTATTACACCATTATTAATAAATTAGGTGAATGAATACAATATTACAACTTGTACATGAGCATATAAATATAACACATTAAGAGTTATTATTACTTTCATTTGTGCATACTTCCCAGTTCCCTTCAACCTTCTTCAGGTGTATTATGTTGCGGCAATACTCCTGTCTGTGACAAATGTTGTGTGTTTGTCACCCTGTGTGTGGTGGGGTTATACAACAGAGTTTAGTTTGTTTTCTTTAGTCATATTCTTAATATAAACCATTTCTCCAATATTGATTTGATTTGGTCAAGCATTCCTTTTTCTGTCCTCATTATATTTCTCTTTTTCTTTCATTTCAAGGTCCTTATCCTTCACCTCTTTGTTCAGTTGAGAGTTCTCTATGTCCAAAGCAGTAGGTATTTTATCTCTGAACTTTTTTTCACTAGATGGCGCTATAAAGTAAACATTATCTCGTATATGCTCTTCAAGCAATAATTGATATAAAATTCAGAACTGCCGTATTTTAGAGACCTAATATTTCAAAAGTGATAAATAGACTACGGAGCACTAGTGAGAGTGTTATCTAAGGTGACTGTTCAGTGAATAACATAAATGTTTACTTCGTAAATACTTGTTCGACCGGCCAACCTGTGACTGTGGATACTGTTAAATTGTACGATTTCGTTCCTTTAGTGAAGTGATAAAGTTTTGTCTGGCGTGTTCAATATTTAGCTGGATAAATTGTGACAGACTGCACATTATTTCATGAAATTACAAACAGTTCCAGTAATTTCTATAACAAATGACTGTTAGAATTTAAACTCATACACACAGTGACATCCGGTATCCAATAGCAGAATCGCGGCATAATTCTATCCACCAAAAGGTGTCGCTACTTTCTTCGGTAATCTGCCACTGGCCCCAACGACATCTGTGTACCGCTACTTGCTTATTTATCAATACTGGATCACTAGATTACTGCTTTCCACCGCTAGAGGGCCTCACCGGTCTACTGCTATTCACCGCTAGAGGGCTTTACCTGCATGGACATTCATTTGCTATAACTAGCTCTGAGTTGACTTTGCACCAATACCGCAAGAGGTCGCTAGCAGTCTTAACTCATTGTTGTAACCTTGCAAGATGAAGTGCTGCGGCTGCTCGATCATATTTAAAGGCACAAACTATCTAAAATGCGATGCATGTAGATCTGCTTATTGCTATGAGTGTCTTAACATCAAAGCTGCAGAAGTATCTAAGCTAGATAGAAATCTCCTGGCGTCTCAAAAATGTCCTTCTTGTCAAAACATAACCCGCAGAAAAGTCAACTATAATACACCAGTTCGATCTAAGACCAGTGCGACACCTGAACCAGAATGCTCCACGATCGGCATGAACTCGTCGCCTGAGGAAAGCTCCACTGCGTCTTCTTTATCTATTGAGAGCATGAGCAAGCTCTTAGATACCAAACTAGCTTTGTCTTCAACGATAATGATGAATTTGCGCCGGGCTCTTAAGGATGATGTCAAATCTATGATCCAGGCGGAGCTGAGCTCCAGTCTAAACCAACTCAGGCGGGAATTCACTGCAACTACCGACTTCATCATCGCAGAGCAAAACGACTTAAAGGCTCAAATAGCTGTTAGAGACGACAGGATAAAACGCATGGAGGCAGATAGGTTATTGATCCAAGCTGAGTTGCACAATTTAAATGGGCGCTTGACAACAATTGAAAAAATATCCCGAGATCACAATATTGAACTGCAAGCTGTCCCGGAGAGCCGAAGCGAAGACTTATTAGGGATATTCAAAAATCTCTGCAAGCATATTGCTGTCCCAATTTTAGACACCGAAATCCATCACTGCAGAAGAGTTGCGAAAATTGACCCTAATTCGAATAGACCAAGAAATATTCTTGTCACATTTAAGACATATCGGGTTCGAAGGAGAAAGTAGTAGAATTTATATCGCCGAACACTTATCCCCTGCGTGTAAAAAATTACATGCTGTGTCTCGGACTTTTGCTCGCGAAAATGGATACACATATGTCTGGATTAAGTACGGGCGAGTCTATATTCGCAAAGATGATAAGAGCAACGCTGTACTTATAAAAAATGAAGCCTACTTGGAAGAACTGAAGCGAAAAACACCCTAAAATAGAGGAAAAAAAAAAAAAAAAAAAAAATTGTTCTATCTGGTTTTTTTTCTAAATTTTATTTAATGGTATTAGTGTTTTATCAGAATGTTAATAGAATTAGATCTAAGCTAAATTATGTTTTCTGCGGTGCACTTAATTCTAATTATGACCTAATCTGTCTGACTGAAACAAATTTAAACCAGGGTGTGTTTGATGGGGAAATACTCGATGAACGGTATAATATTTTTCGGAGAGATCGATATCAAACTTCTATAACCAAGTCTGAAGGTGGTGGAGTGCTGATTGCGGTAAAAAAAACCCTTAATTTGACACGTCGGACGGATTGGGAAAGTACTGTGGAGGATATCTGGGTAACTATACCATCAGCCAATGGACAACCTAACCTAAATATATGTGTCTGCTATTTACCTCCCGACCTCCCTTTAGATAAGTTATGTTCATTTTATGAAAATTGTCAAAGGATCATATTGAATTCTGATGAAAAGGAGTTGTTCTTACTTGTTGGTGATTTTAATACTCATTTAACGTGGACTAGGAGTGGTTCTTCCCATTATCCTATCCCCTCTGATGCACTTGATAGAAAGTCACAATTATTGATTGAAAACATATCAATATGCAATCTTTATCAATTTAATAATATTCCAAATTCAAATAACCGCTTTCTGGACTTGGTTCTATCCACATCAGAAAGTGTCTCGGTGTACGGTGCAGACCCCTTGGCTCGCATCGATTCTCATCACCCTCCTATCGCTATTGACTTAACACTCCATATAGACTCTGAACCGTGTCGGTCTCAAGCTGAAAGACCAAACTTTAATAAGTGTGATTTTATCAAAATTAAATCTGAGTTTTGCGATATTGACTGGGAAAGTATTCTGAGCTCGCCTTGTCTGGACACCTGTGTTGACGCGTTTTATCAAAAACTGAATGATATTATCACAAAGCATACCCCAATGCGGAAAACTAATTCACACAAATATCCCTATTGGTACAGTTCTGCTTTGATACAATGCATAAAAGAGAAAAATAAATACCATCGACGTTATAAGCAGTTTAATAACCCACGTGATTACGATACTTTTTCAATGCTTCGCAAAAGGAGTAAAACATTAATCATTGATTGCTATAACGCGTTTATCAGCTCAGTTGAAAATTCACTGAACAACAATACCAAATCATTTTGGAGATACATAAAAAATAGGAAGGGGAAAAGTTCACTTCCACGAACAATGCATTACCGTGGTCATACATCTAGCGACTCCCAAGGTATATGTGAACTATTTTCCAACTTCTTTAAAGCATCATATGAGTTGTCACATGTTGGTCAGGCTGAGCCAAATGTTAATTCTATGCCTGAGCTCAATCATAGCGTACTAAGTAATATAACAATTACAGAGACGGAAGTTTTGGCCGAGATTAAGAGCTTAGACCCCAACAAGGGTGCCGGCCCAGATAACATTCCACCTTCATTCATTCGGGCATGTGGAAAAGAACTCTGTGTTCCATTAACATTACTATTCAACAAGTCTCTAAAATCTGGAATGTTTCCCTCTTTATGGAAGATTGCTCATGTCGTGCCTATTTTCAAATCTGGCGACAAGAACCTGTGCCAAAACTATAGACCCATAAGTATTTTATCGTGTATTGCTAAAATCTTTGAATCATTGATTTACAAACACTTATATAATCATTTCAAATTGTATATCTCAGAACATCAACACGGTTTCGTTGAGAACAGATCAACAATAAGCAATCTCCTTGTCTATAAAAACTTTTTGTGTAACTCTTTTGCCTCAGGTGGTCAAGTTGACTCTATTTACACCGATTTCAGCAAGTCGTTTGACAAAGTCAACCACAGCATTTTGTGTGGCAAAGTCTGTTCATTGGGTATACATGGTAACCTCTATAGGTGGATTTGCTCGTATCTTAGAAATAGATGTCAATTGGTTGCTATTGGTGGCTGCACTTCTCAACCAGTATCTGTGCTCTCAGGTGTTCCACAGGGGTCGCATCTGGGTCCACTTCTATTTATTGTTTTTATTAATGATCTGATTGACCAAATTTCAAGCCCTAAGCTGCTATACGCAGACGATTTAAAAGTTTTTAGGGACATTAATGAGCCAGGTGACTGCATAGCTCTGCAAAACGATCTTAATATAATTTCTAACTGGTGTCACGTAAATAAGATGCAACTGAATGCGAGCAAATGTTTTGTTATAACATTCACCAAAAAACATACAAAGATATTATTTGACTATGCAATATCTAATCAAACATTAGATCGCAGACCTATAGCCAAAGATCTGGGAATAATCTTCGACGAACAATTATCATTCCGGTCGCATTATGAGTATATCAGTAACAGAGGAAATAAACTACTTGGGTTCATATCCAGGTCTACTAAAGGCTTTAAAAAACCACTAAGTATGCTCAATTTATTTAACACACTCATAAGAAGCATACTGGAATATGCATGTCCGATTTGGTCACCATTCTATGCTGCTCATATAAACTGTATAGAGAATGTTCAGAACAGATGCCTCAAAATTCTAGCTTATCGTTTCAAGTACGGAAGAAAGCTTTCATGTTATGACGATCGCTTGGCTGCTTTTAAAATAACATCTCTTGCCACCCGTCGTAAAAAGTTTGACCTATTATATTTACACAAAATCATCAATTCCAAACTAGATTGTCCACTCCTTTTATCCTCCATCAACATTAATACTCGTTATAAAATCAGAGCTCCCCGGACATTTCTTTTAAAAACATATAATAACAACACGTCGTATTATAATCCGCTTGTTAGAATGTGCAGACAGTACAATGAAATAGCCATCAAAGACAAGAACATTGATATATTTAACAAAAATATATCTGCCTTGAAAAGGTGGTGCCGGGATAACCTCCACAAGTATTGATCAATTATAATCTACAGTCTAATTAAGTGATTATCCTAAATTTATCCAATTTTTAGATACGCTTTAATAATCTTCTTTATTATCATATCTTCTTTTAATATTATAGTTTTCATATAGTTTCTTTATAGTTTATATACTTAGACTAGCTGTTTACACATATTTTGGATTGTTATCTAGTTCCAATATTTAAGTTAATACTCTTGTTAATGTAATTTCTTCGGATCTCAATCTGTTTGTGTAACATAAAATAAATAAATAAATAAACTGCCTATTTAAAAACAATTCTGATGGTGATTTATCTGTTGTACAAGTTAGGGTGCTATCATAATAAGGTAATCCAGTGAGTCTGTTCTACAGCAAGCTTCTTCCAGTCTGTTCTCTAGCTTTGACTGGGTCCTTTGCCTCTCATACTCCCCATTCTGTTGAGGCCACTAGGGTATGGTATTATACAGTTTTACACCCATCTCAGTTCAGTTTCTTAATTGTCTTCCATTATAGGAAATCAAGCTTGTTGGAACTCCTAAACTTGAAAATATGTGTATCAAAACTAATATAGTACTGTGGGTGTTATTAATTTAATTATTTTAATCTCCTTCTAACTGAAATTAATAATCTATGGCCGCTATCAGGTATTGGCAACTAGGTCTTCAAAAGCAATTGTTATATCTGACCAAGGTTGACAAAGCAACTCACATCTTCAAATTAAGTCCTGAGACTAAGGTACACCCCTTGCAACATTTTAAGAAATTTTCTGCGACCATGTCCATTTTGGGCCACCATACTTTAATGCATAGTCTCGATTTCATGCCTATCCCTGGATGGCTTTCATGAGCTGCTTCCAAAACTCAAACCCTTAATGTTGCTTGAATAATTATAATCTTCATAGCACATACTAAGGTTTCCTAGTAAAGCCGGAGTTCATGCTCAGATAACTTATAATTATTAATGTTCCGTGTCTAATAACCACTGTCAAGTCCTCAGAAGCATAATAGCCTAAGTAGCGGATATCTGACAGGTATCAGTTTCAGTTGTCCAATAGTTTTTGTTATTCCTTGCCCCAAAATGTAGAAATATCAGATGTTTGTTCAGCTCATGCTATTGTTTGAATAGGTTCTTTCATTGTAAGAATTGGTATTCATTTTGTACCTCCTCAACGGTTCTTGGATTGTATGTGTTGACATACATTGTCTAAATGGTTTTATGTAACCGATGTATTTGTCCAACGAGTTTACACCATTGTATGTCAGTGCTTGCTGGTTGGACACTTCTACTGTCTTTAAATATTCCCAGGTCTTGCCTGTTATAATGTTATATTAACTGCCAGAATCTATAAATAAGTTTATATCACATCTCCACCTCAGCAAGATATTTATGCATCATCATCATCAATGTGAAATATGTAGTCAACATTTGATTCAGACTCATATTTTGGCTTCTCAGCAGTGTGTTGCTTGTATTTTTTGGGGCTTCTGCGTTTCACAGAAGTCATTTTCCTTTTAGATGACCTGGTACGACATAGCTTTTCAAAATGACCCAAAAATCCACACTTTGCACAATCTTTATCCCTAGCAGGACAGGTTGCACTATCTGAGCTATGTGTTTTGCTGCCACATCGGGAGCATTCTTTAGTAATGATATTTGTTTTGGCCATTTTGCATTCTCGAATTTTATTTGTATTGCTGTTATTTTGTTTGCCTTCAAAATCATTAAGCTGTCTTTCAACAGTTTCAAGTGCATTCGCTTCATTTGTTATTTTGTCAACAGTGGCAGTATCTCCTAACAGGAGAATTTTCTTCCTCAGATCAGCTGATATGCATTTTTCAGTTATTTGATCTATTAGATTATCATCTACATTTGAGAAATTTCATTTAGTACTCTGATGTCTGAGTCTAACAATAAATTTATCGAATTTTTCGTCTGAATGCTGTTTAGTAAGACGGAAAATTTGTCTTTCATATAGAAAACTTTGTTTCGGTGAAAAGTAATTATCCAAATTCTTAATGGCAATTTGATACACATCTGTTCCCTCTTTTACTTCTGTGTGTGCACCAGGAATATTGTAATAAATTTAATAAGGTAGATAAATAAGGTAGCTCTCTTTTTTACATTGGTATCAATATTAGCAGCAAGTAAATAAATTTCAAATGCCCTCTTCCATTTTTCCCACTGAGAACCTACTGAACTAGACTCTCCATCACAGTCAAAAGCTTCTAAGGTTGCTAACTGAGCCATACTGGAAAGATCTGTAATATGTAATGTGTGATCTGTAGCTACAACATATTATGAGGTAGGTACGTGGAACTTACATTTTTTGGCAAACTTGCGTACATATTTAGTACGTGGTACATACATACATTTGTATGAGTTTAGGTATAATTATAACATAATGACTTATTATGTATTTGCGTACTAATTTAGTACGTGGTACGTTTCTATTTTATGAGTCGGAACGCTCATTGGAACACAATATTTATTTCAACCGTATTTACTTGTAAATACGTCTTGTGAAATGGTAAATAACCATCCACGAAGTTTTGTTTACGAATCAAACAAGTGTCAGAATTTTGTTTATCAAATCACAATATGAACGAATATTTAAACCTTAATAATTACTAGTTCTCTATTGTATAGATTACTTTACCCACTTGAATGTTGTAGGGCTAGAAATTACTTAGGTTTTAGTTGTTTGAAGGCGCGAATTCGCCATTTTGAATAGTTGGTAAAACAATACTAAATATTTTTCTCGACACAAGTTTCGTAGGAAATTCGTAAATTCAATGTAGGAAGCAAATGTTTGTAAATTGTGGTTGTAATTGTTAGCTTATTTACCATTTGTTTCACCTGTGATGCATCGCCCAATTATAATATTGTATCTGTATTGCTCTGATTATATTGATATAACCATATTGTTCATATGTGCTATGATACATTAGTTCAGTACTGTATCTGTATTTATTTTATTAACAGAATGTTTATTATCTGTGACATGTTACATTCACTGTCAATTATGTATCTGTATTTTGTATTAGTAAATTCGATGGTGACATTGGATTAAGACGAACTGTCAATGTCAGGGGGAAAACAGATAAGGATCGTGGTTGATAAATACGAGTGATTAAAAAGTAGAAAAGTAATATTATTGTTAATTAATAAATATATTTACTGAGATTGAATTGTCTTTCATCTCAGAAGAGGGATTGGATATCCAAGCCCACTATAAAAAAAAATACTTCTGTAAGTTCCGACATTGTCTAAGACAGTACTAACTGCTAGATACCATCCCGGCACCAGTCAGTTATTTAGCCATCAACTGCTCCGGCGCATTACACTCGAATGCATATAAGATGAATGGATGAAGAGCACGTCAACTGAAAGAAATCATAAAATGAGGCGGCTGTTCCGAGAGCAACAATACACAATAGTGGCAGGAGAGGTCGTTCCTCGAGAAGAACCCTCAAACGGATGAACGAACATCGACCTAGTCGTGGACGTGATCTTCGAAATCACAACCTATACGTGATGAGCTGGGTAGTGGCTCAGAGGAGAGTTCTAGGCACGAACAGAGATGCATGGATTTCGAATCAGCAAGTAGAATTGCTATGCAAGCTGAATTGCAGCTATCGGTGGAGAGTCACAATAAGGAGCAGCACTACAGTAAGTCTGATTGGGATCAAGTGAGTGATGTTAACATTAATACAGATCTGAGAATTAGTAAACACTTAAATTAGTGACAGTCAATTAGAATTAAATTATTCTTGAATTTAATCTCATAGTCCAAGGTCAAACTTCACATGTGGTTAAACAGAGTAAGGGAATGTGTGAAGCTGATATTTAAGGATGATGCTCAAGTAATTCAATGTGCATTACCAATTTAAAGTGTTGCTAGGTCATAGGTCATAGGTATCAGGCTATGACACCTATATCATTTTATTGGCAAGAATGGAAATTAATATTTGTGAAGTCTTTCCCAATAGTAATAATTATGCTGAATTATTAACTGAAATATAAGCAACAAAATACTGTGGAAAAGGTTGATAAAATATTCAGTACTATAGTTTACAGAAAATAAATTAATTTATATAATAAGAACAAACAATACCATAAATTCAAGCAAAGTCATGAAGTTGAACCAATTTCTTTAGAGTGATGTTACAGTTCCTTCACAGTTACTCGCAGTCACAGTCAAAGGTAAAGCTTCATAAAAGGGCTTATCGTCAGCAAGAGGTAAGTCTAGCAAATGATTTTCTTTTATCGGTTAATGATAAATAAAAAAAAAAAAATTTTAATGAACCGAGTGGAATTTGAATTTCACAAAATATATTAAGGTTAAGGATAAGGATATTGAACTTTATGTATGACTTCATAGTCTATCTCATACTGAATGCAAGCCGGTATGATGAATGGTAAAGAAATGAGAATGAACTGATGCGGATATTGCATGCAAGTTAAATTCATCTTATGCTAGTCAAACCTTATTTGTAAAGAAGAAAATAATAATAGGCAGTGATTTAAAAAAAAAAAAAAAGTTTTTTTTTAATATATGTATATGTATGTATTTTGTGTTCAATTTCTGAGAGGCTGTTGTTTTATTTATATGTATTGAAGTGGATATTTAAAAGGTTAATATATATGAGTGGCAGTGCTGACAGCATGAAACCAGACTCCAGAAAACCCCTGAATACAAAAAAATATATATGTATATTTGTTATTAAAAGAGTTCATAATATTGGGAGCATTAATTGAGCAGAAACTTTACTCGTTTGTATTAGCGATTCTTGTTGTCATTCAACCTATTTTGTGTATGTGTGTTAGCTTTGAAATTTGAAATTGTTACACACACAATCAAAAGTGATTGGAAAGGTGGTGAATTCAATTACAAGAGTACGACTGCGAAATTAAATATAAAAGTAGTACGCGTACATACGGCACATGCCAATGATTTAAACTGTTGTCCTTTTAATGAGTCCACCTCGCAAAAGATGGACATGGCATCGATTTGATGATAAAGGATTAGATTGCTATTGTACAGAGGCATAATGGGGAGTTCAGACGTATATCAGTTATTAGATTACACTTTTAGCAAACTTCTTTCAAATCGTCGGAACGACAAGATTACACAGGCTTTCGTCAGATTCGGAAGGTTGTTTTTTTTTGTTTCTGAGAAGAACCTGGCAAGAAACTCAGTAATTACTCCTTAAAAAAATATATATATATACAAACTAAAAGTAAATTACGTATGATTGTGTAGCTTGATCTCAAGCTCATCAGGTCATCTGACCAGCCCCCACAGGCGGCACCTGTTCACAAGTATGATGAGGATACCAACCATCGCCCTCATCAACCATTATAGAGGGAAGTGAGCGATCCGTCACCCTGACGACACCGCAAGCAAAGGCATTTTAGTGAGCATGACAACTCACACTGGACCAGGATGCTATGTTCGTAGTTGATGTTCGTAATAGTTATCAATTTGAAGGTGATAGAGACTGCCGAGTATAATAAGCCGTTGCGTTGGATACTGGTCTCTCGTTGTATTAGATGGCGAATGTTGCGTGTGAACCATGGTGACGAGTGTATTGCCGCTTGTCTAGAGTGCACGCATCGCAGAGTGATGGGAGAGGGCCCAATGAAGGGACAATACTGTACTATACCTCAGGTCGAGGTTCCATATCGTGTGAAAGAGACGATGAAGGGTTCCTTCTTGGAGATGAGTCTATTAATAAAAATAAAAAAAAATGGTTCAAAAGATGCGAAACCGTCGTGGCTTCGGACAGAGTCCATTCTTGACCTGATTGTGATTGCGATGATGAAAGTAGTGATGGGGACGGCAGTGGTTCCGATTCCAAAGATGAAGAGTGACTAGGGACATTGATTGTCATGCCAGTGATGTGTAGGTAAAACAAGAATTATGATTGCTTGAATAATATTATAATGAATAACAGATGGTGTATTTCTTGAGAATAATGCATGAAATTGAATAGGGTTGGATTACCAATATTTAAACTCTACATAGGTCACGAGCGGTCCGTGTTAACAATGACACAGATGACCGCAGATCGTGAAAGGCTAAGTCGTTTGATAGAAGTGAGCAGTCAGTGCTTGTTGCGTAGATGATTGCAGATCACATTCATAAGCTTATCGTGATAGTAAAACATAGGGTATGAGCGGTCAGTGTAGATGATATTATACAGATGATCGCATATCATAACAGATGTCGTTTGGTAGATGTGAGCAGTCAGTGCTTGTTGCATAGATGATTGCAGATCACATTCATAAGCTTATCGTGATAGTGAAACATAGGGTATGAGCGGTCAGTGTAGATGATATTACACAGATGATCGTAGATCATAACAGATGTCGTTTGGTAGATGTGAGCAGTCAGTGCTTGTTGCATAGATGATTGCAGATCACATTCATAAGCTTATCGTGATAGTAAAACATAGGGTATGAGCGGTCAGTGTAGATGATATTATACAGATGATCGCATATCATAACAGATGTCGTTTGGTAGATGTGAGCAGTCAGTGCTTGTTGCATAGATGATTGCAGATCACATTAATAAGCTTATCGTGATAGTGAAACATAGGGTATGAGCGGTCAGTGTAGATGATATTACACAGATGATCGTAGATCATAACAGATGTCGTTTGGTAGATGTGAGCAGTCAGTGCTTGTTGCATAGATGATTGCAGATCACATTCATTAGCCTGTCGTGATAGTGAAACATAGGTTATGAGCGGTCAGTGTAGATGATATTACACAGATGATCGTAGATCATAACAGATGTCGTTTAGTAGATGTGAACAGTCAGTGCTTGTTGCATAGATGATTGTAGATCACATTAATTAGCTTGTCATGATAGTGAAACAGATTATGAGCGGTCAGTGTAGATGATATTACACAGATGATCGTAGATCATAACAGATGTCGTTTAGTAGATGTGAGCAGTCAGTGCTTGTTGCATAGATGATTGCAGATCACATTAATTAGCTTGTCATGATAGTGAAACAGATTATGAGCGGTCAGTGTAGATGATATTACACAGATGATCGTAGATCATAACAGATGTTGTTTGATGGAATACGACGGATATGAGTAGTCAGTGATCGTTGCATAGATTATTACAGATCACATTTATAAGCTTCACGTGATAGTTAAACATAGATTATGAGAAATCAGTGTAGATGACATTACACAGATAATCGTAGATCAAAACAGATGTTGTTTGATGGAATATGATGGATATGAGCAGTCAGTGATCGTTGCATAGATTATTACAGATCAAATTTATAAGCTTCACGTGATAGTTAAACATAGATTATGAGAAATCAGTGAAGATGATATTATACAGATGATCGTAGATCAAAACAGATGTTGTTTGATGGAAGATGATGGATATGAGCAGTCCGCTGATCGTGACAGACTATATTATGTGATGGGTGTGAGTACTCAGTGAATGTTGTATAGGTGATTGCAGATCGTGACAAACTACCTTGTTTTATGGAACTTGATAGATGTGCGCAGTCTGTCAATGATTGTTGCATAGACGACCACCGATCGTTACAAATAATGTTATTTAATGGAACTTGATGGACATGAGCAATGGGTACATGTTACATAGATGATTGCAGATCGCACTAGCTAACCTGACGTGATACTGATACCCACATGGGTGAGCGATCAGTGTAGAATCGGATGATATTTCACAGATGATCTAGATCATAACAGACTATTTGTAGTTAATAGATGTTAAGAGTGGTGTTCAATACTCATTGGTGGCACGAGATTTCTTAAGATTATTGAATTGAATATGTAATATGATTGTGATAATGATGACTATGAGACTGAGCGAAGTGATTAATATCATTAAACATGCGTTCATTACTATAATACATTTTACATTTTAAGATTAACTGACCTTTATTTAATCTTAATTGATATTTATTCCAGATTAATTGATATTTAAATTTTGGTTGAGCAATAAATTAAATTCAATTAAATAATATGCGATAATAATAACTATAACACTGTGCGAAGTTATCAGTGTTATTAAACATGCTTTTATGTTTAAAGATTAATTGATCTTTATTCCAGATTAGTAGATAATTATTCCAGATTAATTGGTATTAATTCCAGATTAATTGATCTTTATTTCAGATTAGTTGATATGTATTAAAGGTTAATTGATGTTTATTCCCGATTAATTGATGTTTATTCCAGATTAATTGATATGTATTCCAGGTTAATTGATGTTTATTCCAGATTAATTGATGTTTATTCCAGATTAATTGATGTTTATTCCAGATTAATTGATGTTTATTCCAGATTAATTGATGCTTATTCCAGATTAATTGATATGTATTCCAGATTCATTAAATGTATTATATTATGAGATACTATGAGCATAGGTTATGGGCTAATGACAACCGATAATGCACAAATCGCAGATCATTTAACACTATACAAGACTAAGGTTTGGAAATTATTTGTGATCTGAGTTTGAGCGATGTTTTGTTTTATATTTTATCTTGATTACAGATTAGTGAGATTTGATTATGTTACTGAGATATCATGCACATAGGCTATGAGCTTTCACTGCAGGCAAAGAATATTGTTGGGCAAACGCAGATCATAGCAGACTATGTAAGATCGAGATTTGCAAATTGATTTGTGATCTGATTTTGAGCGAATTTTAGTTTTATTTATATTTTCATATCAGACCAATAAGATTGAATGATGTTACTGAGATACTATGAGCATGACCTATGATTGATCAGTGCGCGAAGAGAATGATGTTGGGTATACAATATCATCTGGGTATACATTAGCAGACTTTGCAAAACTAAGATTTGGAAATTTATATGTAATCTGAAATTAGTGTTGCATGATTTTAGTAAGATATTGTTTATAAGTTGTTCTCTGTTTGGTTGCTTTTAATTTAGCTTACTCGTTATAGTGAAATTTGTTTGTTGTTGTATTCTTTTTTTTAAATGTTATTTCTACTTTCTGCAACGTAATTTGCATGGGCAGACTTACTACAGTGGGCATTCTCTGCCAGTCAGTCGCCTTTGGGTGATGGATACAGGCATGACAAGTGTAAAGTAAGGTGTTTAGTCATATATGTTGGACCTTAATTATTATAAAAGTTGTGAGAGGACTCACCTTTAGAGGATGGCCGAGCTGTTAGCTTATTTACCATTTGTTTCACCTGTGATGCATCGCCCAATTATAATATTGTATCTGTATTGCTCTGATTATATTGATATAACCATATTGTTCATATGTGCTATGATACATTAGTTCAGTACTGTATCTGTATTTATTTTATTAACAGAATGTTTATTATCTGTGACATTTTACATTCACTGTCAATTATGTATCTGTATTTTGTATTAGTAAATTCGATGGTGACATTGGATTAAGACGAACTGTCAATGTCAGGGGGAAAACAGATAAGGATCGTGGTTGATAAATACGAGTGATTAAAAAGTAGAAAAGTAATATTATTGTTAATTAATAAATATATTTACTGAGATTGAATTGGTCTTTCATAATCAACCTAATAGCATGGTATTCATTTTCCTACAATAGTTAATACAACATGTATGCACTAAACTTTGTGTAACATTCGTACACTATGTACTAAGTAAGTACTCATTTTGTTTCTCTCTTTGATTCGTGATTAGAATCAGATTACTCACATTTTCTCCTCGTCGCCAATGTGGTGTTCACTATTAATTTATATGTTTACTTAATCAGAGAAATAAAACAACTTTTACATTTACAACAACGCCGGTCCGTCCGCCATGACACAGAGCAGTGTTGCGAGCACTATATGTCACAGATGAGGAGCGGTCGTGCACATTTAATAATTAAGCACAGAACACTGAATGCCACAGTATACCATAGTTTTTTAACAATTTAAATGTTCTGCTATCCTTCGGTATGGCCAACCATGCTCGACAACAAACTTCATGATAATTTTTCGTAGTGTTGGATCGCAACTTTTATTTTTACCCATTTTTCTTAAAAATATTTTTCAAAACTTAAAATAAATATCGGGATTGCCGCCAAAACTATCACGAAACAATAAGAGAAGAAGTAAAAAAGTATTGAGATTCAAATTTTGAAAATAGAACGCAATATCTCAGTGTCCCTAATTAAATGGCCAGCCAGCATTATTTGAACAAATAGCACTACGATAATCTATCAGCTATACTATAAAGAGGTTAAATGTCTAAGAAGTTGTTATTGTTTGTGTAATCGGGCACATAAATGACTAATTATACTTACATGTAAGAGAAATGGAATATGGTTTAGACTCGTTGGAAAATAAAAAATAAATTCACAATTCGCTTTCACCAAAGAGTGTCCCTAATTAGTTGACCACGACTGTATATATATATATATATAGCTATTACTATAACTCGATTACTAGATCAAGGTAGATTAAAAAGAATATTTTTCAAGACACATGGTATAACAATGTTCTTGGTGTGACAAAGAAATAGGAACGTCTTTAAGTTCATAAGCAAGTTATTAAAATTTTAAAAAGTAGATGTGATAACAAATTAGATTTTACAAAATTCTAAACATTTCACTTGCATTGCTAGAATAGCAGGCAACTGTTCAAGCCACAACTCATCATAATTACAACATTCAAGCTAGTTAAAGTGAAAGTGTCCAGAAACATGATATTGCTCGTATACATAATGTCACACCTATTTCAGAAGTAACAATAAATAACAATATTGAATGTGTATTCAGGAACATACAGAAGGGGAGCTTGCTTTGTTGAATTGCACATGTGACATACAATTTTAATAATTACAATACTTGTAATAGTAACAATTCCATTTTATTTTATAACTCGCTATTCATGAAATTCACAGGATGTTATCAGGCTTATTAGCAATATGGACAACAAATTGTCTATAAAAAGTTGATGAAAAGGCTTCCAGCAGATCAATTGTGACCATTTATTTTGTATACATGAAGATGCAAATAATAGAAGCTGCAGAGTAATTGAATATTCATTGTCCCACAAATTTCACTCAATACATAGCATAATATTAAGATGATAATTTTTTTATAAAATACATAATTATATTAAGACCCAAGTTCACCATTGCAAACATAATTTCAAATAAATCATTAAGAAAGTACATAAAGAATACGTAACGTAGGCGTATGATGCCGACGCCATTTTGTTAGACGCCATTAATATCCTAGAAAACACACCCTTGGTACATCCCTTACTATACTAAACAGTAAAACATGTAGAAAGGTTCAGTATAGGCCCTAATAAAGATAGGGCCCCAAAATAATCACTCGAAAATAAATAAAAAAGAGATTGATAAAACTCTTACCTGTATCTGTCTAGTTGACTGGTCGAGTTGAGATTTAGCCGAATATTGGGATCACACTTGAATTTGTGCACTGCAACCAAAATTTCTTCTTTATATCAAAGCTGTGGCCTGCGCCTGCGCACATAGAGTGAGAAAACAAGCTTATTGGGTGAACGCTGACTTTTATTCATAATTTGTTGATAGTTATATAGAATCTATTTACATCTACCTTTCATTATATTAACAATTAGTTTGACCAACTGATTACTAAAGTACATATACACATATGATAATACATATTAAGCTATAATAGTACATCATTCGCTTAATGAATGCCACAAAGTCAATCAAAGAGAACTTGGATGTTAAGCTATGCATAAGTTTATATGTAATCATATAACAGCAACATATAAACTTATGCATAGCATACTTGGGTATTTTTAATGGAACAATGTTGATCGTCAAACCTTGCATTCTCAAACGTATCCACCGAGTCCCGGGACTAATATGCTCTAACTCACTATGTCAACCTGTCTGCTATTCCTAAGATACTTTCTACCTACTGCGTCTTGCACTAGGTAAGACTGTGGCACACTAAATTCTTTGACTACTTTCATATATCTCCTCTTATCACCATCCACTATCATTACTTATTGATTTTTATGCAATGTAGGGAAAATTCGGGCCAAACTATCATACAGAACATTTTGTTCCGTTTCTTGCTTTAAAATCTCTTTATGATTCTTTTTCATTTCCAATTTTTCTTGTAACAACTGCTCTCGAAGAGGTAAAAGCTATGAGCTGGCAAATCTATATTGTGCCTAAGTAGGTGATGAACGAAAATTTTATAAACTAATATAATATCCTGATCTGAATCGATGAATTTCTTAAGTTTGCTTAATTTAAGCGTGACTATTCATGAAAAATTTCGTACAAATAACGATACTGTTATAAATGCGAACAATGCAATTGAGTTATACGATGAAAAGGGATCATTTTAGCATTGTTTTCCCATTCCAGCCTTTTAAACAAGTTAAATTTGATGGATTACAAAAGTAATGGCCGATAGAAATTAAAATACGACTGTATTTTATTACTGACACTGAAGGGAAACTAAGGAGTAAAGAGAAAAAAATAACTATTATTTAAATACATAATCTACGCTGAGTTTAGCTCAACTGATTGTTATCATGATGACACTTTCAATCAATAGAAATAAATTATTTAAGCGCTCGTACCTTTTTTGTAATGTATATTTCCTCAATGATTTAATATTTCAAAGATATAGATAATTACAAATAATATTATTGAATATTGATTGATTATAGTGACACTCCCCTCCCCACTTCAGGGTAACGCATAGACAAAGTAAAATTTCAACGTAAACCATAACGCGCTCACAGACTGCTCTCTAAGTGCCTGTTTGATTACGTATCTCCTCGACACCCACTCGTTCGAGGATCTCAATAATGTGTTCAATTTGAGAACTATTAATTCCTTGCAATGCAAACTTGACATTTTTGGAAGCCCGACGATATCGGGACCATATGGTCTCCTGTATATGACCTATGTATGTGACCTATATAGGTAGGAATAAGGACGATTATAACGTCGCCGCTTATTTCCGAGCGAAATATTTTGTCTGTGCCCGCTCGGAGACGGAAGGAACGTTTCCTCCCCTCTCCCGCGCCCCGCGCAGTCGCGGATAAACCAATAGGAACGTCGGTATCGCGCGACGCGCAAGAACGGCAACCGCGCCGAACGATCAAACTGCCTGTGCGCTACATGTAACTCTCTGTGAACTTTATATTTTATTGTGTGTTTCTGATGTATATTTGGCCTACTCCGACTGACATCTGTAAGTCTGTGGAGTGTACCATAGATTGACTATGGCGCGGCACTACCGACGTCTATGGTATACTATATTTCTATCCGGGACGGTGTTTTAATTATTATCCATGAATTAACAGACTTTTCACTGGCGACGAGGTTATTTTATTCACGCGTGCACATAATATAAATAGTCATGGCCAATTTCATTGGAAATTTATCAGTGTTTGATCATAATACCCAAGAGTGGTACATAATACATAAGACCCATAATACGCATTTATCCGACGAAACATACCGTCTAGAAACTTGGTACACCCTAAGAAGGTCGAAGATATTTCATTCGACGAGCTATCGGAAGTATTAGATGTACATTTTACACCAAAAAGATGTACATTCGTGGTAGACAGAGCGAAATTTTACGAGGCGAGACGGGAAGTGGCAGAAAGTGTCGAAGATTGGGGAGCTCGAGTAAGAGGACTTGCTGTTCATTGTGAGTTTGGAGCGGCCCTGCGGTGCTATTCCCTAACTTTTGAGTGATTATGACTTTGCAAGCGTCCTCGACATGACGTTAAACTGTCGCGTCCTCGACATGACGATAAACTGTCGCGCTACTGGAGGTTCCATAAGAACAAAGTTCATAAGGAAGTTCGAGTGGTAGAGACGGTATCAGTGCAGGATATCGAATCGGGCGGTGACGGAAGAATGCCCTCTACATAGTGCATCAACGATGGCGCCCATAGGCTCAGTTAGGTAGCCTACTGCACATTCACCAACCCGCACTGGACTAGCGTGGTGGGTTATAAAGGTCCAAACCCCTCCCCTCAATGACAGACACAACTAAGAATCGGCCCCTAGTACCCGGCGACTCCAGCAGGAACACCGCCGATGACAGTAGGATGGTGGACCCTGGAGTTTGGGGCGCATACAATCTCCGGGTGGGATCCTCTAACTGTCAAACGACTATGGCTCAGAAAATGGATTTCGATAAACTCAACATCCTTACTTTTAATGTAAGAACACTGCGCACTGAAGAGCGTCTAATGGAACTAGAAAATGCTTTGGAACATGTAAAGTGGGACATTGTGGGTCATGCAGAAATAAGAAGAGAAGGGGAACAGACTCTTGAAAAAAACGAGAATATATTTTATCATACAGGTGGAAGCAGCAGCCGTTATGGTGTGGGTTTCTTAGTTTCAAACCGTTGGAAAAATAATGTAACTGAATTTATTTCCCTTTCCGACCGAATAGCGTTAATGAAATTCAAAATTGCACCAAACAAATCACTTACTATTGTACAAATCTATGCGTACCTACGTCCTCACACTCTGATGACGAAATTGAGTCTTTTTATGACGTCCTAAATGAGGCGATAGATACTCACAAAGGAACGTGGACTATGGTTATCGGTGATTTTAATGCCAAAATCGGATCTCGGGTCAACGCAGATAATCACAGCCTCCTAGGACCCTACGGTTTGGGAACACGGAACGAACGTGGTAAACGATTGCTCCAATTTGCTCTGGGTCATAATTTATCCATAAGCAACACATTCTTTTTTAAGAAGCCTCACCGTCGATGGACCTGGTTTTCTCCAGACAAAACAACTAAAAACGAGATTGATTACTACCTTTCTTCAGACAAACAAATAGTTAACAATGTTGAAGTCCTAAATAGCCTAAAATTCTACTCTGACCATCGGCCCCTGCGCATCATCCTAAAACTCAATTTAAAAATACATCGTATTCGCACCGTTCATAATACTTTAAAGAGAATCAATAAAGACACCCTTTCAGCAAACCAAACCAAATTCACACTGGAGCTCAAGAACAGCTTTACATTGTTAGCACAAGAATCGACAGCGAACATTCAAAGAGAATATGACATGATTAGAGACAGCATTAGAACAGCTAGCCACAAAATAAAGATAACAAAAAACAGAATGAAAAAGCTTAGCGACCACACCCGTCAACTAATAGAGGAGAGGCAGAAATTGGTTATTTATACATCAGAATTCAAGACAAAGGATAGAGAAGTAAAGAGAAGTATTCGTAAAGATATTCGCCATCATAATATGAGCATAGTTGAAGATGCAATACACAAAAATTGTTCCTTAAGAACAGCCATCAAAGGTGCCGATACAGGTAAATTCTGGATTAATAACCTAAAAGACAGCAATGGAATAAAACAGAACGACAGAGACAAAGTATGCTCTAACTACGAATATGCACTGAATTTTACCAAAATTTATATTCCGATGACACAGCAGACACAGACTCCCAACAGAATACCGAATCATACTCATGCCCAGAAGAAATTCTTCCAATAACAGAGTCCGAAGTGCACACAGCTCTCCAGAGCCTTAAATACGGCAAAAGTCCCGGCCACGATGGAATCACCACCGACGCCATAAAGTGCGATGAACCGATTCTCTTACCACATATCACACATTTATTCAACAATATTATTAAAACAGGCTCATTTCCAAATAATTTTTGCCACTCCGAAATAATTCTTCTGCATAAAAAAGGTGATAAGTCCGACATCAATAATTACCGCCCCATAAGTCTCATTATACATCTCTATAAAACCTTTATAAAAGTAATTGAAAACCGTATCTCAGGACAATTAGACAAGAATCAACCCCCCCCCCGAGCAAGCTGGTTTCCGCCGTGGACTATCCACTACAGATCACCTTCATAGTCTGAACCAAATAATTGAAAAGGCTGCTGAGTTCAAGTTCCCGCTGTATCTGGCTTTTATTGATTATTCTAAGGCATTCGACAGCCTAAAACACATATCAATATTCAAAGCACTAAAAGAACAGGGAATTGAAAATAGCTACATTCATCTACTCAAAAACATATATAATAACAGTACGGCATCAATCAAACTTCACTCTTCTGGCCCATCATTCCCAATCAGACGAGGTGTCAAACAAGGCGATCCTCTCTCCCCCAAACTGTTCACCGCCACATTGGAACAAATCTTTCGAACATTAAACGACTGCTGGAAAGAAAGAGGATTAACAGTTGGAGAAAAGAAACTTACAAATCTCCGTTTTGCTGACGACATTGTTTTATTTTCCTCCTCGGCATCCGAACTGGCCTTGATGATTCAAGAATTAAATGAGGCAAGCCTTGAAGCTGGCCTAAAGATGAATATGTCAAAGACAAAAGTCATGACAAACAGTACAAAGCACAAAATAAAGGTGGACGGTGGGGAGATCGCATATGTTCAAGATTACATCTATCTCGGTCAAATAGTCTCTTTCCAGGCAAGACAAGAAAGAGAAATCACACGTCGAACAGAAAACGCCTGGAAGAGTTATTGGGCTATGAAAGACCTCTTGAAAGGAAAACTCCCTTTAACATTAAAAAAGAGACTGATGGACTCAAACTCAAACTCAAACTCAAAATATCTTTATTTGATTAGACTTCTTACAAAGTACTTTCAAATCGTCAGAAGGACACAAAATACATTATACATGATTATAAATGTTACCACCGGGTTCGGAAGGTAGCTTTTGTTGAGAAGAACCCGGCAAGAAACTCAACAATTACTCTTTTAAAAAAATATATATTATACAATGTTTTTGGTTACAGTATTTATATCTCATGAATATAAGCCCATGGGACACAGCACAAATGCTCAATTATCAAATATAATAACTAAAATATTACAAATATTTGTGAGCATGGCAAATTCCAGCCAGTCAAAGCAAAGATCAAACTAAGATTAATTAATTGTAGCAAAAGTACAGTGCCAATGGGATTATTTACAATAATTTTTCGACAAAGATACATCCCAGGGTTCCTTATCACAAATATAATCACTTACAGTATAATATCCTTTTTTGAGCAAAACTCCTTTGATGGTCTCTTTAAATTTATTGAAGGGCAAGTTTACAATTTCTGTTGGTAATTTATTATAGAAGCGTGTGCACTGTCCTAAAAATGAGCCATGTACTTTCTGTAAGCGATGCGCAGGCACTACAATTTTGTTTTTGTGCCTTGTGTTTATGTTATGCACATCACATTTTTTTTGAAACGATCCAATGTTTTGATGCACAAATAATAAGTTAGCTAAAATATACTGTGAGGCCACTGTCAAAATTCCAATTGATTTAAATTTTTCCCTTAACGAATCTCGGGGTCCCAAATTATAAATTGATCGTATAGCCCTTTTCTGTAATGTGAATATATTCTCTATATCAGCAGCTTTGCCCCAAATTAAAATAGCATAGGACATAACACTATGAAAATAACAAAAATATACGAGTCGAGCTGTTTCTATGTCTGTATACTGTCTAACTTTACGAATTGCATAAGCCGCGGAGCTGAGTTTTCCTGATAACTTGGATATATGTGGGCTCCACTGAAGTTTGTTATCAAGGGTTATACCTAGAAATACTACTGACTCTACGATATCCAAAGTTTCACCATTTACCATGACCTTTGTATCAACAGGTTTGACGTTTGGTAAAGTGAATTTAATACATTTAGTTTTTTGTGCATTTAAGACTAAGTTATTTACATTAAACCATTTCAATACCTGATCAAGTGCACTGTTTACATCTGCATAATTCGTTTTGGCTCTGTCGACTTCAAACAAAAGAGATGTGTCATCAGCGAACAGTACAATGTCACACGTATTCTTGACTAAATTTGGTAAATCATTAATATACACTAAGAACAGAAATGGTCCTAGGATTGAACCCTGTGGGACGCCCATTAGTACTGGAGAACCGGAAGATTTGACGCCATTTACTTCGACCGTTTGAATCCGCTGACAAAGATACGATTTGATTAGGTCGAGTGCCCTACCTTTGACACCGTAATAATTTAATTTAACTAATAAGGTTTCGTGTTGGACACAATCGAAAGCCTTGGATAGGTCGCAGAATACACCTATGATGTCATGAGCGTTCTCCCACGCTCTATAAATATGTCTAAGAAGTGCAACACCAGCATCAGTAGTTGAACGACCTTTTGTGAAGCCATATTGCTCGCCATGTAGAATATTATTAAGATTAAAGAAGGCGACTATTTGATTCAAAATAATTTTTTCAAAAATTTTGCTGAGGGCTGGCAGGATAGAGATCGGTCTGAAGTTGGTAGGATCACTATTATCACCACCTTTAAATAATGGAATAGAGGACATATGCATTCTCCCAATCCTCACCTACGGTGCTCAGACTTGGTCTTTGACAGACTATCAAAAATCCAGAGTAACCATTTTTGACAGGAGTTTGTGTACCGATAAATCAAAAGTTGCGATTTTGTAAGCAAAGTATACAACGAATTGGTACTTATTCGTTGCGCACTTTAATTGTTCATAGCAACTATAGAATTGTTTAGTTGTAATAATGCTTTTTCTAAACTAATAGAATATGTAATTTTATTTATTTATTTTTTTTATTTAGAGCCCGATGTGTCCCACTGCTGAGCAAAGGCCTCCCTTCCCTCTTTCCAACACTTCCGATCCAGGGCTATCTCCGGCCAGTTTTTGTGGTAAGCGGCGAGTTCGTCCTGCCATCTTTTTCTCGGCCTGCCACGTCTGCGCGTCGCATTCGGAGGGGTCCATCTTGTGGTTTGTTTAGCCCACAGTTCGTCTGACATGCGACACACGTGCCCAGCCCAGTCCCATTTTAGTTAAGCAGCTTGATGACCAACATCGGAGATTTGTGTTTTGGAACGTAGTGTACTATTTCGAATGCGGTCTGTTAATCTGACTCTGATTATACTACGTTCCATGGCTCGCTGGCAGACCCCTAGTCTGGATTTTTGATAGTCTGTCAAAGACCAAGTCTGAGCACCGTAGGTGAGGATTGGGAGAATGCATATGTCCATCAGTCTCTTTTTTAATGTTAAAGGGAGTTTTCCTTTCAAGAGGTCTTTCATAGCCCAATAACTCTTCCAGGCGTTTTCTGTTCGACGTGTGATTTCTCTTTCTTGTCTTGCCTGGAAAGAGACTATTTGACCGAGATAGATGTAATCTTGAACATATGCGATCTCCCCACCGTCCACCTTTATTTTGTGCTTCGTACTGTTTGTCATCTTTAGGCCAGCTTCAAGAATATGTAATAATTCATGCTAATTTTCTCAAGAATTCATTTATTTGTCACAACTCACCTTCGACAGCTCATGTTTTTAATAAGTATATAGTGGACTGTATTCACTAACTTTAAAAAAGGTTGGTTATAAATATAAACTCATTAAACATTCCGCCCACCAAGAAATAAACTGTTTCTTATAAACTCTATGACACAAAAATAATAATATGATAAATTGGTTACAAAATGACATTCATTTTGTAATCATACACAGTTTGTTAACTGGGCGTTTAAATATACCCGTTTTACATTTGAGTGATACCACGCGCGTTATATTGTCGGGACCAGTATACTTCTCAATGATTATTCTACCTAGCAACCACTTAGCGGGGGGAATGTTGTCTTCTTTAAGAACAACAATATCTCCTATTTGAGGCTCAATACAATTAGAATTCCATTTGTATCGCTGATTTAGATTCACTAAATATTCTTTGTACCAACGTTTCCAAAAATCACACACAACTTTTTGCGCTAAGCGCCACCTATCTAAACCAATTACATTACAGTTAGAATAATCTTTATCAGCAATATTTAACAATGGTTCACCAACTAGGAAGTGACCTGGTGTCAAGGGGAGAGGGTCGTTTGGATCGTCACTTAGTAAAGAAAGAGGCCGAGAATTCAAACACGCCTCTATCTGTGCAAGAACTGTCGAAATCTCCTCGAATGTGAATGTGTTAGTACCGACAACCTTACGCAGATGTGTTTTTGTACTCCGCACGCCTGCTTCCCACAACCCTCCAAAATTTGGTGCATGTGGTGGTATAAAATGCCACGTTGTATTCTCTAGAGTCAGCAACTCAGCGATTTCTTGAGGAATTGCCGACTTTGGGCTGTTAAACATTTCTTGCAGCTCTTTATCAGCACCAACAATATTAGTGCCATTATCACTAAATAGATCTTGGCAATGTCCTCTGCGTGAAGTAAATCTCCTGAAAGCAGCAATGAAGCCCTTCGCCGTTAGATCAGTGACCGCCTCTAGATGAACAGCTCTGGTCACCATACATACAAAAAGACAAATGTAGCTCTTGTATGATTTAGCTCCTCTTCCAGGTGAAAATTTTATGTTTATAGGACCACAATAGTCAACTCCAGTGCTTTTGAAAGGCTTACTCGGCTTCAGTCGCGCCTCGGGTAGAAGTCCCATCAATGGGGTAGACTTCTTAGTAGAATATCTCAAACAAGTGACTCTGTCTCGTCGATTACTCTAATGTAAACTACAGCAGAATAGGCCAATTTTGAAGCATCTGAAAAGACGTGTAATTCCGCTTTAGATTGTGGTGTAACACCCATCCATCTCGGCAATATAAGCTGTTTTAAATCGAATAATTCTCTTCTGTATGCCAACCACTCTTTTAGCAATGCATCTGTCAGATAATCGTCCCACTGAAGGCCTGACTTCCATAGTTTTTGAATATTATGAGTGTACAACAAAGTTAGCGAATAGGGGGGGCTGTTGTCACGAATAATTCCAATAATTTATTTAATTAATTATTTATTTAAAAAAAAAAGCCGTGGTGGCCTCGCGGTTTGAGCAGTCGCCTGCTACGCAAGCGACGCAAGTTCCCATCTGTACCGTTTCCATATTTTACCTCCTCATGATATATCGGCTCCCTGCCATACACGCCACCACATCCGCCATCT
This sequence comes from Watsonalla binaria, assembly GCA_929442735.1. Lineage (NCBI taxonomy): Eukaryota > Metazoa > Arthropoda > Insecta > Lepidoptera > Drepanidae > Watsonalla > Watsonalla binaria. The sequence goes on along the minus strand of OV838939.1, from coordinate 6,062,380 downwards.
TCTGCCTCCCGTGAGTAAGTGAACGAGTGGGTGATGCGTTCTGCACCCCCATGACGTCACGTCATAATGTGTGGCGTGTATGCACGAGACGACAGAATCATTCTTACTACTTACATACACTACATCTCTTCCTTGTTTTAATCAATTTAAAACTCTTTTGTTTAACCATTAATCACTTTAATAATTAAAGGTACAAAGGTATTGTCAACTTACTTAATAATATTTATTAAATAAGTTGCCTTAACCTTCGATGTTTCCAGCTTCTCAAACAATTAATTAGTTTACTATTTCCATCACTTCCATATAACTTACAATGCTCAATCCAATAACTTATTCTTCCTTCACTTCCCTATTATTTACAATTCTCAATAAATATACCTCTATTCTTCCTTCACTTCCCAATTATTTACAATTCTCAATAAATATAACTTATTCTTCCTTCACTTCCCTATTATTTACAACTCTCAATAAATATACATCTAGTCTTCCTTCACTTCCCAATTATTTACAATTCTCAATAAATATACCTCTAGTCTTCCTTCACTTCCCAATTATTTACAATTCTCAATAAATATACCTCTAGTCTTCCTTCACTTCCCAATTATTTACAATTCTCAATAAATATACCTCTAGTCTTCCTTCACTTCCCAATTATTTACAATTCTCAATCAATATAACTTATCATCATTGACAATTCTTAATCAATTTAAGTTATTCTTCCTTACTTCCCTATTATTTACAATTCTCAATCAATTTAATTTATTCTTCCTTCACTTCCTTAATTGCTAATTTATAATTGTATTCAAATTCAATTTGTGTTTAACTTTAGTTTCTCATTAGTATTCAATTCTTAACCCTAATAAATCTATCTTATATCTATTAAAAATAATCAACTTCTAATTCACCAATACCAATAATCAAAATTCAATTCTAATCCTTTTCTTCCCTCGTTGATGCATCTGTCTCATCTTTACTTACAACTTTCCATTTTCTTTCTACCTTTTTGAGGTGTACATTGTTTCTTTGTAATCTCTGTACTGGTTCATTGTTTTCTACTTCGACACCGCCTTGTGCCTTTCTCCTTTTGTCTGCATAATTCTTTCCCTTTTCTTTCTGTTTCTCTATCTTTATCTCATAGTCAAGTAATCAACTAGAGCTTCCTTCCAATAAAGTTACTTTTCAGCTTGGCATATTCATAGTCTTTTAAGTATACTTCTGATTTGGCGCTCTACTTCTCCATTCTGATTTAACTATTGACTGTGCATCTCGATCTTACTTGGCCACCAACTTTCGTCCTTAGTCTCGCCTTCATGGCAACAATGCCAGGGCGTCCCTCATGAGCCGCAGATCAAACCTTGTGTCTTACTGCTTTTGGTATGACAATTTTAGTACCTCTCAAGAGAATACCTACATGAAAACAGAGTTCACTTTCAATTAATTTATAACATTTAACTGTTTGCTCCACTTGCCCTCATGAACTCTTTCCTTGATTTTTGTACATCTGGATCTTCCTTGGAATAGTGTTCAATATCACTTAATGATATTGCCACTGACCTGGTGTGTTCAATTAATTTCTGTACATAATCAGTAGATGTAAGGCTGGGCAATCAGTTTAACTTTTTCATCTATTGGAATCTGTATCAGGACATTCTGAAATTTGGGGAAGATATTTGGTTCATCTTAGTTTATCCTGACTGCTTTGTTGTTTCTGGTTAAAATCTTCTAATTGTCTGCTTATTACTTCCAATGTGTTTGCTTCAATTATAACATCTTCAATAGTCATTGTATCTCCTGTTTTAAGTATTTTTTTCCTTAATTCCTCTGAGCTGCACCTTTCAGTCACTTGATCTAAGAGCTGGTCATTTACATCTGTAAATTGACATTTAGCTGCTTGTTGCCTTAACCGAACAATGAATTTTTCAAATTTCTCGTTTTCTTCCTGTTTCATTCCTCTAAATATGTGCCTTTCAAATCTTTTACTTTGTTTGGGTGCAAAGTATTCATTTAACTTGATAATTGCTTCCCTAAATACATCTATTTCCTCCTCCGGGGCATCTGTATGGTTCACATCAGGAATATTATAAAATATTTCTTGCAATTCTGGCCCACCCCAATGTAAAAGACTTGCGCGCATTTGGCTGGGTTCAGTAATGTTTGCTGCTTCTAAATAAATACTTAAGCTTTTCTTCCAGCGCTCCCATCTCACACCCACCGATGTTACATCTCCCTCACATTCAAATTTATCCAATGTAAGATTTGCCATTATTCCCTGAAAGCCATAAAATGCATCAGATCACCAATTCAGCATCATCCTTTTACGAAGTAACTACCTATTTATCTACTGTGTACAGGTCAGTATAACATCCCAGTAAGCTACAGTATGAGTAGCGGTCAGTGTTATTATATTTATTTGTCTGTACAGATTTGCACCCACCAGTGTTTTAAATCTTCATACTTATACTTTCATATTGAATGATCAACCATATCGTAAGTAAGTACGCTGCATTAAGCATTAGATATACGTATAAATTGTATATTATTGTATTGAAGAAAACAAACATTAGGTACTATTTTCCATACCCGACATATGCAACCGTCCAACATACCTCCAGTAGTAGACTCCTTATTTATTTTGTCAAGCACCTTCCTTCCTAACACCAAATGAAGCAAAGGTACACCGCCCTTTATTTTACGCTCTTGCACCAATAAGTAGTAGATATTTAATACTAACCTGACGTTGTTGATAGATGCACTTAACTTTTCCTTTCCTTCTTCAATAATGGGAGTATCACCTTTATTTATATATATTTATATTGCTCGATTCATTTTGGCGCCAATTAAAGTTTAACAAAGCAAAACAAAGTGACTTTTCCAATTTTAATAAAAAAAAAAAGAATAGACGTTATGAATATCTTATTCCGAAGTGCAGTCATGCAAAGTCTGATATGTTTTACTGGACATATATTTGGGTCAGGATGAACTTTAAGTACCCATCCAGACTGTCTGTAGTTTGCAGTATCAGTCTTTGATCCAAACCTGGGCCACAAAGTTATTGAATCTTCTTCATCAACAATATTATCGTTAGAAATATCTAAAAGAGTCAGGTCGTGTAGTCGCCTTCCCGAGGCCAAAAGCAAAATCAATGCGGTTCTTCGTGAAACATCAAAGTGTGTACCTGACCCTGTTGATTTACATAACCAATTAAATAGTACTTTTGTATCCCATACTGGAGGTTTACTTGGCTGTGGATTAGCAACTGATATTGCTTTCAAAATCTGCTGGACAAAAAAGTTTTTGGATATATCAACTTGTGATGTGGCACAGTAGGTAGAAATTGCTGATTTATGAAGAAGAATAGTGCGGTAAGCAAAGTTATCCTCCAAGTACAGTTTGGCTAAAAATCTAGCTACATCCTTAGCATCAGGTTTTTTGTGGTGTTTGTATAGAATGTATTTGACACCATGCTACCCATCTCTTTATCGGAGCCTTATAAGTAGTGAGTGTGGATTTTCTCCAACTACTTTTTAGCAATTCTTTTTCATCTAATGACCACTGAGCAACCTGACTGGACCACCCCCAATTTTCCAAGCCAAGAGTTGTAGTCTGTCTACCTGTGGGGGATTCCTCCTTGTTGTCAGGTCTATGAGATTCTTGTCTAAGTCCTGTATCTGAATTGGCTCCTCGAGAGCTCTGGCTCTCAGATCTGGTAGCCAGGCACACTGAGTCCAATGTGGAGCTATCAATATGTAAGTCCCCTCTGCTGCGTTCAGATGACTGAGTACACGTGGGATCAAGTTTGGTGGAGGGAACACCCAGGCCAGCCGAAACTGCCACTTTTGACTGAACGCGTCGCAGAAGATTGCCAAGCCATCTTTTGAGTCCCAAGTGACGTAATGTCGCACTACGGCCGACTTTCTGGATGCGAAAAGATCTACGTCTGGGACGCCCCACACTTGGAATATGGCCTCCGAGGCCTGGGGCAACAAGTGCCATTCCGGCACGGGTCTGTTCCTTGATAGGCGGTCGGCAATGCCGTTGTACCTCCCCGGGAGGTACGCCGCAGATAGAGTTATGTTCAGGCGATCTGTTAACTCTAATAAGCTGGCAGTTAAGTTCAGGAGCGCGAAGGAGCGCGTGCCGCCCTCGTTCCTTAAATATGCTACTAATGTTCTGTTGTCTGTTTGAACCAGAACATGAGCATTCTGGAGAGTCGCTTGCATCTGCTCTATTACAGCATATACTGCAAACATTTCTTTCAGGTTTGAATGCCACTTTTTCTGATGGGGCTTCCATGATCCTGCCAGATGAAATTGGTTGAGCTGAGCTCCCCAGCCCATGTCCGCTGCATCTGTCGTCAAGAAGTGGGATATTTGATCTTTGTGCAGAGATACAGCACTGTGTTCTATAACATTCTGCCACCAAATTAAGTCCTGACAGACTCGAGGGGGTAACAATTTCTTTTGCCTGGGTCTGCCCTGCTTGAATGTCTTTAGGTTGTGGTGGTTTCCTACTTGATGTGTAGAAATGAAACGCTGCACTGGTTATTTACATGTATAATGTCCACACGATTATTACACAAACAAATAGGTCCAACACAGTTCACAATACGAAGAAATTAAGAGTACAGAAGGCACGGCACAAGCGGAAAATGATAGACTAAAAGAAAGTACAGAATGAGAGGAATGAATATGAGCAAAGTAAAGTAAATAAGCTGTGAGCTAGCGCAGTGAAATTGAGCGTGCATTCGCCGTCACAGTGGTCTCGACACTGGCGGGCGGTGCGGCGGACCGCTGGCGCATCGCAAGCGCAGCAATGGCGGTCACCGGCATGTAGCGGTAAAACTAGTAAATTTACAAATATATGACATGGACACTACACTACTCCCCCGCTGAGACTGGTACTTAGTACTGTCGATAGTAATCCGGGAAACGCACAATTCGTCCCGATCTGGTCTTCCTGACTGGTGTGGTGGAGATGTTATCGTCAGGTCTGGTCGTCTCAAGGTCTTCGCGAGTAATGTATGCTGGCTTCAGGCGATCGATCGAAACCTTGGCGGTGCGATTCTGCAACGCCAACATGAAAGTTTTCTCTCCCTTCTCTAATACCTTGTAAGGACCGGTGTATGGAGCTTCGAGTGGTCGTCGAACTGCGTCTTGGCGAAGGAAGACGTATTCAGCTGTAGACAGGTCTTTTGGTACGTAGAATGTCCCTTGTGTATGTCTACTTGCTTGAACAGGTGCCAACTTTGCCATGTGTCGGCGAAGTCGTGATGTAAAGGTACTAGGGTCTTGGTTGGAGTTAGAAGACGGCATGAATAGCTCACCGGGAAGGCGAAGAGGTTCCCCGTAGACTAGGTCTGCAGCAGAAGCTTTGATGTCATCTTTCCAGGCACAGCGAATGCCTAAGAGAACTAACGGGAGTACTTCTGACCAGCTAGTGTTGTTGTGGCACATAATGGCTGCCTTCAAATGGCGGTGTAGACGTTCTATCATACCGTTGCTGGCAGGATGATATGCCGTTGTTGGGTGATGTTGCGTGCCAAGGATAGACGTCAGAGTGCGGAAGAGTTCACACTCAAACTGTCTGCCCCTGTCAGTGGTGATTTTGTGCGGACAGCCAAAACGAGCTACCCAGCCCGCGATGAAGGCGCGTCCACAGGTCTCTGCAGTGATGTCTGGTAGTGGTATTGCCTCAGGCCAACGGGTGAAGCGATCGATGACCGTGAGACAGTATCTGTAACCATAAGAAATAGGTAATGGTCCTACGATGTCCATGTGGACATGGGAGAAGCGATGGGAAGGAGACGGGAATGTGGAGGTAGGAGAATGGGTGTGACGATTGATTTTCGTACTTTGACAATCAGTGCATTCTCTTGCCCATTGTTGACATTCCTTTCTCATCTTAGGCCAAACAAATCTCTGAGCGATTAATTTCGCAGTGGCTTTTCTACCAGGGTGACTTAGTCTGTGCAGAGCTTCAAAAATATGTTTTCTAAACATAATAGGAACGTATGGACGTGGATGTTTGGTCGACATATCACATACTACTTCCTCTTTCGAATCAGGTATCAGTACTTTTTTCAAGACGAGTGATGTATCTTTGCTTTGTAGTAGTTCTTGTAATTCAGGATCAGAGTCTTGATATTGTACAAGAGCTTGATAGTCAATAGGTACAGTGATAGTCTCAATTCTTGAAAGTGCATCAGCGACTGTATTTTCCTTTCCAGAAACATATCGTATGTCCGATGTAAATTGTGAAATATAGTCTAGATACCGGAATTGCCTCGGAGAACATTTCTCTCGGTTAACTGTAAATGCAAATGTGAGAGGTTTGTGATCTGTGTATACAGAAAAGTGGCGTGCTTCAACCATGTGTCTGAAATGACGTATTGCGTCATAAATGGCCAACAGCTCTCGGTCATATGGACTATACTTCTTTTGCGAGGATGTGAGGCGTCGTGAAAAGAAAGCTAGTGGCTTCCAACTGTCTTCCACGCGTTGCTGTAGTACCGCTCCAATCGACGTGTCTGATGCATCTGTGTAGATTGCTAATTCAGCGTCAGGCTCTGGATGTGCTAGCAAAGCAGCTTCTGCTAAGCTCGACTTACAAGCTTCGAATGCCTCTAACCTGTCTGGAGTCATGTCGATGGGTTCTGACTTCTTCTTCTTGGGACCAGCTAATGCGATGTTGAGTGGTGCTTGAATTTTTGCAGCTCCAGGTACAAATCTGCGGTAAAAATTGTACATGCCCAGAAATCGGCGCATCTCCTTAACATTGCTGGGTACCGGATAGTTCTGGATTGCCAGGACTTTCTCGGGTAGTGGGCGTATGCCCTCGATTGACACTTCGTGTCCGAGATACGTTACTTTTGCTAGTCCAAATTCACACTTAGCAGCATTGATGAGGATCCCGTAGTCTGATAGACGCTGGAATAATTGATGTAGATGTTCCAGGTGCTTAGTTTCAGATTCTGAGAAGATCAAAATGTCATCAATAAAACCATAACAAAAAGGAAGATCTTTGAGCATTTCATCAATAAATCTTTGAAAAGACTGCGCTGCGTTTCGTAGGCCAAAATTCATGAAGTTATATTCAAATAATCCAAATGGCGTGGCCACTGCTGTTTTAGGTATGTCCGGTGGATAGATTGGAATTTGGTTATATGCCTTCACTAAGTCGATTTTAGAAAATATTTTACTTCCAGCGAGCTGATAAGTAAAATCTTGGATATGTCTGATTGGATATTTATCAGGTATGGTGCGCGCGTTTAGTGCACGATAATCACCGCATGGTCTAAAGGTGTTATCTTTCTTTGGTGCTAGATGTAGTGCAGATGACCATGGACTTTCTGACCTGCGCACAATACCGGCTTGCAACATGTCCGTAAACTCAGCTTGCGCTATCTTCAGTCTATCGGGTGGCAGTCGACGAGGTCTGCTCGTGACAGGTGGACCAGGTATTGTCCGTATATGATGGACAGTGTTGTGTTTCACCTCTCTGTGTGTACCAGCTGGGCGAGTGACGTCGGGATACTCACGTAGTATATTATGATATGTGGAATCTCCTGCGATTACCTTTACTGAAGAAATGTCTTCCGTGGCATGTGTAGCTAGCACGCTGATCGAGAGCGTTGTCCTATTATCAATCAGGCGGTGCTGTCGACAATCAATAAGGAGGTTATAGTGAGCTAGTAAATCTACTCCTATAATAGGTTTGCTTACGTCGGCATCGACAAACTTCCAGGTGAAGTCCCGTCGTAAGCCTAGGTTCAGCCGAAGTTGTATCCAGCCGTATGTAGATCTAATGGAGCCGTTCGCCGCATATAGTTGATAGTTAGATTTTATTCTCTTTTCCTTCAGCGCTGTTCGTGGATACACACATAAGTCGGATCCAGTATCTATAAGAAAATGCATTTTAGAATTTTTGTCCATTACAAATAAGCGGCCTGGCGTGGTCTGGCAGACGTTGGCCGCTACTTTCGGCTGCCGTTGCAGTTTTCCGCCACTGCTGACTTGTATCTGCACGGAGAATTACATTTTTTAGCTTTATCTGCGAACTGATTATGATACCAACAGATTGACGGATCGTGTGATTTCGATCTAGATCGGCTTCTAAAGCGAAATTGTGCATTAGTTTTCTGCCTATAAGGTGTTCTGGAACGTGAACTTTGTTTTCTAACTTCACCTTGGAGAGCCGCTACTTTAAGGGTAAGTTCTTCAATTTTTTAGACATTTGGTCAAATGTCGGACTTTTTGAACTGCTTGCTACATGCACATGCGAGTTAGGTGGAGTTATATCGTATACCTTATCGGCTATGTCTGCAAGTGTATCTAACGAACCAGGTGCGGCTGCAATCACCGTTTGTATGTTTTGGGGTAATCTACTACACCAGAGAGTACTCAGGAATTCATCTGTTACTGTTTGTCCAGCCAAAGAACGGAGGTGTCTAAGAAATTGTGAGGGTTTTCTATCTCCCAGCTCTTCATGATCCAGAAGTTGTTTTACTTTATTTTGTTGGGAAGCAGATAAACGCTTTATAAGCTCTGATTTTAACACTGTGTACGGTTTACTAGTTGGCGGATTATTAATCAAATCTTTTACCTCAACAGCGTATTGATATTCCAAAGATGTGGTTACGTAGTAAAATTTTGTTGATTCTGAAGTAATTCCGGCCAATACGAATTGTCCTTCAATTTGAGAAAACCATAATGCGGGTTCATGTGCCCAAAATGGTGGTATTTTCACTGAAATCTTGCTCACTTCTACGTCCTTTGATTCACTCGGTGTAGAACTTGTATCGCCTGCGGATGACTTGGCAGTATCCATCTTGTTTTTCGGAAGATGTTCGCTTCACACCGTACACGTAATCACGTCGGGGTCACCAATGTGGTGGTTTCCTACTTGATGTGTAGAAATGAAACGCTGCACTGGTTATTTACATGTATAATGTCCACACGATTATTACACAAACAAATAGGTCCAACACAGTTCACAATACGAAGAAATTAAGAGTACAGAAGGCACGGCACAAGCGGAAAATGATAGACTAAAAGAAAGTACAGAATGAGAGGAATGAATATAAGCAAAGTAAAGTAAATAAGCTGTGAGCTAGCGCAGTGAAATTGAGCGTGCATTCGCCGTCACAGTGGTCTCGACACTGGCGGGCGGTGCGGCGGACCGCTGGCGCATCGCAAGCGCAGCAATGGCGGTCACCGGCATGTAGCGGTAAAACTAGTAAATTTACAAATATATGACATGGACACTACAAGGTGTATCTGTGTCCAACGGCAATGAAGGCGACCTCTTGGAGTTGTAATACTGGCAAAATTTAGTAAGCCGAGTAAACTTTGAACTTGTCTTAGTGAACAACTGTTTCTTCTTAACAGGTGTGTTAAAATGCTTTTGATTTTTTGCACCTTGTTTGTTGGTAGGGACTTTAGGTTTTTCTCTGTGTTCCAGAGAAGGCCCAAATATTCCAACTCTCGAGTGGGATCTAACCTGGATTTTTGGAAATTGATGTGCCATCCAAGGAGCTGTAAGAGTTGTACTGTTTCTGTTACCTGAGTAGCCAAGATCGACTTGTTCTGGTGTGCAAGAAGAAAATCGTCCAAATAAACCAGCACGCGGACACCACGGGCTCGCAACTGTTCTGCTACCCAACTGGTTATAGCTGCAAATGTTCTTGGTGATGAAGCCAGGCCAAAAGGGAGTGCAGTTAACTGTAATATTTCCTGATTGTAAATTATTCTCAGAAACCGTCTGTGTGCTGAGGCAATTGGTACATGAAAGTATGCTTGATGGATGTCTATTGTAACAAGCCAATCCAATGGTTGCAGGAACTCTGTGACATCTTTCTGAGATATGAGAAGAAAATGCTTCACTATTACATGTTGGTTTAAGCCCCTCAGATCGAATATTGGTCTTGGGCTGCCATCCGATTTCTTTACCAGAAACATCTTGGAATGAAAGCCTGGATTTACAGCAGCTGGTCTCTCTAATACTCTTTGATCTATTAATCTTTGTATTATTTGTGACATCTCTGGAGATACTCTTGTTGCATATTGATTTTTTCTCCGGGCTGTGGGATATTGCATTGGAGGCCTGGTTTTGAATGGTATGCGACACCCTGTTACAACTCCCATTATGAACTGATTTGCTTTTAGGTTTTCCCAAGTCCTTGTATGATTCTTCAGGCATCCTCCCTGAAAACTCTGATTCTGTATCTGAGCATAGTCATTTTTGTTCCGGTCTGGTCTGATCAATGTTGTATTTGTTACCTTGGGTATGTTTGTGGCGAAAGGTATTTTTTCTTTTGAAACTTGTCCTTGTCTTTTTCTCAGGCTTAGTTTGCTTAGAGGGTAGATTTGGTCCCCGTTTATAAGTGTTTGACTGGTGGTTACTTTCTCTATAGTTATGTTCTCGAACATTCCTTCTTGCTTTCACATAATCAGGTGTATTAAGCCATGTTTGAGTGCCCCCCAATGATTGAATTAGGGGCTGTAATGCTTCCCGGCTGAAAAGGTATTCAGCACTCGGAGGTATGTTTGATAAAGAGGCTTTTAAATTTGGGCTGTTTATCTCTTTAAGTATCCTATTTCTCCGTATTTCAATGCATTCACTTCTTCTACCACATATTATTTGCATATTATTATCAAAACATCTTTGGGTTGGTGATCCTGGGCCAAAAATTGTGAATACTTTATGAAAAAGTGAATCGGGAGATAAATCTTGTGGGTTAGCTGCAGCCCAATTAACAAGATCTTGTAGGCCCTGTCTTAGTAACTCTTTTTGCTCTAATGCTAGATTAGAAAGTCCAGCCAATACTCCTTCTGCTGAAGCTAGGTAGTCCTTAGTATTATCCAAATGACATAACTCCTCATTTATTTTGAGATTTATAAATCCAGGTGAAGCAATATATGTCTTTAAAGTTTTCTTGTAACGAATATCTTTCCAAGTGGGACTGTTAAACTGTTGAAGGTGCTCTAACTCCCTAAGCCTCTCTTTATTTGCACAGGAAATATTATGTCTTCCATTAAATTCCACATTAACAGGTCCCAATTGTAATTGTTCAGATTTCTTATTAGGGTTTTCAAGAAAACTGTGAGTGTTCATTGTTATTGACCTACAGGTGTCACTGGGTTGAGGGATACTCGGGTTGGCTAAGTTGGCCGTAAGATTGTGACTTTGTGAAAAATACTGTGGTAATTGTGTTATGTAGCCAGATAGAAAGCTTACCTGGCTAATAAGGCCCTCGATTCGAGGATCTGAACATGACTGTGGATGTTGCTGCTGCTTTGACCGTCTTGACCGCTTGTTCGGTGGCGGCGAAGCGGTGTACTCATCCTCCGAGGATGAAGACCGTTCCTCTTCTTCCTCACTCAAGCACAGCATGGAAGGGAGATCAGTCTCACTCGCTGCCACTGACCGGTCTTCTAACCGAGCACCGGTAGTGGGAGCGGCCACGTGCTTCACACCGGGAGAACGAGCACGAGTATTTAAGTCCTTAACTTCGGAATTACACGCACTCATCTTGTAGTTACACTATCATTTACACAAATTACCACTTTTTCTGTGAATATCTTATTAATTTTATAAACTTAAATGCAAAAAGTATAAAATTTTGCATCCGTTACCGGCAAAATTTATAGACGCTATGAGTGACACTTGATAGCTCGCTCCAGAGTTCAACCCGATGACATTTGGCGCGCGCTACTGCGAGAGTGAAAGAGAGCGAGGTATACAAAGAAAAGGGATACTGGTGAGTTTGTTCCATTTATTTGTATAAATTAGGCAAAATAAAGGACAGCTTCTTCAACCAACGCTGTGTGTTTTGAAGAACACATAATATAAGCATTTTGGCCATCATAATTCCATTTCTTTTTTATTTTTTTGACCTATAATCACTTTTGACATTTGGTTGCATTCCGGTTTGACAATCGTTTATGACCACAGAATACATTACATTTAACATTAATTGAACGAATGATTAATTGACTGACCTGAAGTATCTATATTTTGATAAAAAATATTTTACATTTGAAAAACAAAAATATGTACTTATTTCTATTAGGTAATTACATTATGTCCGGCAAACCACATCGGAATTAAATAAAATCAAAACAGTACTCACAGACTCGTCGCCATTGTACCGTTTCCATATTTTACCTCCTCATGATATATCGGCTCCCTGCCATACACGCCACCACATCCGCCATCTTCTGCCTCCCGTGAGTAAGTGAACGAGTGGGTGATGCGTTCTGCACCCCCATGACGTCACGTCATAATGTGTGGCGTGTATGCACGAGACGACAGAATCATTCTTACTACTTACATACACTACACCATCCCAGCGGGGCCTATACCAATGAGTTTATATAGTGCCTGTGCCTGAGACGTTGGCACTTAATCAAATTCGGTGAAAAGTGGGTGTTGTGATAACAACACCTCTGCCTACCCCTTCATTCTTGGAATACAGGCGTGAGCATATGTATGTATGTTAAAAAAAAAAAAAAAAACAACCACTTATTTCCTGTATCCTATGTTCGATATGCGCTGTATCTCCACGGCAGTGTTGGTTCGCTTTTTTCTCCGCACACTATTCTGCAAAAAAAAAATATTTTCTAACAAATACCACCATAATTATGACGTAATTGTTTGCGAAAAATATAAAGTGTGTCCATATGTAGTTTACGGTTTACTGTGACCAACCATTCATTTTCATTAAATAAAAAAATATATATTATTATTTACATTACATTACAATTTAAAAAAATGATTAGATTCGTTTTGAATAATATTGCAAATAAATTATATTTGTGAGATAATTAATTAGAGAACATGTGCATAATATGTGCGCACAGTGCTTAAAACAAAATTATTTTTTAACAAATACCCACCCCCACCAATAGACATCGAATGAAAACTTCGTTTGCCAAAAATACCAATACCAATGTACAATGTACACGTAACATGATGATATACAATTATGTACGTCGTGTGCGTCCAGCGGTGCTATTCCCTAACTTTTGAAAGATTATCACTTTGCAAAGTGTACAACGATCAAGTGTCAAACAGGCGTTTTTGACAGATTTGGTATTCCCTAACGTCAGTGTCCAACTAAAATGACGTCACGAGTGGCTAACCGATTTGATAGCCACAGTAACCATTTTTGACAGGAGTTTGTGTATCGATAAATCAAAAGTTGCGATTTTGTAAGCAAAGTGTACAACGAATTGGTACTTATTCGTTGAGCACTTTAATTGTTCATAGCAACTATAGAATAGTAGTGTTTTATAGATCGCAAGCGATGAGCACTATTATCCAACCGAAGATGGGAGTTAGTTAATGTTTCTATACGTGAAGCAATTTCCGACCACTTCGATTTGGAAACTTTTACTAAGCGGTTCACACACTACAAATTTATTGTTTTGTGTTACGAGACCTCAGTGTTTATAAAATGTATCACGTTAAAGGTAAATCAAAATTGTAATACTTTCTAGTTTACCGTTTTGAATTTTTGTAATCTAGAAAAGTATACAAAGATCTAGATTTGGATTTAAGAAGGAATCAAAGAAGAAACTGATTTAAGTAAGAAGATACAGTGATACATCAAACCAAATTGCTAAGAATGCAGAGGAATTTATAGTGATGTTTACCAATTTTCACTCTCTCTAAGGCCAACACAAGATCTATGGGAACTATCTATTCGAAAAACTGCCGACCCAATGAAAACTACATAATACTTTCTTTATAGGAATTTAAAGTAAGTATATCTTTCTACAGTAGGAATGATATGATGCAGCCCCTGTTGGTTGGACTAAATAAAGAAAATAGACTAGGTGTTGTTAACTATATAATTTATATTACATCTAAAACCTTAGTACTTATGCAGGCATATAAAAACAAACAAGATAATTTAGAGTGTATTATATTTCTGTCTATAATGATAATACTTTTACAGGAGATTCCCACTATTTTCTATGGCTGTGGATTTGATGAGAGATGACATTAAGATGTGCTGCTGGCCAGCAGCGGCTTCCCCAGCCGATAATGGTGTGCAGAGCGCTGCAAAGTTCTGAAATTATAATACATATATATTATGCTATTTATTGTTTTAATCCACCTACTCTGTCCTTAAAGGGAAAATATGCTTAAATATAGTAAATAATAAATGATTAAGCCCTACAAGTTTTAACATTCTGTTTTATATAAACATTTTAAACTCAACAGAAACAGATAATCACATTTTCTGTGTAAAGTTAATATCTTTACTTTTTGCGGGCTTATCAATAAAATTTTCTGAATTATTATAATGAAAATGTGTAAGGAAAATGTACTTTGTGGTGATCAATACTGAGTTACAAGGGCTTACATTATTGGCTCTTCAATCCTGTGTTAATACTTCTTAATATCTTAATGTAGATTGGTCACTAAGTGGGCCCTCTGACGAGTGTTGTAATAACGATTTTTCTTTCTCAGCATTCTTTAGCATTCTCATTGGTTTCGGTATAAGTATATTGGCGTAGGTTATCTGAAAGTAAAAATTTAAATATAACCTAATCACTCCAATGTAAATAATGTTAAGATCATGTTATGTTCATACTACTGACTGTTCAATCAAGACTTATGTATAAAAAGTAAAAACAACATAAAAACCTACCTGCATCATTCCACACAATGTCCCAGTCTCTTACTCTTTACTTTCACGCTTTATCTTAAATCCTTTGAAATAGGAATAAACATACGTTCTCAAAATCAATACGTTTTTAATGAGAACATAATTTGTAAATACGAATTTACAGATTATGTTCTCATTATAAACGTAAAAAATAATTTCGTAAATATGAACTCCATATTAATTTGTTTACATAAGCCGTTCAAATTAAATTTCCTTCAAAAAGTACAAATTTACAGCGTATATTGTGATATTAATATTAGTCGCATAATATCGATAAGATTCTATAGGTGTCAAGAGGTGCTTTGATAGGCACCGTAAGTTGATAAGCACTGAAGGGATACGCGATCGCTATAGTGCGGACTTCGCGGTGGACAACGATTATGAGTGTACAACAAATGTCAGTGAACAACAAAGTTAGCGAATAGGGGGGCTGTTGTCACGAATAATTCCAATAATTTAATTAATTAATTATTTATTTATTTAAAAAAAAAAGCCGTGGTGGCCTCGCGGTTTGAGCCAATATATCGTCATGGCGTATCTTTGTGACCTCATTAAGGTCCTCTGCCTCCGACCGTTTAATGAGTATGGCGCGATAGGTAGACTGGCTACCAGGAGATGAGCTGTTTGGTACAATCTTTATAATGCTGGATTGTGAGCCCGTGAGGTCCAAGTACAGCGGCATGTTAGTCATCGCGTCCTCGCTGGGTAAATCATTATGTATCGGTTCAACTCGTGGCATTATTTCAGTCTTTGACACTTCGCAAATATCTATCAGCTGATTCGATCCATCATCTTGCGAATTATAACCCTCCACCGCATCAAATTGGTCTGAGCTATTATTATAGGTCGCACATTCATCCAACACATTTTCCGAGTGACTGGTTGGAATTTGTGTCAAATGGCGGCCAGAGCTCATTGCATTCTAAAAAAAAGTTTTGATTAAATAACATTTAGATAAACAGGACCGAAGACTAACCTAACTTGTGAACAGTATTACCAAAAAAAAACTGGTCTGTTTGAAGAAATCATTCTTCTAATTATGTTACGGATCTTGATAGATACGTAACACTGACACAACTGACCAACCACACAGTGGTGTAAAGTTGATGAACTTAAGCTATCTCAATCCCAAATTTGCAAAAACAAGTACCTGCTACGGGGTTGGATATTGTAATTTGACTAGGACCATCTTGATTCGAGTTGCTGCACTCGCTTTTATAAGTCTCCAGACTTTGCGATTGTATTGTATGTCCGGAGCCTTATTCGAGGCCTCACAGTAAATCCTGCCTGGTGTTAGTTAAGATAGATATAAGTAATATATATTGAGACCACAATGAAGAGATACCAAGATGGACGTTACCTGGTGAAAATAAGCGGAAGTAACCCTATTTGGCTAATTAAAAGGGACTACAATGACCTAAGTACGGCTTGGAACCATAGATGTCATCTCAATATTGTTTATTGAGGCCTCGAATAACGGCGGAAGGACATAATATGAGTTTTAATGGTAGGTAAAACTCTGCTATTAGTTGTTCCAAGATATGTTGCAAACTGTCATCTTTGTCTCTTGTTTGTTTTGTGCTCATTTCCTCTAAATATTGATCTAAAAATTGCATATTACCTTCCTCATCTACATATGTTTTCTTTAGATTTTCATCCAATTTTATCCATACTTTTCTACATTGGTGTCTTTTCTTTATGCTATTTTTTACTTTTGTGAAAGTGTTCATTTTAACAATATATGTATGATGACTCACCGGCCTCAGCTCCTCGGGTAAAGCATAACATTTTCCTTCTTCTGTAGATATTGAGGTTATGGCTAGTACATTAGATTTGCCATCATTTGAGGCTATCATCGTAAACTCAAATTGCAGCCGGTCCATCCTCTCTTAGTAAACAAAAATGTCGTTTTATAAGGAATATTATTGAGGATCTTCAAAATAAACCACAAATTGTTTCTCTGAAAATACAAAGTTTTGTTTTATTTAAAACGCCTTTTTACAATATTACAACTATTATTAAGTTATGACAATCACACTTCTATCTCACCTGAAAATACAAAGAAACGACATTTAAAGTTTAATAATATCGCTTCCTCAATTGTATCCTTCGGTTTGTCTCTCTACGTTTTATAACAATAAAATACACAATAATGTAAGAGTCATCCGCCATTGAAAAATAGTTTACACGTCACTTGATTGCGCCCTCTACAATCTTCCACAGATAACATAGATATAGAAGGCAAAGTCAAGTTAATGAAATGTCATTCATTTCATTACATTTATATAAAGAAATCATTTAACTTATAATAATTGTTACTTGCCTTCATTGTGTTTGATTATAAATGATCTTGCTAGAATTGGATGGGTTAGCAAGAATTGTACAGTATGATGGTATCCGATGCAGTTCCTGCTAGAATTGGATGGGTTAGCGGGAACTGTATTCTTGTGTGTGCCGGCCTTGCTAGAATTGGATGGGTTAGCAAGAATGGTACAATATGATGGTTTCTGATGCAGTTCCTGCTAGAATTGGTTGGGTTAGCGGGAACTGTATTCTTGTGTTGGCCGGCCTTGCTAGAATTGGATGGGTTAACAAGAATGGTACAATATGATGGTTTCCGATGCAGTTCCTGCTAGAATTGGATGGGTTAGCGGGAACTGTATTCTTGTGTTTGTCAGCCTTGCTAGAATTGGATGAGTTAGCAAGTATTGTTTTGTCCTACGACTATTAGAGGGGTTCGTAGATGTTTGTTATCAATGCTGTAAGAATTGGATGGGTTTACAGCAATGAAAACATTTTTTAATGGTCCTGTAAGAATTGGATGGGTTTACAGGACCGACGGTTGGTTTACTTATAAGTTATGTAAGATTGACTAAAATAAGATTAATTTATATATATCTTAACTTATGTTAACTGTCCGGTGAGAAATGAATAGGTTTACAGGAAGGACTGTTGGTTGATTTTCTTGAACCATGTTGTATGAAGTTTATTTAAGAACAAAAAGGAGACTATATGTTATATGTGTGCATAGGTATATTGTACTATTAGAATCGAACTGTTCTTGGTTGGTTACCTGAATTAAAGTAAACTAGGTATGCTTATCTGTTTAAGCATATCTCTGTGTGTATTTATGTCACTAATGTTAGAAATGTTATGTTAGCTTTAGATAGATTTAAAAATTTTAATATTAGTAGTGATCTTTCATAAATTTGCATTGTACAAAAAAAAAATCTTAACTCGCCCTTCTGTTAAAAATAGTAATTTTCTCCCTCGCCGAGTGTAAGGTACGACCTGGCTCCGTGTATGGGGACATAAACGAGGTCAGGCTGGACGAGTGTAAGGTTTATGGTTTTGAATACAAGTTTGATTTGATTCGTAAGTAACCGCGCGTTAGTGAGCGATTGGTCAGTGAAAAACGGTTACGAGGTGGCGTGAGCGAGTGGGGGCATTCTATTTAAAACGACCGGACGGTACGGACGTGGAATTAATATTGTAAGCCTTGGTGCATTGGAATATAATGTGTTTCGAGATTATACTTTGGTTTTTGGTTGAGGAGTTGCTGTGAAAATAAATAAGGTGTTGATTGTGGTTGGAGTTATTTTATTACACGATCGAGTTACTCTAGGGTAAACCTGCCCCTTCCTTCTGTTTCTGCGACCCACTGGGGGCTGGAATGCCAATTCTTTTCCGCTGTTTCGACTGGTCTTGTACTTTGGAGCAGCCGGCCACTGGTTCATTGGACACTTCACTATTTGCATTTATGTGCTGCATACCTGAAACAACTATACCAGCTTGCCTGATGATCTATTTATTAATTTAAACTACTAACGTCTGCCACTGCGTAGGAATTGGAGTACACAGAGTCTAGAGCTCGAAAATGTATTTAAGCCCCATATGTGGGGCACATACTAAATTTACTTTTCAAATATTATATAGAGTTAATATAAAAATGCTCTTTTAACGCGTTCACTGCTAACGACGCGTATGTGCGTCCAATGTGTTAAAGGTAGCCCGACCCGGGGTTCGAACCCAGGACCTCGTGCTCCGCAGAAGCGTTTGCAACCACTAGGCCAAAAACTGATGTGCAGTGATTTACAACACGTTCTTTACCGTGAAGGAAAACATCGTGAGGGAACCTGTACATAATTTTGCACTTTGAAGTAATTCAAAGTGCCTGAAAAGGCGATAGACTCACCATCTTTCACGTAGGCACTTAATCATATTGTGAAATGTGGGTGTTTTTGTTACAACACTCCTGTTTACCCCTTCGGGATGGCGTGAGCATAATTATTTATTTTCATTATCCCGCGACTTCACCGGCAAAGTGAAGCCTATTCCACATTTTAGCAATCAATGATGTATGTTAGCTAACAAACTGTTGTTACTTATTAACGCATTCTGCTACACAATCGGACCTTACACCAGTGCGTCAAACGCATATCATTGTACAAATACGCTTTCGCTCTGTGCTAAAACCTCAACATAGCGTCGACGTAAACTCAAACTCAAAATATCTTTATTTGATTAGACTTCTTACAAAGTACTTTCAAATCGTCAGAAGGACACAAAATACATTATACATGATTATAAATGTTACCACCGGGTTCGGAAGGTAGCTTTTGTTGAGAAGAACCCGGCAAGAAACTCAACAATTACTCTTTTAAAAAAATATATATTATACAATGTTTTTGGTTACAGTATTTATATCTCATGAATATAAGCCCATGGGACACAGCACAAATGCTCAATTGTCAAATGTAAGATATTCCCCAGTACTATTCGGCACTTCTGCGCGTTTGAGTATTATTATGGCAGGTCATAAAGCACTCGCTTGTTTACGACAGGCAATAAAAACATGCGAAAAGGAAAAGGGTCGGTACATATCTGGTGTAATTTCATGTAGGTAAATTCCGTATCTGTTCTATATAGCAAGGTGGGTAAGGGCCCTTACAATTTGGTCTTATTTAAACAATAGACGCGCAGAGTCTGCTTTAGCACACAGTGAAGGCACAGAAATTTGTATGGACCACATAAGCGTCGTTAGCACATAGGAAAGTTCGGATAAACGCGCAGGCGCGTCGTTAGCAGTGAACGCGTTAATAATCTATATATCTATACAGATAAATAAAATGTAAGAGTCTCTTTGTAATTCTAAAATAACAGTTTTTAACTAAATTCATATAAAATTATACACGCTACTGTCTTTTTAGTTACTCCTTGAAACATCAGCTAACTGCCAGTGAAAGTCCCGTTAAAATCAGTCCAACCGTTTCAGATATTACCCGTAAGAAATAGACAAACAGAGTCAGAGAAAAACATTAAAAATTGGTTTTTCAATATCAGTACCGTGTATTTACTTCAGACACTTCAATTTTATTTATCTGTATAGATGTATAGATACCTGTATTATGCTGGGAAACATTATTTTCAAATGGTTACGGTTGTCGCTTCCTGGAGCGTTTAGGTGCTTTAGCACCGCAGTCTCTGGACCGCCTTTGACTAATTTCGCGGTTTCGCATCCTTGCTTGTGCTCTCAAATTCAATCTATGTAAATAAATTTGCCTTCTCAAGCGTAAACTCGGGCAAGTGGTGATTTTAACGCCATTCCTATTAATTATGAACTTGCCACACTTATGTAACGATCTGCCTGGTTGAACTCCAAAGTCCAAACCACCTGGAAGCACCCTCTCTCTGGGCCGATGCTGCCGTGGACGGCCTGGATTGGTAGTGGGCACCCAACCCGTGCTGCGCGGAAGCAACACTACTGGCTGCATTGTTAATTTCTCATCTGAAACAAGGGGTGCAGACGCCCATGAGCACTTGAATGCAAGTTATGTTATGAGTCAGTGTCTGTTTGTCTGTATGGCGCGACGCGAACAAAATGCACGCGCAGTTACCCTCACTATTTTAAATACATAAACATTGCCGCGAGTGTTCCTTTAGTTACACGTCCACTGCTTAGGAACTGGAGCGTCCTACCTAATCCGCCCGATATTAAACCCTGATGTTGAATGCTTTTTATGTCTAGCAATTGCTCGTTTTACATCCTCATATAATTTTGAAAAAAAAAACTACACAGTATGTGGCTTTGCATTGGTGCCTTATTCACGGATAATCCATACTATATTATATATGCGAAAGTAACTCTGTCTGTCTGTTACGCTTTCCCGCTTAAACCACTCAACCGATTTTGATGAAATTCGGCACAGACAATCTTTAGACCCTGAGAAAGGACTACCTTTTACCTAATGCTACCTTTTATTAAGAAAAAAGTATAATATAAAACTAAAACTACGCAGGTGAAACCGCGGTGCACAGCTAGTATAAAATAAAATAAAGTGCTTATTATTCTCAACCGGACCACCTGGCGGAAAGTGGTTACCGCAACTATGGACGCTTCCAAACCACAGGAGCTTCAAATATTTTTATGATCCCCTATTTACATCCTTTATTCCCTATTCGAGAGGCTATTTCGTAACACGCGCAAACAAATCATTGTTTGTCGAAATTTATCCAGTTATTTGGAAAACACGAAGTAATAAAGATACTAGCAAACATAAGTTTGAATGCGAGGAACAATCATACCCGCAAAATCGCATTTATATAACTGTCATCATCTCCCAGGCTTTATCCCATATTTTTTTGGGGTCGGCACTTGATTCAGCCCGATGTGGCTGATCACCTGATTTGAATACGAAGCTCTGCGATCTCACCTTCGCAACCCATTTTTACATGGAAAATCTGTGATCTGGGTTAACCCAGATGTCGGATTATTTTAGGCCTCCGACTGTAACGATTGCCAAAGATGATAAATTGGCATACGGGACCGACGGCTTAACGTTATGCGCAATAGCAAATGTGCCACGAGCTCCGCATTTACTGTAATTAATAAAATTCACACACAAGTACCTTTATAAAGATGTGAAGCCATTTTTACTTCTGTAGGTCTCGAATTTTTCGGAGGGGTCTTACGCGTCCTCCTATTTGGCGGAGAGGTGTGGTCTTTGTTGCTTTTGGTCCTTGTTGTTCTTGGAGTAGGAGGCTCCTGGCTAGAGCAGAAACAAATAGTTGCTGTTTATTTATTTATTTATTTGTCTTACTTTCAATTAATGATATTTCCCCATAATGTTTTCTTAAATATTATACATGTGCATGCAAGGTTGTATACCAAAATGCCTTTCTTTACTTTTCCTTTAGTTACACGTCCACTGCTTAGGAACTGGAGCGTCCTACCTAATCCGCCCGATATTAAACCCTGATGTTGAATGCTTTTTATGTCTAGCAATTGCTCGTTTTACATCCTCATATAATTTTGGAAAAAAAACTACACAGTATGTGGCTTTGCATTGGTGCCATATTCATCATCATCATATCAGCCATAGGACGTCCACTGCTGAACATAGGCCTCTCCGACCGTTAAAGTGTGGACTATATGCAGGGGTGAATTTACATTGAATGAATTGTTCTGACGCATATGCACAAATGTTGTTACACTTGGGTTTAAGAAATTTAGAAAATTCGTTGTAAGCTCCCACGAAATTTGTGCCATTGTCAGATAAAATGCTGAGCAGTTTTCCTCTACGGGCTATGAACCGATTAAGTGCGGCAATGTAAGCTTCGGTGGTTAGTTCAGTAACAAGCTCTATGTGAACTGCCCTCACAGCGAGGCAGACGAAAATGCAGATGTAGGCTTTACTTAATTTACAACCCCTTCCCATTTTGCTGGCGATTAAAATGAGCCCAGCAGAATCAACGGCCACATTGCTAAATGGATAGTCAGCATGTAGACGTTCTTTAGGTAGGCTGTTCATTAGTGGTTGAGTAATTTTTCATGTGTTACCTTTCTAGCAAGATTCCTACCACCTATTATCCAATATTTATGACGCAGCATAGACAATAATAGTTGCGGGCCTGCATGTTCAAGTAACCTATGATAATGTCGGACTAATAATAATGAGAGGTGATGAGATGAGTGCATTGAGATTGGACGTTTTGTGTCATAATCATAATTAGAATTGCTTAATCTACCACCAACTCTAATAATGCCTTCCTTTGATATAAATGGATTTAAAGTTATGAATTGTGACTTCAATTTTATGTGTCCGTTTGCTAATAAGCTACTATATTCCCGTGAAAACTATCCATCTGTGCTATTTTACACAATGCAACATTGGCAGCTATTAACTCTTGTACTGATAAATGATTGCTTATTTTATTGCTTGGATTGCGGCAGCTCTGAATAAACTGTAGCATGTATGCCACTACACGTTGTAACTTTGGATACTCAGAGTACTTATGCATAAATTTATCCTGATCTGTGATAAACTTACAATGAGATTTCAGTTTTGGTAAGTCAGAGGCGACATCTCTCGGCTGTGGAGGAAGAGGAATGTCATGAGTTGATAAGAAAGCAGGCCCAGACCACCACACCTGCGATGTTTTCAACTCATTTGCGTTGCAGCCCCTAGAGCCTATGTCGGCTGGATTTAAATTTGTAGGAACATAATTCCATTGGTTGGAATCTGATATGTCAGTGATTTCGTCGATTCTGTTCAATACAAATACCTTCAGACTTGACTTTGGTGTCCTAATCCATCCCAGTACGACAGTTGAATCACACCAGAAATGCCAGCTGCCTTATCTTTTTAGCTAGCCAAACAGCTAACAGAGCGCTGCAAAGCTCGAGGCGGGGCACAGTTATGCCCTTCAGCGGAGCGACTTTGCTCTTCGCACTAATCAAATGTACTTGTGTGCCTCCATTGCTAGAGGTGGATGTAGATGCACCGCATGTAGATGCATGCGCTGTATGCCTGCAGTAATGCATCACTGAACGAATGGAGCTCGACACCAGTGGGTAGGTCACCTAGTACATGCCTAGGGATGGAGATGTCATTTAAACTTGGTAATGATTTTAAGAATGTCAACCAACTTTTTTCACTATCAGGTGGTAATTTTTCATCCCATGATAGCCTTGAAGACCACAGCTCTTGCAGGATAAGCTTGGCAGCCAAGAGGCAAGGATTAATGAGCCCCAATGGATCAAAGAATTGACCGATGGTGGACATCGAGTAGGTTAATCGTGTAAAATAGAGTGTCAAGTGTACATAACCAACCGAGTCCCAATGTTTTTGCCTTATCATCATTCATCAACCGAAAGCAATCCTTTTTTTTTTCGTCGTTAATTTTGTCCAACAATGACGCCATTTTCTCAAGTTGATTTGGCCCTCTTTAAGTTGGGAACCAACACCTTCACTAATGCGGACAAGTTCAGTTTCAGAATCAGCCCCAAAGATGAAATCGTCGACATAGAAGTCATGTAGACGGATCGACGCATTCTTGTCCCAGCTGTACCAGGCAGCGTGTAGCTAAGTAAACACACAAACGCGGTGACTCCAATACCACCTTACGTGCACGAGGCAACGAGGTTGTGTAATTTCGCCTTTGCTTGTCGCGTTGATGCAGTTTCTTAGCTGTATTTTTCTGCCCCATGCGTTGATTGAGAATCCCGACTCCCGAATACCTTATGCCTCTTGCTCGACAAAATGGCTGCGCCCAGGTCGCTTGTTCAAAATCCGGATCGTGATGGCAAACTGTTGAGGCGTGAATCTCTCGGGAGAAGTAAAATTCGTTGGCACTCTTATAAACATATAATTTGCATCATACATCAATTTTGATCTTAAATATATTTAGAATACAAGAACGAAATTTTCTGTAGTTTTCCGTACCCCGATCCGACGAAGAGTGCCGAGCTGCATCCAGTGTTCGGAACCTGAAGTGGACTGATTATCGTACCAGGGGCTGAAAGGGGCGTAAAATTATCGTACACGGATCGAAATTATCGTACTTTTTAGGATGATGTCTATTATAGATAAATAAATCATATAAAATGTAATATTGATATGCATGCAAGTACTAATACTAATACTGTAACCAAAAACATTGTATAATATATATTTTTTTAAAAGAGTAATTGTTGAGTTTCTTGCCGGGTTCTTCTCAACAAAAAATACCTTCCGAACCCGGTGGTAACATTTATAATCATGTATAATGTATTTTGTGTCCTTCTGACGATTTGAAAGTACTTTGTAAGAAGTCTAATCAAATGAAAATACTTTGAATTTTAAATTTTAAGTACTAAGGTTTTGGATGTAATATAAATCATATAGTTAACAACACCTAGTCTATTTACTTTATTTAGTCCAACCAACACAGACTGCATCATATCATTCCTACTGTAGAAAGATATACTTACTTTAAATTCTTACCTATAAAGTATTATGTAGTGTTCATTGGGTCGGCAGTTTTTCGATTAGACAGTTCTCATAGTTCTTGTTGGCCTTAGAGCGAAAATTGGCCAACATCACTATAAATCCCTCTGGCCTCTAGCATTCTTAGCAATTTAGTTTGATGTATCACTTTATCTTCTTAATTAAATCAGTTTCTTCTTTGATTCCTTCTTAAATCCAAATCTAGATCATTGTATACTTTTCTAGATTACAAAAATTCAAAACGGTAAACTAGAAAGTATTACAATTTTATTTACACTTTACGTGATACATTTTATAAACACTGAGGTCTCGTAACACAAAACAATAAATTTGTAGTGTGTGAACCGCTTAGTAAAAGTTTCCAAATCGAAGTGGTCGGAAATTGCTTCACATATAGAAACATTAACTAACTCCCATCTTCGGTTGGATAATAGTGCTCATCGCTCGCGGTCTATAAAACACTACTATTCTATAGTTGCTATGAACAATTAAAGTGCGCAACGAATAAGTACCAATTCGTTGTACACTTTGCTTACAAAATCGCAACTTTTGATTTATCGATACACAAACTCCTGTCAAAAATGGTTACGGTGGCGGCTATCAAATCGGTTAGCCACTCGTGACGTCATTTTAGTTGTACACTGACGTTAGGGAATACCAAATCTGTCAAAAACGCCTGTTTGACACTTGATCGTTGTACACTTTGCAAAGTGATCATCACTCAAAAGTTAGGGAATAGCACCGCTGAAGGGATACGCGATCGCTATAGTCCGCACGACTTCGCGGTGGACAACGATTTTGAGTGTACAACAAATGTCAGTGAACAACAAAGTTAGCGAATAGGGGGGCGGTGTATATATATATACAGTCGTGGTCAACTAATAAGGGACATGCAAGATAGTGAAGAACAATAACCGGTTATGTACATACAAATATAAAACTATTGATTTCTCAGTAACTATTATTTGCATAATTTGGTCCGATTATTATGCTTTGAATGGCTGTAAATAAAATAATAAATAAATAGAAAAATGTATTTAATATCAAAGGTTGAATATGTATTCAATTTTAAGGTATAATTCTGTAGCTGGACATTTAATTAAGGACAGTAAACTATAATGAAAAATAGAGTTAAACAAAACTAATAATCTGCAGTATTATAATCTTTAACAGCTCCATTTTATTACGTGTAAAATCAGCACCCAGTAGCAAAACCTTTGTTAGTAATTACCGCTTGATACCGATGTGGCATTGACATTATCAGTTTCTGGCATGTTTCGACAGGAATGTTTGCCCATGCCTCACAAAAAGCTTCATTAAGTTCATCTAAAGTTGTGGTACGATAAGTGGCTACTTTTTTCTTGATTTCGTGCCAAAGGTGCTCGATTGGGTTAAGGTCCGGGCTATGTGCTGGCCAATCTAGCACCGATACTGACTGACTGGTAAGAAATAGACTTGACTGAACGGGCGGTATGTTTCGGGTCGTTATCAAGCTGAAACATCCATATAATAGGGAGATGCTCCTCAGCATAGGGAAGCATCGTTTCCTCCAATATTGCCTTGTATTGATGTTGGTCTAAGTTACCCTGAACTTTCCTCACAGGTCCCACTCCACGTCCAGAAAATGAACCCCACATTTTAATGTTTCCACCGCCATGTTTCACCTGTTTGTTTGTGAAACTTGGATTCATTTCCGCTTTTACTGGACGCCGTACGTATTGTCTTCCATCTGAAGAAATCAAATTAACCTTGGTCTCGTCAGAGTATAATACATGTTGCCATTGGGCGTAGGTCCAAAGTCCATATTTACGTGCAAACGCCAAACGAGCATTTCTATGTTCTTTCTTCAACAACGGTACTTTGCGAGCCACTCTTCCGAACAACCCTGCTTCTATCAGACGGTCCTCGCAGAGACACCAGCTCTTTCGTCTGTCCCAAACACTTCGTGTTTAATTAAAATAGAGCCTAGAAACGGATCTTTCTTAGCTAACCTGGTTATCATTCTATCTTCTTGCGGAGTTGTTTTTCTCGATCTTTTTGTTCTGGGCACATTTAAATCTGTGTTATTGCGTCTGACATGTTGCACTGCATTGTATATGTGGTGTTCACTATTAATTTATATGTTTACTTAATCAGCGAAATAAAACAACTTTTACATTTACAACAACGCCGGTCCGTCCGCCATGACACAGAGCAGTGTTGCCAGCACTATATGTCACAGATGAGGAGCGGTCGTGCACATTTAATAATTAAGCACAGAACACTGAATGCCACATCTCTCCCTTTTTATAAATGTTTGGACAGTACAGGAAATGTTACAGTAACTTTATGCGCTACAATCAGTTCTTAATTCTAAACTCAGTAGAATAGCACATTTAATAAATTCTTAAACTTAAGTGGAAACTATCACTAAATCAGTAGTTCAGTCTTTGCTTTATTAATCTACTTCCACAAGATATATTAATACAATTTGTGAACAAATAACATTAACAAACATAACTCAAACTGTAGGTGGCTCTAACATAACATAAATTCAACCTGGTAGGTTAGGCACACACTAAATAACATTGTCTTAGTTAGGATAACACAACATAGACCATTAGTAAAATCAATTCACTATTAAATATGTTAAGTACGAATAAATATAATTTAATACTACATGTGAAAGTAGTTTCATACATAACATACATTATCTTAACTAGGTTTATACTAATTAACAATATTTGGTAAGAATAATACTATACAGCATAGTCAGTAAGTTATTACACCATTATTAATAAATTAGGTGAATGAATACAATATTACAACTTGTACATGAGCATATAAATATAACACATTAAGAGTTATTATTACTTTCATTTGTGCATACTTCCCAGTTCCCTTCAACCTTCTTCAGGTGTATTATGTTGCGGCAATACTCCTGTCTGTGACAAATGTTGTGTGTTTGTCACCCTGTGTGTGGTGGGGTTATACAACAGAGTTTAGTTTGTTTTCTTTAGTCATATTCTTAATATAAACCATTTCTCCAATATTGATTTGATTTGGTCAAGCATTCCTTTTTCTGTCCTCATTATATTTCTCTTTTTCTTTCATTTCAAGGTCCTTATCCTTCACCTCTTTGTTCAGTTGAGAGTTCTCTATGTCCAAAGCAGTAGGTATTTTATCTCTGAACTTTTTTTCACTAGATGGCGCTATAAAGTAAACATTATCTCGTATATGCTCTTCAAGCAATAATTGATATAAAATTCAGAACTGCCGTATTTTAGAGACCTAATATTTCAAAAGTGATAAATAGACTACGGAGCACTAGTGAGAGTGTTATCTAAGGTGACTGTTCAGTGAATAACATAAATGTTTACTTCGTAAATACTTGTTCGACCGGCCAACCTGTGACTGTGGATACTGTTAAATTGTACGATTTCGTTCCTTTAGTGAAGTGATAAAGTTTTGTCTGGCGTGTTCAATATTTAGCTGGATAAATTGTGACAGACTGCACATTATTTCATGAAATTACAAACAGTTCCAGTAATTTCTATAACAAATGACTGTTAGAATTTAAACTCATACACACAGTGACATCCGGTATCC
Source organism: Watsonalla binaria (assembly GCA_929442735.1). Classification (NCBI taxonomy): domain Eukaryota; kingdom Metazoa; phylum Arthropoda; class Insecta; order Lepidoptera; family Drepanidae; genus Watsonalla; species Watsonalla binaria. The sequence continues at coordinate 6,033,847 of OV838939.1, read as the reverse complement.
AATAGCAGAATCGCGGCATAATTCTATCCACCAAAAGGTGTCGCTACTTTCTTCGGTAATCTGCCACTGGCCCCAACGACATCTGTGTACCGCTACTTGCTTATTTATCAATACTGGATCACTAGATTACTGCTTTCCACCGCTAGAGGGCCTCACCGGTCTACTGCTATTCACCGCTAGAGGGCTTTACCTGCATGGACATTCATTTGCTATAACTAGCTCTGAGTTGACTTTGCACCAATACCGCAAGAGGTCGCTAGCAGTCTTAACTCATTGTTGTAACCTTGCAAGATGAAGTGCTGCGGCTGCTCGATCATATTTAAAGGCACAAACTATCTAAAATTCTGAAAGAAGTATCTAAGCTAGATAGAAATCTCCTGGCGTCTCAAAAATGTCCTTCTTGTCAAAACATAACCCGCAGAAAAGTCAACTATAATACACCAGTTCGATCTAAGCCCAGTGCGACACCTGAACCAGAATGCTCCACGATCGGCATGAACTCGTCGCCTGAGGAAAGCTCCACTGCGTCTTCTTTATCTATTGAGAGCATGAGCAAGCTCTTAGATACCAAACTAGCTTTGTCTTCAACGATAATGATGAATTTGCGCCGGGCTCTTAAGGATGATGTCAAATCTATGATCCAGGCGGAGCTGAGCTCCAGTCTAAACCAACTCAGGCGGGAATTCACTGCAACTACCGACTTCATCATCGCAGAGCAAAACGACTTAAAGGCTCAAATAGCTGTTAGAGACGACAGGATAAAACGCATGGAGGCAGATAGGTTATTGATCCAAGCTGAGTTGCACAATTTAAATGGGCGCTTGACAACAATTGAAAAAATATCCCGAGATCACAATATTGAACTGCAAGCTGTCCCGGAGAGCCGAAGCGAAGACTTATTAGGGATATTCAAAAATCTCTGCAAGCATATTGCTGTCCCAATTTTAGACACCGAAATCCATCACTGCAGAAGAGTTGCGAAAATTGACCCTAATTCGAATAGACCAAGAAATATTCTTGTCACATTTAAGACATATCGGGTTCGAAGGAGAAAGTAGTAGAATTTATATCGCCGAACACTTATCCCCTGCGTGTAAAAAATTACATGCTGTGTCTCGGACTTTTGCTCGCGAAAATGGATACACATATGTCTGGATTAAGTACGGGCGAGTCTATATTCGCAAAGATGATAAGAGCAACGCTGTACTTATAAAAAATGAAGCCTACTTGGAAGAACTGAAGCGAAAAACACCCTAAAATAGAGGAAAAAAAAAAAAAAAAAAAAAATTGTTCTATCTGGTTTTTTTTCTAAATTTTATTTAATGGTATTAGTGTTTTATCAGAATGTTAATAGAATTAGATCTAAGCTAAATTATGTTTTCTGCGGTGCACTTAATTCTAATTATGACCTAATCTGTCTGACTGAAACAAATTTAAACCAGGGTGTGTTTGATGGGGAAATACTCGATGAACGGTATAATATTTTTCGGAGAGATCGATATCAAACTTCTATAACCAAGTCTGAAGGTGGTGGAGTGCTGATTGCGGTAAAAAAAACCCTTAATTTGACACGTCGGACGGATTGGGAAAGTACTGTGGAGGATATCTGGGTAACTATACCATCAGCCAATGGACAACCTAACCTAAATATATGTGTCTGCTATTTACCTCCCGACCTCCCTTTAGATAAGTTATGTTCATTTTATGAAAATTGTCAAAGGATCATATTGAATTCTGATGAAAAGGAGTTGTTCTTACTTGTTGGTGATTTTAATACTCATTTAACGTGGACTAGGAGTGGTTCTTCCCATTATCCTATCCCCTCTGATGCACTTGATAGAAAGTCACAATTATTGATTGAAAACATATCAATATGCAATCTTTATCAATTTAATAATATTCCAAATTCAAATAACCGCTTTCTGGACTTGGTTCTATCCACATCAGAAAGTGTCTCGGTGTACGGTGCAGACCCCTTGGCTCGCATCGATTCTCATCACCCTCCTATCGCTATTGACTTAACACTCCATATAGACTCTGAACCGTGTCGGTCTCAAGCTGAAAGACCAAACTTTAATAAGTGTGATTTTATCAAAATTAAATCTGAGTTTTGCGATATTGACTGGGAAAGTATTCTGAGCTCGCCTTGTCTGGACACCTGTGTTGACGCGTTTTATCAAAAACTGAATGATATTATCACAAAGCATACCCCAATGCGGAAAACTAATTCACACAAATATCCCTATTGGTACAGTTCTGCTTTGATACAATGCATAAAAGAGAAAAATAAATACCATCGACGTTATAAGCAGTTTAATAACCCACGTGATTACGATACTTTTTCAATGCTTCGCAAAAGGAGTAAAACATTAATCATTGATTGCTATAACGCGTTTATCAGCTCAGTTGAAAATTCACTGAACAACAATACCAAATCATTTTGGAGATACATAAAAAATAGGAAGGGGAAAAGTTCACTTCCACGAACAATGCATTACCGTGGTCATACATCTAGCGACTCCCAAGGTATATGTGAACTATTTTCCAACTTCTTTAAAGCATCATATGAGTTGTCACATGTTGGTCAGGCTGAGCCAAATGTTAATTCTATGCCTGAGCTCAATCATAGCGTACTAAGTAATATAACAATTACAGAGACGGAAGTTTTGGCCGAGATTAAGAGCTTAGACCCCAACAAGGGTGCCGGCCCAGATAACATTCCACCTTCATTCATTCGGGCATGTGGAAAAGAACTCTGTGTTCCATTAACATTACTATTCAACAAGTCTCTAAAATCTGGAATGTTTCCCTCTTTATGGAAGATTGCTCATGTCGTGCCTATTTTCAAATCTGGCGACAAGAACCTGTGCCAAAACTATAGACCCATAAGTATTTTATCGTGTATTGCTAAAATCTTTGAATCATTGATTTACAAACACTTATATAATCATTTCAAATTGTATATCTCAGAACATCAACACGGTTTCGTTGAGAACAGATCAACAATAAGCAATCTCCTTGTCTATAAAAACTTTTTGTGTAACTCTTTTGCCTCAGGTGGTCAAGTTGACTCTATTTACACCGATTTCAGCAAGTCGTTTGACAAAGTCAACCACAGCATTTTGTGTGGCAAAGTCTGTTCATTGGGTATACATGGTAACCTCTATAGGTGGATTTGCTCGTATCTTAGAAATAGATGTCAATTGGTTGCTATTGGTGGCTGCACTTCTCAACCAGTATCTGTGCTCTCAGGTGTTCCACAGGGGTCGCATCTGGGTCCACTTCTATTTATTGTTTTTATTAATGATCTGATTGACCAAATTTCAAGCCCTAAGCTGCTATACGCAGACGATTTAAAAGTTTTTAGGGACATTAATGAGCCAGGTGACTGCATAGCTCTGCAAAACGATCTTAATATAATTTCTAACTGGTGTCACGTAAATAAGATGCAACTGAATGCGAGCAAATGTTTTGTTATAACATTCACCAAAAAACATACAAAGATATTATTTGACTATGCAATATCTAATCAAACATTAGATCGCAGACCTATAGCCAAAGATCTGGGAATAATCTTCGACGAACAATTATCATTCCGGTCGCATTATGAGTATATCAGTAACAGAGGAAATAAACTACTTGGGTTCATATCCAGGTCTACTAAAGGCTTTAAAAAACCACTAAGTATGCTCAATTTATTTAACACACTCATAAGAAGCATACTGGAATATGCATGTCCGATTTGGTCACCATTCTATGCTGCTCATATAAACTGTATAGAGAATGTTCAGAACAGATGCCTCAAAATTCTAGCTTATCGTTTCAAGTACGGAAGAAAGCTTTCATGTTATGACGATCGCTTGGCTGCTTTTAAAATAACATCTCTTGCCACCCGTCGTAAAAAGTTTGACCTATTATATTTACACAAAATCATCAATTCCAAACTAGATTGTCCACTCCTTTTATCCTCCATCAACATTAATACTCGTTATAAAATCAGAGCTCCCCGGACATTTCTTTTAAAAACATATAATAACAACACGTCGTATTATAATCCGCTTGTTAGAATGTGCAGACAGTACAATGAAATAGCCATCAAAGACAAGAACATTGATATATTTAACAAAAATATATCTGCCTTGAAAAGGTGGTGCCGGGATAACCTCCACAAGTATTGATCAATTATAATCTACAGTCTAATTAAGTGATTATCCTAAATTTATCCAATTTTTAGATACTCTTTAATAATCTTCTTTATTATCATATCTTCTTTTAATATTATAGTTTTCATATAGTTTCTTTATAGTTTATATACTTAGACTAGCTGTTTACACATATTTTGGATTGTTATCTAGTTCCAATATTTAAGTTAATACTCTTGTTAATGTAATTTCTTCGGATCTCAATCTGTTTGTGTAACATAAAATAAATAAATAAATAAACTGCCTATTTAAAAACAATTCTGATGGTGATTTATCTGTTGTACAAGTTAGGGTGCTATCATAATAAGGTAATCCAGTGAGTCTGTTCTACAGCAAGCTTCTTCCAGTCTGTTCTCTAGCTTTGACTGGGTCCTTTGCCTCTCATACTCCCCATTCTGTTGAGGCCACTAGGGTATGGTATTATACAGTTTTACACCCATCTCAGTTCAGTTTCTTAATTGTCTTCCATTATAGGAAATCAAGCTTGTTGGAACTCCTAAACTTGAAAATATGTGTATCAAAACTAATATAGTACTGTGGGTGTTATTAATTTAATTATTTTAATCTCCTTCTAACTGAAATTAATAATCTATGGCCGCTATCAGGTATTGGCAACTAGGTCTTCAAAAGCAATTGTTATATCTGACCAAGGTTGACAAAGCAACTCACATCTTCAAATTAAGTCCTGAGACTAAGGTACACCCCTTGCAACATTTTAAGAAATTTTCTGCGACCATGTCCATTTTGGGCCACCATACTTTAATGCATAGTCTCGATTTCATGCCTATCCCTGGATGGCTTTCATGAGCTGCTTCCAAAACTCAAACCCTTAATGTTGCTTGAATAATTATAATCTTCATAGCACATACTAAGGTTTCCTAGTAAAGCCGGAGTTCATGCTCAGATAACTTATAATTATTAATGTTCCGTGTCTAATAACCACTGTCAAGTCCTCAGAAGCATAATAGCCTAAGTAGCGGATATCTGACAGGTATCAGTTTCAGTTGTCCAATAGTTTTTGTTATTCCTTGCCCCAAAATGTAGAAATATCAGATGTTTGTTCAGCTCATGCTATTGTTTGAATAGGTTCTTTCATTGTAAGAATTGGTATTCATTTTGTACCTCCTCAACGGTTCTTGGATTGTATGTGTTGACATACATTGTCTAAATGGTTTTATGTAACCGATGTATTTGTCCAACGAGTTTACACCATTGTATGTCAGTGCTTGCTGGTTGGACACTTCTACTGTCTTTAAATATTCCCAGGTCTTGCCTGTTATAATGTTATATTAACTGCCAGAATCTATAAATAAGTTTATATCACATCTCCACCTCAGCAAGATATTTATGCATCATCATCATCAATGTGAAATATGTAGTCAACATTTGATTCAGACTCATATTTTGGCTTCTCAGCAGTGTGTTGCTTGTATTTTTTGGGGCTTCTGCGTTTCACAGAAGTCATTTTCCTTTTAGATGACCTGGTACGACATAGCTTTTCAAAATGACCCAAAAATCCACACTTTGCACAATCTTTATCCCTAGCAGGACAGGTTGCACTATCTGAGCTATGTGTTTTGCTGCCACATCGGGAGCATTCTTTAGTAATGATATTTGTTTTGGCCATTTTGCATTCTCGAATTTTATTTGTATTGCTGTTATTTTGTTTGCCTTCAAAATCATTAAGCTGTCTTTCAACAGTTTCAAGTGCATTCGCTTCATTTGTTATTTTGTCAACAGTGGCAGTATCTCCTAACAGGAGAATTTTCTTCCTCAGATCAGCTGATATGCATTTTTCAGTTATTTGATCTATTAGATTATCATCTACATTTGAGAAATTTCATTTAGTACTCTGATGTCTGAGTCTAACAATAAATTTATCGAATTTTTCGTCTGAATGCTGTTTAGTAAGACGGAAAATTTGTCTTTCATATAGAAAACTTTGTTTCGGTGAAAAGTAATTATCCAAATTCTTAATGGCAATTTGATACACATCTGTTCCCTCTTTTACTTCTGTGTGTGCACCAGGAATATTGTAATAAATTTAATAAGGTAGATAAATAAGGTAGCTCTCTTTTTTACATTGGTATCAATATTAGCAGCAAGTAAATAAATTTCAAATGCCCTCTTCCATTTTTCCCACTGAGAACCTACTGAACTAGACTCTCCATCACAGTCAAAAGCTTCTAAGGTTGCTAACTGAGCCATACTGGAAAGATCTGTAATATGTAATGTGTGATCTGTAGCTACAACATATTATGAGGTAGGTACGTGGAACTTACATTTTTTGGCAAACTTGCGTACATATTTAGTACGTGGTACATACATACATTTGTATGAGTTTAGGTATAATTATAACATAATGACTTATTATGTATTTGCGTACTAATTTAGTACGTGGTACGTTTCTATTTTATGAGTCGGAACGCTCATTGGAACACAATATTTATTTCAACCGTATTTACTTGTAAATACGTCTTGTGAAATGGTAAATAACCATCCACGAAGTTTTGTTTACGAATCAAACAAGTGTCAGAATTTTGTTTATCAAATCACAATATGAACGAATATTTAAACCTTAATAATTACTAGTTCTCTATTGTATAGATTACTTTACCCACTTGAATGTTGTAGGGCTAGAAATTACTTAGGTTTTAGTTGTTTGAAGGCGCGAATTCGCCATTTTGAATAGTTGGTAAAACAATACTAAATATTTTTCTCGACACAAGTTTCGTAGGAAATTCGTAAATTCAATGTAGGAAGCAAATGTTTGTAAATTGTGGTTGTAATCAACCTAATAGCATGGTATTCATTTTCGTACAATAGTTAATACAACATGTATGCACTAAACTTTGTGTAACATTCGTACACTATGTACTAAGTAAGTACTCATTTTGTTTCTCTCTTTGATTCGTGATTAGAATCAGATTACTCACATTTTCTCCTCGTCGCCAATGTGGTGTTCACTATTAATTTATATGTTTACTTAATCAGAGAAATAAAACAACTTTTACATTTACAACAACGCCGGTCCGTCCGCCATGACACAGAGCAGTGTTGCGAGCACTATATGTCACAGATGAGGAGCGGTCGTGCACATTTAATAATTAAGCACAGAACACTGAATGCCACAGTATACCATAGTTTTTTAACAATTTAAATGTTCTGCTATCCTTCGGTATGGCCAACCATGCTCGACAACAAACTTCATGATAATTTTTCGTAGTGTTGGATCGCAACTTTTATTTTTACCCATTTTTCTTAAAAATATTTTTCAAAACTTAAAATAAATATCGGGATTGCCGCCAAAACTATCACGAAACAATAAGAGAAGAAGTAAAAAAGTATTGAGATTCAAATTTTGAAAATAGAACGCAATATCTCAGTGTCCCTAATTAAATGGCCAGCCAGCATTATTTGAACAAATAGCACTACGATAATCTATCAGCTATACTATAAAGAGGTTAAATGTCTAAGAAGTTGTTATTGTTTGTGTAATCGGGCACATAAATGACTAATTATACTTACATGTAAGAGAAATGGAATATGGTTTAGACTCGTTGGAAAATAAAAAATAAATTCACAATTCGCTTTCACCAAAGAGTGTCCCTAATTAGTTGACCACGACTGTATATATATATATATATAGCTATTACTATAACTCGATTACTAGATCAAGGTAGATTAAAAAGAATATTTTTCAAGACACATGGTATAACAATGTTCTTGGTGTGACAAAGAAATAGGAACGTCTTTAAGTTCATAAGCAAGTTATTAAAATTTTAAAAAGTAGATGTGATAACAAATTAGATTTTACAAAATTCTAAACATTTCACTTGCATTGCTAGAATAGCAGGCAACTGTTCAAGCCACAACTCATCATAATTACAACATTCAAGCTAGTTAAAGTGAAAGTGTCCAGAAACATGATATTGCTCGTATACATAATGTCACACCTATTTCAGAAGTAACAATAAATAACAATATTGAATGTGTATTCGGGAACATACAGAAGGGGAGCTTGCTTTGTTGAATTGCACATGTGACATACAATTTTAATAATTACAATACTTGTAATAGTAACAATTCCATTTTATTTTATAACTCGCTATTCATGAAATTCACAGGATGTTATCAGGCTTATTAGCAATATGGACAACAAATTGTCTATAAAAAGTTGATGAAAAGGCTTCCAGCAGATCAATTGTGACCATTTATTTTGTATACATGAAGATGCAAATAATAGAAGCTGCAGAGTAATTGAATATTCATTGTCCCACAAATTTCACTCAATACATAGCATAATATTAAGATGATAATTTTTTTATAAAATACATAATTATATTAAGACCCAAGTTCACCATTGCAAACATAATTTCAAATAAATCATTAAGAAAGTACATAAAGAATACGTAACGTAGGCGTATGATGCCGACGCCATTTTGTTAGACGCCATTAATATCCTAGAAAACACACCCTTGGTACATCCCTTACTATACTAAACAGTAAAACATGTAGAAAGGTTCAGTATAGGCCCTAATAAAGATAGGGCCCCAAAATAATCACTCGAAAATAAATAAAAAAGAGATTGATAAAACTCTTACCTGTATCTGTCTAGTTGACTGGTCGAGTTGAGATTTAGCCGAATATTGGGATCACACTTGAATTTGTGCACTGCAACCAAAATTTCTTCTTTATATCAAAGCTGTGGCCTGCGCCTGCGCACATAGAGTGAGAAAACAAGCTTATTGGGTGAACGCTGACTTTTATTCATAATTTGTTGATAGTTATATAGAATCTATTTACATCTACCTTTCATTATATTAACAATTAGTTTGACCAACTGATTACTAAAGTACATATACACATATGATAATACATATTAAGCTATAATAGTACATCATTCGCTTAATGAATGCCACAAAGTCAATCAAAGAGAACTTGGATGTTAAGCTATGCATAAGTTTATATGTAATCATATAACAGCAACATATAAACTTATGCATAGCATACTTGGGTATTTTTAATGGAACAATGTTGATCGTCAAACCTTGCATTCTCAAACGTATCCACCGAGTCCCGGGACTAATATGCTCTAACTTACTATGTCAACCTGTCTGCTATTCCTAAGATACTTTCTACCTACTGCGTCTTGCACTAGGTAAGACTGTGGCACACTAAATTCTTTGACTACTTTCATATATCTCCTCTTATCACCATCCACTATCATTACTTATTGATTTTTATGCAATGTAGGGAAAATTCGGGCCAAACTATAATACAGAACATTTTGTTCCGTTTCTTGCTTTAAAATCTCTTTATGATTCTTTTTCATTTCCAATTTTTCTTGTAACAACTGCTCTCGAAGAGGTAAAAGCTATGAGCTGGCAAATATATATTGTGTGGCTATATTGTGCCTAAGTAGGTGATGAACGAAAATTTTATAAACTAATATAATATCCTGATCTGAATCGATGAATTTCTTAAGTTTGCTTAATTTAAGCGTGACTGTTCATGAACAATTTCGTACAAATAACGATACTGTTATAAATGCGAACAATGCAATTGAGTTATACGATGAAAAGGGATCATTTTAGCATTGTTTTCCCATTCCAGCCTTTTAAACAAGTTAAATTTGATGGATTACAAAAGTAATGGCCGATAGAAATTAAAATACGACTGTATTTTATTACTGACACTGAAGGGAAACTAAGGAGTAAAGAGAAAAAAATAACTATTATTTAAATACATAATCTACGCTGAGTTTAGCTCAACTGATTGTTATATTACACTTTCAATCAATAGAAATAAATTATTTAAGCGCTCGTACCTTTTTTGTAATGTATATTTCCTCAATGATTTAATATTTCAAAGATATAGATAATTACAAATAATATTATTGAATATTGATTGATTATAGTGACACTCCCCTCCCCACTTCAGGGTAACGCATAGACAAAGTAAAATTTCAACGTAAACCATAACGCGCTCACAGACTGCTCTCTAAGTGCCTGTTTGATTACGTATCTCCTCGACACCCACTCGTTCGAGGATCTCAATAATGTGTTCAATTTGAGAACTATTAATTCCTTGCAATGCAAACTTGACATTTTTGGAAGCCCGACGATATCGGGACCATATGGTCTCCTGTATATGACCTATGTATGTGACCTATATAGGTAGGAATAAGGACGATTATAACGTCGCCGCTTATTTCCGAGCGAAATATTTTGTCTGTGCCCGCTCGGAGACGGAAGGAACGTTTCCTCCCCTCTCCCGCGCCCCGCGCAGTCGCGGATAAACCAATAGGAACGTCGGTATCGCGCGACGCGCAAGAACGGCAACCGCGCCGAACGATCAAACTGCCTGTGCGCTACATGTAACTCTCTGTGAACTTTATATTTTATTGTGTGTTTCTGATGTATATTTGGCCTACTCCGACTGACATCTGTAAGTCTGTGGAGTGTACCATAGATTGACTATGGCGCGGCACTACCGACGTCTATGGTATACTATATTTCTATCCGGGACGGTGTTTTAATTATTATCCATGAATTAACAGACTTTTCACTGGCGACGAGGTTATTTTATTCACGCGTGCACATAATATAAATAGTCATGGCCAATTTCATTGGAAATTTATAAGTGTTTGATCATAATACCCAAGAGTGGTACATAATACATAAGACCCATAATACGCATTTATCCGACGAAACATACCGTCTAGAAACTTGGTACACCCTAAGAAGGTCGAAGATATTTCATTCGACGAGCTATCGGAAGTATTAGATGTACATTTTACACCAAAAAGATGTACATTCGTGGTAGACAGAGCGAAATTTTACGAGGCGAGACGGGAAGTGGCAGAAAGTGTCGAAGATTGGGGAGCTCGAGTAAGAGGACTTGCTGTTCATTGTGAGTTTGGAGCGGTCCTGCGGTGCTATTCCCTAACTTTTGAGTGATTATGACTTTGCAAGCGTCCTCGACATGACGTTAAACTGTCGCGTCCTCGACATGACGATAAACTGTCGCGCTACTGGAGGTTCCATAAGAACAAAGTTCATAAGGAAGTTCGAGTGGTAGAGACGGTATCAGTGCAGGATATCGAATCGGGCGGTGGCGGAAGAATGCCCTCTACATAGTGCATCAACGATGGCGCCCATAGGCTCAGTTAGGTAGCCTACTGCACATTCACCAACCCGCACTGGACTAGCGTGGTGGGTTATAAAGGTCCAAACCCCTCCCCTCAATGACAGACACAACTAAGAATCGGCCCCTAGTACCCGGCGACTCCAGCAGGAACACCGCCGATGACAGTAGGATGGTGGACCCTGGAGTTTGGGGCGCATACAATCTCCGGGTGGGATCCTCTAACTGTCAAACGACTATGGCTCAGAAAATGGATTTCGATAAACTCAACATCCTTACTTTTAATGTAAGAACACTGCGCACTGAAGAGCGTCTAATGGAACTAGAAAATGCTTTGGAACATGTAAAGTGGGACATTGTGGGTCATGCAGAAATAAGAAGAGAAGGGGAACAGACTCTTGAAAGAAACGAGAATATATTTTATCATACAGGTGGAAGCAGCAGCCGTTATGGTGTGGGTTTCTTAGTTTCAAATCGTTGGAAAAATAATGTAACTGAATTTATTTCCCTTTCCGACCGAATAGCGTTAATGAAATTCAAAATTGCACCAAACAAATCACTTACTATTGTACAAATCTATGTCTACCTACGTCCTCACACTCTGATGACGAAATTGAGTCTTTTTATGACGTCCTAAATGAGGCGATAGATACTCACAAAGGAACGTGGACTATGGTTATCGGTGATTTTAATGCCAAAATCGGATCTCGGGTCAACGCAGATAATCACAGCCTCCTAGGACCCTACGGTTTGGGAACACGGAACGAACGTGGTAAACGATTGCTCCAATTTGCTCTGGGTCATAATTTATCCATAAGCAACACATTCTTTTTTAAGAAGCCTCACCGTCGATGGACCTGGTTTTCTCCAGACAAAACAACTAAAAACGAGATTGATTACTACCTTTCTTCAGACAAACAAATAGTTAACAATGTTGAAGTCCTAAATAGCCTAAAATTCTACTCTGACCATCGGCCCCTGCGCATCATCCTAAAACTCAATTTAAAAATACATCGTATTCGCACCGTTCATAATACTTTAAAGAGAATCAATAAAGACACCCTTTCAGCAAACCAAACCAAATTCACACTGGAGCTCAAGAACAGCTTTACATTGTTAGCACAAGAATCGACAGCGAACATTCAAAGAGAATATGACATGATTAGAGACAGCATTAGAACAGCTAGCCACAAAATAAAGATAACAAAAACAGAATGAAAAAGCTTAGCGACCACACCCGTCAACTAATAGAGGAGAGGCAGAAATTGGTTATTTATACATCAGAATTCAAGACAAAGGATAGAGAAGTAAAGAGAAGTATTCGTAAAGATATTCGCCATCATAATATGAGCATAGTTGAAGATGCAATACACAAAAATTGTTCCTTAAGAACAGCCATCAAAGGTGCCGATACAGGTAAATTCTGGATTAATAACCTAAAAGACAGCAATGGAATAAAACAGAACGACAGAGACAAAGTATGTTCTGACTACGAATATGCACTGAATTTTACCAAAATTTATATTCCGATGACACAGCAGACACAGACTCCCAACAGAATACCGAATCATACTCATGCCCAGAAGAAATTCTTCCAATAACAGAGTCCGAAGTGCACACAGCTCTCCAGAGCCTTAAATACGGCAAAAGTCCCGGCCACGATGGAATCACCACCGACGCCATAAAGTGCGGTGAACCGATTCTCTTACCACATATCACACATTTATTCAACAATATTATTAAAACAGGCTCATTTCCAAATAATTTTTGCCACTCCGAAATAATTCTTCTGCATAAAAAAGGTGATAAGTCCGACATCAATAATTACCGCCCCATAAGTCTCATTATACATCTCTATAAAACCTTTATAAAAGTAATTGAAAACCGTATCTCAGGACAATTAGACAAGAATCAACCCCCCCCCGAGCAAGCTGGTTTCCGCCGTGGACTATCCACTACAGATCACCTTCATAGTCTGAACCAAATAATTGAAAAGGCTGCTGAGTTCAAGTTCCCGCTGTATCTGGCTTTTATTGATTATTCTAAGGCATTCGACAGCCTAAAACACATATCAATATTCAAAGCACTAAAAGAACAGGGAATTGAAAATAGCTACATTCATCTACTCAAAAACATATATAATAACAGTACGGCATCAATCAAACTTCACTCTTCTGGCCCATCATTCCCAATCAGACGAGGTGTCAAACAAGGCGATCCTCTCTCCCCCAAACTGTTCACCGCCACATTGGAACAAATCTTTCGAACATTAAACGACTGCTGGAAAGAAAGAGGATTAACAGTTGGAGAAAAGAAACTTACAAATCTCCGTTTTGCTGACGACATTGTTTTATTTTCCTCCTCGGCATCCGAACTGGCCTTGATGATTCAAGAATTAAATGAGGCAAGCCTTGAAGCTGGCCTAAAGATGAATATGTCAAAGACAAAAGTCATGACAAACAGTACAAAGCACAAAATAAAGGTGGACGGTGGGGAGATCGCATATGTTCAAGATTACATCTATCTAGGTCAAATAGTCTCTTTCCAGGCAAGACAAGAAAGAGAAATCACACGTCGAACAGAAAACGCCTGGAAGAGTTATTGGGCTATGAAAGACCTCTTGAAAGGAAAACTCCCTTTAACATTAAAAAAGAGACTGATGGACATATGCATTCTCCCAATCCTCACCTACGGTGCTCAGACTTGGTCTTTGACAGACTATCAAAAATCCAGAGTATCCATTTTTGACAGGAGTTTGTGTACCGATAAATCAAAAGTTGCGATTTTGTAAGCAAAGTATACAACGAATTGGTACTTATTCGTTGCGCACTTTAATTGTTCATAGCAACTATAGAATTGTTTAGTTGTAATAATGCTTTTTCTAAACTAATAGAATATGTAATTTTATTTATTTATTTTTTTTATTTAGAGCCCGATGTGTCCCACTGCTGAGCAAAGGCCTCCCTTCCCTCTTTCCAACACTTCCGATCCAGGGCTATCTCCGGCCAGTTTTTGTGGTAAGCGGCGAGTTCGTCCTGCCATCTTTTTCTCGGCCTGCCACGTCTGCGCGTCGCATTCGGAGGGGTCCATCTTGTGGTTTGTTTAGCCCACAGTTCGTCTGACATGCGACACACGTGCCCAGCCCAGTCCCATTTTAGTTAAGCAGCTTGATGACCAACATCGGAGATTTGTGTTTTGGAACGTAGTGTACTATTTCGAATGCGGTCTGTTAATCTGACTCTGATTATACTACGTTCCATGGCTCGCTGGCAGACCCCTAGTCTGGATTTTTGATAGTCTGTCAAAGACCAAGTCTGAGCACCGTAGGTGAGGATTGGGAGAATGCATATGTCCATCAGTCTCTTTTTTAATGTTAAAGGGAGTTTTCCTTTCAAGAGGTCTTTCATAGCCCAATAACTCTTCCAGGCGTTTTCTGTTCGACGTGTGATTTCTCTTTCTTGTCTTGCCTGGAAAGAGACTATTTGACCGAGATAGATGTAATCTTGAACATATGCGATCTCCCCACCGTCCACCTTTATTTTGTGCTTCGTACTGTTTGTCATCTTTAGGCCAGCTTCAAGAATATGTAATAATTCATGCTAATTTTCTCAAGAATTCATTTATTTGTCACAACTCACCTTCGACAGCTCATGTTTTTAATAAGTATATAGTGGACTGTATTCACTAACTTTAAAAAAGGTTGGTTATAAATATAAACTCATTAAACATTCCGCCCACCAAGAAATAAACTGTTTCTTATAAACTCTATGACACAAAAATAATAATATGATAAATTGGTTACAAAATGACATTCATTTTGTAATCATACACAGTTTGTTAACTGGGCGTTTAAATATACCCGTTTTACATTTGAGTGATACCACGCGCGTTATATTGTCGGGACCAGTATACTTCTCAATGATTATTCTACCTAGCAACCACTTAGCGGGGGGAATGTTGTCTTCTTTAAGAACAACAATATCTCCTATTTGAGGCTCAATACAATTAGAATTCCATTTGTATCGCTGATTTAGATTCATTAAATATTCTTTGTACCAACGTTTCCAAAAATCACACACAACTTTTTGCGCTAAGCGCCACCTATCTAAACCAATTACATTACAGTTAGAATAATCTTTATCAGCAATATTTAACAATGGTTCACCAACTAGGAAGTGACCTGGTGTCAAGGGGAGAGGGTCGTTTGGATCGTCACTTAGTAAAGAAAGAGGCCGAGAATTCAAACACGCCTCTATCTGTGCAAGAACTGTCGAAATCTCCTCGAATGTGAATGTGTTAGTACCGACAACCTTACGCAGATGTGTTTTTGTACTCCGCACGCCTGCTTCCCACAACCCTCCAAAATTTGGTGCATGTGGTGGTATAAAATGCCACGTTGTATTCTCTAGAGTCAGCAACTCAGCGATTTCTTGAGGAATTGCCGACTTTGGACTGTTAAACATTTCTTGCAGCTCTTTATCAGCACCAACAATATTAGTGCCATTATCACTAAATAGATCTTGGCAATGTCCTCTGCGTGAAGTAAATCTCCTGAAAGCAGCAATGAAGCCCTTCGCCGTTAGATCAGTGACCGCCTCTAGATGAACAGCTCTGGTCACCATACATACAAAAAGACAAATGTAGCTCTTGTATGATTTAGCTCCTCTTCCAGGTGAAAATTTTATGTTTATAGGACCACAATAGTCAACTCCAGTGCTTTTGAAAGGCTTACTCGGCTTCAGTCGCGCCTCGGGTAGAAGTCCCATCAATGGGGTAGACTTCTTAGTAGAATATCTCAAACAAGTGACTCTGTCTCGTCGATTACTCTAATGTAAACTACAGCAGAATAGGCCAATTTTGAAGCATCTGAAAAGACGTGTAATTCCGCTTTAGATTGTGGTGTAACACCCATCCATCTCGGCAATATAAGCTGTTTTAAATCGAATAATTCTCTTCTGTATGCCAACCACTCTTTTAGCAATGCATCTGTCAGATAATCGTCCCACTGAAGGCCTGACTTCCATAGTTTTTGAATATTATGAGTGTACAACAAAGTTAGCGAATAGGGGGGGGCTGTTGTCACGAATAATTCCAATAATTTATTTAATTAATTATTTATTTAAAAAAAAAAGCCGTGGTGGCCTCGCGGTTTGAGCAGTCGCCTGCTACGCAAGCGACGCAAGTTCCCATCTGTACCGTTTCCATATTTTACCTCCTCATGATATATCGGCTCCCTGCCATACACGCCACCACATCCGCCATCTTCTGCCTCCCGTGAGTAAGTGAACGAGTGGGTGATGCGTTCTGCACCCCCATGACGTCACGTCATAATGTGTGGCGTGTATGCACGAGACGACAGAATCATTCTTACTACTTACATACACTACATCTCTTCCTTGTTTTAATCAATTTAAAACTCTTTTGTTTAACCATTAATCACTTTAATAATTAAAGGTACAAAGGTATTGTCAACTTACTTAATAATATTTATTAAATAAGTTGCCTTAACCTTCGATGTTTCCAGCTTCTCAAACAATTAATTAGTTTACTATTTCCATCACTTCCATATAACTTACAATGCTCAATCCAATAACTTATTCTTCCTTCACTTCCCTATTATTTACAATTCTCAATAAATATACCTCTATTCTTCCTTCACTTCCCAATTATTTACAATTCTCAATAAATATAACTTATTCTTCCTTCACTTCCCTATTATTTACAACTCTCAATAAATATACATCTAGTCTTCCTTCACTTCCCAATTATTTACAATTCTCAATAAATATACCTCTAGTCTTCCTTCACTTCCCAATTATTTACAATTCTCAATAAATATACCTCTAGTCTTCCTTCACTTCCCAATTATTTACAATTCTCAATAAATATACCTCTAGTCTTCCTTCACTTCCCAATTATTTACAATTCTCAATCAATATAACTTATCATCATTGACAATTCTTAATCAATTTAAGTTATTCTTCCTTACTTCCCTATTATTTACAATTCTCAATCAATTTAATTTATTCTTCCTTCACTTCCTTAATTGCTAATTTATAATTGTATTCAAATTCAATTTGTGTTTAACTTTAGTTTCTCATTAGTATTCAATTCTTAACCCTAATAAATCTATCTTATATCTATTAAAAATAATCAACTTCTAATTCACCAATACCAATAATCAAAATTCAATTCTAATCCTTTTCTTCCCTCGTTGATGCATCTGTCTCATCTTTACTTACAACTTTCCATTTTCTTTCTACCTTTTTGAGGTGTACATTGTTTCTTTGTAATCTCTGTACTGGTTCATTGTTTTCTACTTCGACACCGCCTTGTGCCTTTCTCCTTTTGTCTGCATAATTCTTTCCCTTTTCTTTCTGTTTCTCTATCTTTATCTCATAGTCAAGTAATCAACTAGAGCTTCCTTCCAATAAAGTTACTTTTCAGCTTGGCATATTCATAGTCTTTTAAGTATACTTCTGATTTGGCGCTCTACTTCTCCATTCTGATTTAACTATTGACTGTGCATCTCGATCTTACTTGGCCACCAACTTTCGTCCTTAGTCTCGCCTTCATGGCAACAATGCCAGGGCGTCCCTCATGAGCCGCAGATCAAACCTTGTGTCTTACTGCTTTTGGTATGACAATTTTAGTACCTCTCAAGAGAATACCTACATGAAAACAGAGTTCACTTTCAATTAATTTATAACATTTAACTGTTTGCTCCACTTGCCCTCATGAACTCTTTCCTTGATTTTTGTACATCTGGATCTTCCTTGGAATAGTGTTCAATATCACTTAATGATATTGCCACTGACCTGGTGTGTTCAATTAATTTCTGTACATAATCAGTAGATGTAAGGCTGGGCAATCAGTTTAACTTTTTCATCTATTGGAATCTGTATCAGGACATTCTGAAATTTGGGGAAGATATTTGGTTCATCTTAGTTTATCCTGACTGCTTTGTTGTTTCTGGTTAAAATCTTCTAATTGTCTGCTTATTACTTCCAATGTGTTTGCTTCAATTATAACATCTTCAATAGTCATTGTATCTCCTGTTTTAAGTATTTTTTTCCTTAATTCCTCTGAGCTGCACCTTTCAGTCACTTGATCTAAGAGCTGGTCATTTACATCTGTAAATTGACATTTAGCTGCTTGTTGCCTTAACCGAACAATGAATTTTTCAAATTTCTCGTTTTCTTCCTGTTTCATTCCTCTAAATATGTGCCTTTCAAATCTTTTACTTTGTTTGGGTGCAAAGTATTCATTTAACTTGATAATTGCTTCCCTAAATACATCTATTTCCTCCTCCGGGGCATCTGTATGGTTCACATCAGGAATATTATAAAATATTTCTTGCAATTCTGGCCCACCCCAATGTAAAAGACTTGCGCGCATTTGGCTGGGTTCAGTAATGTTTGCTGCTTCTAAATAAATACTTAAGCTTTTCTTCCAGCGCTCCCATCTCACACCCACCGATGTTACATCTCCCTCACATTCAAATTTATCCAATGTAAGATTTGCCATTATTCCCTGAAAGCCATAAAATGCATCAGATCACCAATTCAGCATCATCCTTTTACGAAGTAACTACCTATTTATCTACTGTGTACAGGTCAGTATAACATCCCAGTAAGCTACAGTATGAGTAGCGGTCAGTGTTATTATATTTATTTGTCTGTACAGATTTGCACCCACCAGTGTTTTAAATCTTCATACTTATACTTTCATATTGAATGATCAACCATATCGTAAGTAAGTACGCTGCATTAAGCATTAGATATACGTATAAATTGTATATTATTGTATTGAAGAAAACAAACATTAGGTACTATTTTCCATACCCGACATATGCAACCGTCCAACATACCTCCAGTAGTAGACTCCTTATTTATTTTGTCAAGCACCTTCCTTCCTAACACCAAATGAAGCAAAGGTACGCCGCCCTTTATTTTACGCTCTTGCACCAATAAGTAGTAGATATTTAATACTAACCTGACGTTGTTGATAGATGCACTTAACTTTTCCTTTCCTTCTTCAATAATGGGAGTATCACCTTTATTTATATATATTTATATTGCTCGATTCATTTTGGCGCCAATTAAAGTTTAACAAAGCAAAACAAAGTGACTTTTCCAATTTTAATAAAAAAAAAAAGAATAGACGTTATGAATATCTTATTCCGAAGTGCAGTCATGCAAAGGCACATTGCAGATAAATAATATTTAGCGAAATTGAAACCACAGAATTACAATAAAACTGTTTTGCATTCAACAAAACAGATATTATGTGTATGAAAAAACACACAGCGTTGGTTGAAGAAGCTGTCCTTTATTTTGCCTAATTTATACAAATAAATGGAACAAACTCACCAGTATCCCTTTTCTTTGTATACCTCGCTCTCTTTCACTCTCGCAGTAGCGCGCGCCAAATGTCATCGGGTTGAACTCTGGAGCGAGCTATCAAGTGTCACTCATAGGAATCTTCACAACTCACCAGCAAGCCCTTGCTGCAACGCTGTGTGTTTTTTCATACACATAATATCTGTTTTGTTGAATGCAAAACAGTTTTATTATGTGTTCTTCAAAACACACAGCGTTGGTTGAAGACCTGTTTGATATCTGCTGGTGAAAGAGTATGAATGGCCTGTAGACGCTATGTGATGAATAAAATAATAAGTTAATAATCCTGTGTTGTATAATCAAAAGTAAAAATAAAAATTAAAAATCAAATCACAGTTCTAAACTTAAATAATCCAAATTTGAGATCCTCATATATAATCATTTGGGTAACTAGCATTGAACAATCTATGCCCTTGGCAAAACCATAAAATAATTATCATTCATAAAAACAGTCAGATAAAAGAAGAAATAAAAGTAAAAAGAAAAAATTACTATAAGTGAGATCAATCATCTTAAAAAGAAAAATAATCATATTAAAGAGTTATCTCAGCAAACAAAACAATAATAAAATTATATCTGAGTAAAATTATTATGTAGCAAATCTTCTTGGCTAGTTTTAGTACTGCTGTCTACTGGACGACAGTAAAATTTTCTGAAAGTTTCACTGCTTTTCCAATTGCCTCTCATTAAAATCTCATCTAGAGGTCTGTTCTCTAACCAACTTCTGGAGGCTACTGCAGATCTGATACTTCCTGGAGGGGCTTCAATATTTACCTCCTTAAAGATAGACTTTATCCAGCCTGATATGATTGTCTTTGTAGCAGGTTTAACTACACCAGTTATTGAAATAAACAAGTTAGTCAAGTTACTGACCTGTTTTCGTCTTTCTTGTGTAGCACTTATGAGAAGTCTGATATGTTTTACTGGACATATATTTGGGTCAGGATGAACTTTAAGTACCCATCCAGACTGTCTGTAGTTTGCAGTATCAGTCTTTGATCCAAACCTGGGCCACAAAGTTATTGAATCTTCTTCATCAACAATATTATCGTTAGAAATATCTAAAAGAGTCAGGTCGTGTAGTCGCCTTCCCGAGGCCAAAAGCAAAATCAATGCGGTTCTTCGTGAAACATCAAAGTGTGTACCTGACCCTGTTGATTTACATAACCAATTAAATAGTACTTTTGTATCCCATACTGGAGGTTTACTTGGCTGTGGATTAGCAACTGATATTGCTTTCAAAATCTGCTGGACAAAAAAGTTTTTGGATATATCAACTTGTGATGTGGCACAGTAGGTAGAAATTGCTGATTTATGAAGAAGAATAGTGCGGTAAGCAAAGTTATCCTCCAAGTACAGTTTGGCTAAAAATCTAGCTACATCCTTAGCATCAGGTTTTTTGTGGTGTTTGTATAGAATGTATTTGACACCATGCTACCCATCTCTTTATCGGAGCCTTATAAGTAGTGAGTGTGGATTTTCTCCAACTACTTTTTAGCAATTCTTTTTCATCTAATGACCACTGAGCAACCTGACTGGACCACCCCCAATTTTCCAAGCCAAGAGTTGTAGTCTGTCTACCTGTGGGGGATTCCTCCTTGTTGTCAGGTCTATGAGATTCTTGTCTAAGTCCTGTATCTGAATTGGCTCCTCGAGAGCTCTGGCTCTCAGATCTGGTAGCCAGGCACACTGAGTCCAATGTGGAGCTATCAATATGTAAGTCCCCTCTGCTGCGTTCAGATGACTGAGTACACGTGGGATCAAGTTTGGTGGAGGGAACACCCAGGCCAGCCGAAACTGCCACTTTTGACTGAACGCGTCGCAGAAGATTGCCAAGCCATCTTTTGAGTCCCAAGTGACGTAATGTCGCACTACGGCCGACTTTCTGGATGCGAAAAGATCTACGTCTGGGACGCCCCACACTTGGAATATGGCCTCCGAGGCCTGGGGCAACAAGTGCCATTCCGGCACGGGTCTGTTCCTTGATAGGCGGTCGGCAATGCCGTTGTACCTCCCCGGGAGGTACGCCGCAGATAGAGTTATGTTCAGGCGATCTGTTAACTCTAATAAGCTGGCAGTTAAGTTCAGGAGCGCGAAGGAGCGCGTGCCGCCCTCGTTCCTTAAATATGCTACTAATGTTCTGTTGTCTGTTTGAACCAGAACATGAGCATTCTGGAGAGTCGCTTGCATCTGCTCTATTACAGCATATACTGCAAACATTTCTTTCAGGTTTGAATGCCACTTTTTCTGATGGGGCTTCCATGATCCTGCCAGATGAAATTGGTTGAGCTGAGCTCCCCAGCCCATGTCCGCTGCATCTGTCGTCAAGAAGTGGGATATTTGATCTTTGTGCAGAGATACAGCACTGTGTTCTATAACATTCTGCCACCAAATTAAGTCCTGACAGACTCGAGGGGGTAACAATTTCTTTTGCCTGGGTCTGCCCTGCTTGAATGTCTTTAGGTTGTGGTGGTTTCCTACTTGATGTGTAGAAATGAAACGCTGCACTGGTTATTTACATGTATAATGTCCACACGATTATTACACAAACAAATAGGTCCAACACAGTTCACAATACGAAGAAATTAAGAGTACAGAAGGCACGGCACAAGCGGAAAATGATAGACTAAAAGAAAGTACAGAATGAGAGGAATGAATATGAGCAAAGTAAAGTAAATAAGCTGTGAGCTAGCGCAGTGAAATTGAGCGTGCATTCGCCGTCACAGTGGTCTCGACACTGGCGGGCGGTGCGGCGGACCGCTGGCGCATCGCAAGCGCAGCAATGGCGGTCACCGGCATGTAGCGGTAAAACTAGTAAATTTACAAATATATGACATGGACACTACACTACTCCCCCGCTGAGACTGGTACTTAGTACTGTCGATAGTAATCCGGGAAACGCACAATTCGTCCCGATCTGGTCTTCCTGACTGGTGTGGTGGAGATGTTATCGTCAGGTCTGGTCGTCTCAAGGTCTTCGCGAGTAATGTATGCTGGCTTCAGGCGATCGATCGAAACCTTGGCGGTGCGATTCTGCAACGCCAACATGAAAGTTTTCTCTCCCTTCTCTAATACCTTGTAAGGACCGGTGTATGGAGCTTCGAGTGGTCGTCGAACTGCGTCTTGGCGAAGGAAGACGTATTCAGCTGTAGACAGGTCTTTTGGTACGTAGAATGTCCCTTGTGTATGTCTACTTGCTTGAACAGGTGCCAACTTTGCCATGTGTCGGCGAAGTCGTGATGTAAAGGTACTAGGGTCTTGGTTGGAGTTAGAAGACGGCATGAATAGCTCACCGGGAAGGCGAAGAGGTTCCCCGTAGACTAGGTCTGCAGCAGAAGCTTTGATGTCATCTTTCCAGGCACAGCGAATGCCTAAGAGAACTAACGGGAGTACTTCTGACCAGCTAGTGTTGTTGTGGCACATAATGGCTGCCTTCAAATGGCGGTGTAGACGTTCTATCATACCGTTGCTGGCAGGATGATATGCCGTTGTTGGGTGATGTTGCGTGCCAAGGATAGACGTCAGAGTGCGGAAGAGTTCACACTCAAACTGTCTGCCCCTGTCAGTGGTGATTTTGTGCGGACAGCCAAAACGAGCTACCCAGCCCGCGATGAAGGCGCGTCCACAGGTCTCTGCAGTGATGTCTGGTAGTGGTATTGCCTCAGGCCAACGGGTGAAGCGATCGATGACCGTGAGACAGTATCTGTAACCATAAGAAATAGGTAATGGTCCTACGATGTCCATGTGGACATGGGAGAAGCGATGGGAAGGAGACGGGAATGTGGAGGTAGGAGAATGGGTGTGACGATTGATTTTCGTACTTTGACAATCAGTGCATTCTCTTGCCCATTGTTGACATTCCTTTCTCATCTTAGGCCAAACAAATCTCTGAGCGATTAATTTCGTAGTGGCTTTTCTACCAGGGTGACTTAGTCTGTGCAGAGCTTCAAAAATATGTTTTCTAAACATAATAGGAACGTATGGACGTGGATGTTTGGTCGACATATCACATACTACTTCCTCTTTCGAATCAGGTATCAGTACTTTTTTCAAGACGAGTGATGTATCTTTGCTTTGTAGTAGTTCTTGTAATTCAGGATCAGAGTCTTGATATTGTACAAGAGCTTGATAGTCAATAGGTACAGTGATAGTCTCAATTCTTGAAAGTGCATCAGCGACTGTATTTTCCTTTCCAGAAACATATCGTATGTCCGATGTAAATTGTGAAATATAGTCTAGATACCGGAATTGCCTCGGAGAACATTTCTCTCGGTTAACTGTAAATGCAAATGTGAGAGGTTTGTGATCTGTGTATACAGAAAAGTGGCGTGCTTCAACCATGTGTCTGAAATGACGTATTGCGTCATAAATGGCCAACAGCTCTCGGTCATATGGACTATACTTCTTTTGCGAGGATGTGAGGCGTCGTGAAAAGAAAGCTAGTGGCTTCCAACTGTCTTCCACGCGTTGCTGTAGTACCGCTCCAATCGACGTGTCTGATGCATCTGTGTAGATTGCTAATTCAGCGTCAGGCTCTGGATGTGCTAGCAAAGCAGCTTCTGCTAAGCTCGACTTACAAGCTTCGAATGCCTCTAACCTGTCTGGAGTCATGTCGATGGGTTCTGACTTCTTCTTCTTGGGACCAGCTAATGCGATGTTGAGTGGTGCTTGAATTTTTGCAGCTCCAGGTACAAATCTGCGGTAAAAATTGTACATGCCCAGAAATCGGCGCATCTCCTTAACATTGCTGGGTACCGGATAGTTCTGGATTGCCAGGACTTTCTCGGGTAGTGGGCGTATGCCCTCGATTGACACTTCGTGTCCGAGATACGTTACTTTTGCTAGTCCAAATTCACACTTAGCAGCATTGATGAGGATCCCGTAGTCTGATAGACGCTGGAATAATTGATGTAGATGTTCCAGGTGCTTAGTTTCAGATTCTGAGAAGATCAAAATGTCATCAATAAAACCATAACAAAAAGGAAGATCTTTGAGCATTTCATCAATAAATCTTTGAAAAGACTGCGCTGCGTTTCGTAGGCCAAAATTCATGAAGTTATATTCAAATAATCCAAATGGCGTGGCCACTGCTGTTTTAGGTATGTCCGGTGGATAGATTGGAATTTGGTTATATGCCTTCACTAAGTCGATTTTAGAAAATATTTTACTTCCAGCGAGCTGATAAGTAAAATCTTGGATATGTCTGATTGGATATTTATCAGGTATGGTGCGCGCGTTTAGTGCACGATAATCACCGCATGGTCTAAAGGTGTTATCTTTCTTTGGTGCTAGATGTAGTGCAGATGACCATGGACTTTCTGACCTGCGCACAATACCGGCTTGCAACATGTCCGTAAACTCAGCTTGCGCTATCTTCAGTCTATCGGGTGGCAGTCGACGAGGTCTGCTCGTGACAGGTGGACCAGGTATTGTCCGTATATGATGGACAGTGTTGTGTTTCACCTCTCTGTGTGTACCAGCTGGGCGAGTGACGTCGGGATACTCACGTAGTATATTATGATATGTGGAATCTCCTGCGATTACCTTTACTGAAGAAATGTCTTCCGTGGCATGTGTAGCTAGCACGCTGATCGAGAGCGTTGTCCTATTATCAATCAGGCGGTGCTGTCGACAATCAATAAGGAGGTTATAGTGAGCTAGTAAATCTACTCCTATAATAGGTTTGCTTACGTCGGCATCGACAAACTTCCAGGTGAAGTCCCGTCGTAAGCCTAGGTTCAGCCGAAGTTGTATCCAGCCGTATGTAGATCTAATGGAGCCGTTCGCCGCATATAGTTGATAGTTAGATTTTATTCTCTTTTCCTTCAGCGCTGTTCGTGGATACACACATAAGTCGGATCCAGTATCTATAAGAAAATGCATTTTAGAATTTTTGTCCATTACAAATAAGCGGCCTGGCGTGGTCTGGCAGACGTTGGCCGCTACTTTCGGCTGCCGTTGCAGTTTTCCGCCACTGCTGACTTGTATCTGCACGGAGAATTACATTTTTTAGCTTTATCTGCGAACTGATTATGATACCAACAGATTGACGGATCGTGTGATTTCGATCTAGATCGGCTTCTAAAGCGAAATTGTGCATTAGTTTTCTGCCTATAAGGTGTTCTGGAACGTGAACTTTGTTTTCTAACTTCACCTTGGAGAGCCGCTACTTTAAGGGTAAGTTCTTCAATTTTTTAGACATTTGGTCAAATGTCGGACTTTTTGAACTGCTTGCTACATGCACATGCGAGTTAGGTGGAGTTATATCGTATACCTTATCGGCTATGTCTGCAAGTGTATCTAACGAACCAGGTGCGGCTGCAATCACCGTTTGTATGTTTTGGGGTAATCTACTACACCAGAGAGTACTCAGGAATTCATCTGTTACTGTTTGTCCAGCCAAAGAACGGAGGTGTCTAAGAAATTGTGAGGGTTTTCTATCTCCCAGCTCTTCATGATCCAGAAGTTGTTTTACTTTATTTTGTTGGGAAGCAGATAAACGCTTTATAAGCTCTGATTTTAACACTGTGTACGGTTTACTAGTTGGCGGATTATTAATCAAATCTTTTACCTCAACAGCGTATTGATATTCCAAAGATGTGGTTACGTAGTAAAATTTTGTTGATTCTGAAGTAATTCCGGCCAATACGAATTGTCCTTCAATTTGAGAAAACCATAATGCGGGTTCATGTGCCCAAAATGGTGGTATTTTCACTGAAATCTTGCTCACTTCTACGTCCTTTGATTCACTCGGTGTAGAACTTGTATCGCCTGCGGATGACTTGGCAGTATCCATCTTGTTTTTCGGAAGATGTTCGCTTCACACCGTACACGTAATCACGTCGGGGTCACCAATGTGGTGGTTTCCTACTTGATGTGTAGAAATGAAACGCTGCACTGGTTATTTACATGTATAATGTCCACACGATTATTACACAAACAAATAGGTCCAACACAGTTCACAATACGAAGAAATTAAGAGTACAGAAGGCACGGCACAAGCGGAAAATGATAGACTAAAAGAAAGTACAGAATGAGAGGAATGAATATAAGCAAAGTAAAGTAAATAAGCTGTGAGCTAGCGCAGTGAAATTGAGCGTGCATTCGCCGTCACAGTGGTCTCGACACTGGCGGGCGGTGCGGCGGACCGCTGGCGCATCGCAAGCGCAGCAATGGCGGTCACCGGCATGTAGCGGTAAAACTAGTAAATTTACAAATATATGACATGGACACTACAAGGTGTATCTGTGTCCAACGGCAATGAAGGCGACCTCTTGGAGTTGTAATACTGGCAAAATTTAGTAAGCCGAGTAAACTTTGAACTTGTCTTAGTGAACAACTGTTTCTTCTTAACAGGTGTGTTAAAATGCTTTTGATTTTTTGCACCTTGTTTGTTGGTAGGGACTTTAGGTTTTTCTCTGTGTTCCAGAGAAGGCCCAAATATTCCAACTCTCGAGTGGGATCTAACCTGGATTTTTGGAAATTGATGTGCCATCCAAGGAGCTGTAAGAGTTGTACTGTTTCTGTTACCTGAGTAGCCAAGATCGACTTGTTCTGGTGTGCAAGAAGAAAATCGTCCAAATAAACCAGCACGCGGACACCACGGGCTCGCAACTGTTCTGCTACCCAACTGGTTATAGCTGCAAATGTTCTTGGTGATGAAGCCAGGCCAAAAGGGAGTGCAGTTAACTGTAATATTTCCTGATTGTAAATTATTCTCAGAAACCGTCTGTGTGCTGAGGCAATTGGTACATGAAAGTATGCTTGATGGATGTCTATTGTAACAAGCCAATCCAATGGTTGCAGGAACTCTGTGACATCTTTCTGAGATATGAGAAGAAAATGCTTCACTATTACATGTTGGTTTAAGCCCCTCAGATCGAATATTGGTCTTGGGCTGCCATCCGATTTCTTTACCAGAAACATCTTGGAATGAAAGCCTGGATTTACAGCAGCTGGTCTCTCTAATACTCTTTGATCTATTAATCTTTGTATTATTTGTGACATCTCTGGAGATACTCTTGTTGCATATTGATTTTTTCTCCGGGCTGTGGGATATTGCATTGGAGGCCTGGTTTTGAATGGTATGCGACACCCTGTTACAACTCCCATTATGAACTGATTTGCTTTTAGGTTTTCCCAAGTCCTTGTATGATTCTTCAGGCATCCTCCCTGAAAACTCTGATTCTGTATCTGAGCATAGTCATTTTTGTTCCGGTCTGGTCTGATCAATGTTGTATTTGTTACCTTGGGTATGTTTGTGGCGAAAGGTATTTTTTCTTTTGAAACTTGTCCTTGTCTTTTTCTCAGGCTTAGTTTGCTTAGAGGGTAGATTTGGTCCCCGTTTATAAGTGTTTGACTGGTGGTTACTTTCTCTATAGTTATGTTCTCGAACATTCCTTCTTGCTTTCACATAATCAGGTGTATTAAGCCATGTTTGAGTGCCCCCCAATGATTGAATTAGGGGCTGTAATGCTTCCCGGCTGAAAAGGTATTCAGCACTCGGAGGTATGTTTGATAAAGAGGCTTTTAAATTTGGGCTGTTTATCTCTTTAAGTATCCTATTTCTCCGTATTTCAATGCATTCACTTCTTCTACCACATATTAGTTGCATATTATTATCAAAACATCTTTGGGTTGGTGATCCTGGGCCAAAAATTGTGAATACTTTATGAAAAAGTGAATCGGGAGTTAAATCTTGTGGGTTAGCTGCAGCCCAATTAACAAGATCTTGTAGGCCCTGTCTTAGTAACTCTTTTTGCTCTAATGCTAGATTAGAAAGTCCAGCCAATACTCCTTCTGCTGAAGCTAGGTAGTCCTTAGTATTATCCAAATGACATAACTCCTCATTTATTTTGAGATTTATAAATCCAGGTGAAGCAATATATGTCTTTAAAGTTTTCTTGTAACGAATATCTTTCCAAGTGGGACTGTTAAACTGTTGAAGGTGCTCTAACTCCCTAAGCCTCTCTTTATTTGCACAGGAAATATTATGTCTTCCATTAAATTCCACATTAACAGGTCCCAATTGTAATTGTTCAGATTTCTTATTAGGGTTTTCAAGAAAACTGTGAGTGTTCATTGTTATTGACCTACAGGTGTCACTGGGTTGAGGGATACTCGGGTTGGCTAAGTTGGCCGTAAGATTGTGACTTTGTGAAAAATACTGTGGTAATTGTGTTATGTAGCCAGATAGAAAGCTTACCTGGCTAATAAGGCCCTCGATTCGAGGATCTGAACATGACTGTGGATGTTGCTGCTGCTTTGACCGTCTTGACCGCTTGTTCGGTGGCGGCGAAGCGGTGTACTCATCCTCCGAGGATGAAGACCGTTCCTCTTCTTCCTCACTCAAGCACAGCATGGAAGGGAGATCAGTCTCACTCGCTGCCACTGACCGGTCTTCTAACCGAGCACCGGTAGTGGGAGCGGCCACGTGCTTCACACCGGGAGAACGAGCACGAGTATTTAAGTCCTTAACTTCGGAATTACACGCACTCATCTTGTAGTTACACTATCATTTACACAAATTACCACTTTTTCTGTGAATATCTTATTAATTTTATAAACTTAAATGCAAAAAGTATAAAATTTTGCATCCGTTACCGGCAAAATTTATAGACGCTATGAGTGACACTTGATAGCTCGCTCCAGAGTTCAACCCGATGACATTTGGCGCGCGCTACTGCGAGAGTGAAAGAGAGCGAGGTATACAAAGAAAAGGGATACTGGTGAGTTTGTTCCATTTATTTGTATAAATTAGGCAAAATAAAGGACAGCTTCTTCAACCAACGCTGTGTGTTTTGAAGAACACATAATATAAGCATTTTGGCCATCATAATTCCATTTCTTTTTTATTTTTTTGACCTATAATCACTTTTGACATTTGGTTGCATTCCGGTTTGACAATCGTTTATGACCACAGAATACATTACATTTAACATTAATTGAACGAATGATTAATTGACTGACCTGAAGTATCTATATTTTGATAAAAAATATTTTACATTTGAAAAACAAAAATATGTACTTATTTCTATTAGGTAATTACATTATGTCCGGCAAACCACATCGGAATTAAATAAAATCAAAACAGTACTCACAGACTCGTCGCCATTGTACCGTTTCCATATTTTACCTCCTCATGATATATCGGCTCCCTGCCATACACGCCACCACATCCGCCATCTTCTGCCTCCCGTGAGTAAGTGAACGAGTGGGTGATGCGTTCTGCACCCCCATGACGTCACGTCATAATGTGTGGCGTGTATGCACGAGACGACAGAATCATTCTTACTACTTACATACACTACACCATCCCAGCGGGGCCTATACCAATGAGTTTATATAGTGCCTGTGCCTGAGACGTTGGCACTTAATCAAATTCGGTGAAAAGTGGGTGTTGTGATAACAACACCTCTGCCTACCCCTTCATTCTTGGAATACAGGCGTGAGCATATGTATGTATGTTAAAAAAAAAAAAAAAACAACCACTTATTTCCTGTATCCTATGTTCGATATGCGCTGTATCTCCACGGCAGTGTTGGTTCGCTTTTTTCTCCGCACACTATTCTGCAAAAAAAAAATATTTTCTAACAAATACCACCATAATTATGACGTAATTGTTTGCGAAAAATATAAAGTGTGTCCATATGTAGTTTACGGTTTACTGTGACCAACCATTCATTTTCATTAAATAAAAAAATATATATTATTATTTACATTACATTACAATTTAAAAAAATGATTAGATTCGTTTTGAATAATATTGCAAATAAATTATATTTGTGAGATAATTAATTAGAGAACATGTGCATAATATGTGCGCACAGTGCTTAAAACAAAATTATTTTTTAACAAATACCCACCCCCACCAATAGACATCGAATGAAAACTTCGTTTGCCAAAAATACCAATACCAATGTACAATGTACACGTAACATGATGATATACAATTATGTACGTCGTGTGCGTCCAGCGGTGCTATTCCCTAACTTTTGAAAGATTATCACTTTGCAAAGTGTACAACGATCAAGTGTCAAACAGGCGTTTTTGACAGATTTGGTATTCCCTAACGTCAGTGTCCAACTAAAATGACGTCACGAGTGGCTAACCGATTTGATAGCCACAGTAACCATTTTTGACAGGAGTTTGTGTATCGATAAATCAAAAGTTGCGATTTTGTAAGCAAAGTGTACAACGAATTGGTACTTATTCGTTGAGCACTTTAATTGTTCATAGCAACTATAGAATAGTAGTGTTTTATAGATCGCAAGCGATGAGCACTATTATCCAACCGAAGATGGGAGTTAGTTAATGTTTCTATACGTGAAGCAATTTCCGACCACTTCGATTTGGAAACTTTTACTAAGCGGTTCACACACTACAAATTTATTGTTTTGTGTTACGAGACCTCAGTGTTTATAAAATGTATCACGTTAAAGGTAAATCAAAATTGTAATACTTTCTAGTTTACCGTTTTGAATTTTTGTAATCTAGAAAAGTATACAAAGATCTAGATTTGGATTTAAGAAGGAATCAAAGAAGAAACTGATTTAAGTAAGAAGATACAGTGATACATCAAACCAAATTGCTAAGAATGCAGAGGAATTTATAGTGATGTTTACCAATTTTCACTCTCTCTAAGGCCAACACAAGATCTATGGGAACTATCTATTCGAAAAACTGCCGACCCAATGAAAACTACATAATACTTTCTTTATAGGAATTTAAAGTAAGTATATCTTTCTACAGTAGGAATGATATGATGCAGCCCCTGTTGGTTGGACTAAATAAAGAAAATAGACTAGGTGTTGTTAACTATATAATTTATATTACATCTAAAACCTTAGTACTTATGCAGGCATATAAAAACAAACAAGATAATTTAGAGTGTATTATATTTCTGTCTATAATGATAATACTTTTACAGGAGATTCCCACTATTTTCTATGGCTGTGGATTTGATGAGAGATGACATTAAGATGTGCTGCTGGCCAGCAGCGGCTTCCCCAGCCGATAATGGTGTGCAGAGCGCTGCAAAGTTCTGAAATTATAATACATATATATTATGCTATTTATTGTTTTAATCCACCTACTCTGTCCTTAAAGGGAAAATATGCTTAAATATAGTAAATAATAAATGATTAAGCCCTACAAGTTTTAACATTCTGTTTTATATAAACATTTTAAACTCAACAGAAACAGATAATCACATTTTCTGTGTAAAGTTAATATCTTTACTTTTTGCGGGCTTATCAATAAAATTTTCTGAATTATTATAATGAAAATGTGTAAGGAAAATGTACTTTGTGGTGATCAATACTGAGTTACAAGGGCTTACATTATTGGCTCTTCAATCCTGTGTTAATACTTCTTAATATCTTAATGTAGATTGGTCACTAAGTGGGCCCTCTGACGAGTGTTGTAATAACGATTTTTCTTTCTCAGCATTCTTTAGCATTCTCATTGGTTTCGGTATAAGTATATTGGCGTAGGTTATCTGAAAGTAAAAGTTTAAATATAACCTAATCACTCCAATGTAAATAATGTTAAGATCATGTTATGTTCATACTACTGACTGTTCAATCAAGACTTATGTATAAAAAGTAAAAACAACATAAAAACCTACCTGCATCATTCCACACAATGTCCCAGTCTCTTACTCTTTACTTTCACGCTTTATCTTAAATCCTTTGAAATAGGAATAAACATACGTTCTCAAAATCAATACGTTTTTAATGAGAACATAATTTGTAAATACGAATTTACAGATTATGTTCTCATTATAAACGTAAAAAATAATTTCGTAAATATGAACTCCATATTAATTTGTTTACATAAGCCGTTCAAATTAAATTTCCTTCAAAAAGTACAAATTTACAGCGTATATTGTGATATTAATATTAGTCGCATAATATCGATAAGATTCTATAGGTGTCAAGAGGTGCTTTGATAGGCACCGTAAGTTGATAAGCACTGAAGGGATACGCGATCGCTATAGTGCGGACTTCGCGGTGGACAACGATTATGAGTGTACAACAAATGTCAGTGAACAACAAAGTTAGCGAATAGGGGGGCTGTTGTCACGAATAATTCCAATAATTTAATTAATTAATTATTTATTTATTTAAAAAAAAAAGCCGTGGTGGCCTCGCGGTTTGAGCCAATATATCGTCATGGCGTATCTTTGTGACCTCATTAAGGTCCTCTGCCTCCGACCGTTTAATGAGTATGGCGCGATAGGTAGACTGGCTACCAGGAGATGAGCTGTTTGGTACAATCTTTATAATGCTGGATTGTGAGCCCGTGAGGTCCAAGTACAGCGGCATGTTAGTCATCGCGTCCTCGCTGGGTAAATCATTATGTATCGGTTCAACTCGTGGCATTATTTCAGTCTTTGACACTTCGCAAATATCTATCAGCTGATTCGATCCATCATCTTGCGAATTATAACCCTCCACCGCATCAAATTGGTCTGAGCTATTATTATAGGTCGCACATTCATCCAACACATTTTCCGAGTGACTGGTTGGAATTTGTGTCAAATGGCGGCCAGAGCTCATTGCATTCTAAAAAAAAGTTTTGATTAAATAACATTTAGATAAACAGGACCGAAGACTAACCTAACTTGTGAACAGTATTACCAAAAAAAAACTGGTCTGTTTGAAGAAATCATTCTTCTAATTATGTTACGGATCTTGATAGATACGTAACACTGACACAACTGACCAACCACACAGTGGTGTAAAGTTGATGAACTTAAGCTATCTCAATCCCAAATTTGCAAAAACAAGTACCTGCTACGGGGTTGGATATTGTAATTTGACTAGGACCATCTTGATTCGAGTTGCTGCACTCGCTTTTATAAGTCTCCAGACTTTGCGATTGTATTGTATGTCCGGAGCCTTATTCGAGGCCTCACAGTAAATCCTGCCTGGTGTTAGTTAAGATAGATATAAGTAATATATATTGAGACCACAATGAAGAGATACCAAGATGGACGTTACCTGGTGAAAATAAGCAGAAGTAACCCTATTTGGCTAATTAAAAGGGACTACAATGACCTAAGTACGGCTTGGAACCATAGATGTCATCTCAATATTGTTTATTGAGGCCTCGAATAACGGCGGAAGGACATAATATGAGTTTTAATGGTAGGTAAAACTCTGCTATTAGTTGTTCCAAGATATGTTGCAAACTGTCATCTTTGTCTCTTGTTTGTTTTGTGCTCATTTCCTCTAAATATTGATCTAAAAATTGCATATTACCTTCCTCATCTACATATGTTTTCTTTAGATTTTCATCCAATTTTATCCATACTTTTCTACATTGGTGTCTTTTCTTTATGCTATTTTTTACTTTTGTGAAAGTGTTCATTTTAACAATATATGTATGATGACTCACCGGCCTCAGCTCCTCGGGTAAAGCATAACATTTTCCTTCTTCTGTAGATATTGAGGTTATGGCTAGTACATTAGATTTGCCATCATTTGAGGCTATCATCGTAAACTCAAATTGCAGCCGGTCCATCCTCTCTTAGTAAACAAAAATGTCGTTTTATAAGGAATATTATTGAGGATCTTCAAAATAAACCACAAATTGTTTTTCTGAAAATACAAAGTTTTGTTTTATTTAAAACGCCTTTTTACAATATTACAACTATTATTAAGTTATGACAATCACACTTCTATCTCACCTGAAAATACAAAGAAACGACATTTAAAGTTTAATAATATCGCTTCCTCAATTGTATCCTTCGGTTTGTCTCTCTACGTTTTATAACAATAAAATACACAATAATGTAAGAGTCATCCGCCATTGAAAAATAGTTTACACGTCACTTGATTGCGCCCTCTACAATCTTCCACAGATAACATAGATATAGAAGGCAAAGTCAAGTTAATGAAATGTCATTCATTTCATTACATTTATATAAAGAAATCATTTAACTTATAATAATTGTTACTTGCCTTCATTGTGTTTGATTATAAATGATCTTGCTAGAATTGGATGGGTTAGCAAGAATTGTACAGTATGATGGTATCCGATGCAGTTCCTGCTAGAATTGGATGGGTTAGCGGGAACTGTATTCTTGTGTGTGCCGGCCTTGCTAGAATTGGATGGGTTAGCAAGAATGGTACAATATGATGGTTTCTGATGCAGTTCCTGCTAGAATTGGTTGGGTTAGCGGGAACTGTATTCTTGTGTTGGCCGGCCTTGCTAGAATTGGATGGGTTAACAAGAATGGTACAATATGATGGTTTCCGATGCAGTTCCTGCTAGAATTGGATGGGTTAGCGGGAACTGTATTCTTGTGTTTGTCAGCCTTGCTAGAATTGGATGAGTTAGCAAGTATTGTTTTGTCCTACGACTATTAGAGGGGTTCGTAGATGTTTGTTATCAATGCTGTAAGAATTGGATGGGTTTACAGCAATGAAAACATTTTTTAATGGTCCTGTAAGAATTGGATGGGTTTACAGGACCGACGGTTGGTTTACTTATAAGTTATGTAAGATTGACTAAAATAAGATTAATTTATATATATCTTAACTTATGTTAACTGTCCGGTGAGAAATGAATAGGTTTACAGGAAGGACTGTTGGTTGATTTTCTTGAACCATGTTGTATGAAGTTTATTTAAGAACAAAAAGGAGACTATATGTTATATGTGTGCATAGGTATATTGTACTATTAGAATCGAACTGTTCTTGGTTGGTTACCTGAATTAAAGTAAACTAGGTATGCTTATCTGTTTAAGCATATCTCTGTGTGTATTTATGTCACTAATGTTAGAAATGTTATGTTAGCTTTAGATAGATTTAAAAATTTTAATATTAGTAGTGATCTTTCATAAATTTGCATTGTACAAAAAAAAAATCTTAACTCGCCCTTCTGTTAAAAATAGTAATTTTCTCCCTCGCCGAGTGTAAGGTACGACCTGGCTCCGTGTATGGGGACATAAACGAGGTCAGGCTGGACGAGTGTAAGGTTTATGGTTTTGAATACAAGTTTGATTTGATTCGTAAGTAACCGCGCGTTAGTGAGCGATTGGTCAGTGAAAAACGGTTACGAGGTGGCGTGAGCGAGTGGGGGCATTCTATTTAAAACGACCGGACGGTACGGACGTGGAATTAATATTGTAAGCCTTGGTGCATTGGAATATAATGTGTTTCGAGATTATACTTTGGTTTTTGGTTGAGGAGTTGCTGTGAAAATAAATAAGGTGTTGATTGTGGTTGGAGTTATTTTATTACACGATCGAGTTACTCTAGGGTAAACCTGCCCCTTCCTTCTGTTTCTGCGACCCACTGGGGGCTGGAATGCCAATTCTTTTCCGCTGTTTCGACTGGTCTTGTACTTTGGAGCAGCCGGCCACTGGTTCATTGGACACTTCACTATTTGCATTTATGTGCTGCATACCTGAAACAACTATACCAGCTTGCCTGATGATCTATTTATTAATTTAAACTACTAACGTCTGCCACTGCGTAGGAATTGGAGTACACAGAGTCTAGAGCTCGAAAATGTATTTAAGCCCCATATGTGGGGCACATACTAAATTTACTTTTCAAATATTATATAGAGTTAATATAAAAATGCTCTTTTAACGCGTTCACTGCTAACGACGCGTATGTGCGTCCAATGTGTTAAAGGTAGCCCGACCCGGGGTTCGAACCCAGGACCTCGTGCTCCGCAGAAGCGTTTGCAACCACTAGGCCAAAAACTGATGTGCAGTGATTTACAACACGTTCTTTACCGTGAAGGAAAACATCGTGAGGGAACCTGTACATAATTTTGCACTTTGAAGTAATTCAAAGTGCCTGAAAAGGCGATAGACTCACCATCTTTCACGTAGGCACTTAATCATATTGTGAAATGTGGGTGTTTTTGTTACAACACTCCTGTTTACCCCTTCGGGATGGCGTGAGCATAATTATTTATTTTCATTATCCCGCGACTTCACCGGCAAAGTGAAGCCTATTCCACATTTTAGCAATCAATGATGTATGTTAGCTAACAAACTGTTGTTACTTATTAACGCATTCTGCTACACAATCGGACCTTACACCAGTGCGTCAAACGCATATCATTGTACAAATACGCTTTCGCTCTGTGCTAAAACCTCAACATAGCGTCGACGTAAACTCAAACTCAAAATATCTTTATTTGATTAGACTTCTTACAAAGTACTTTCAAATCGTCAGAAGGACACAAAATACATTATACATGATTATAAATGTTA
Source organism: Watsonalla binaria (assembly GCA_929442735.1). Classification (NCBI taxonomy): domain Eukaryota; kingdom Metazoa; phylum Arthropoda; class Insecta; order Lepidoptera; family Drepanidae; genus Watsonalla; species Watsonalla binaria. Next base: position 5,996,852 of record OV838939.1, on the reverse strand, counting down.
CCACCGGGTTCGGAAGGTAGCTTTTGTTGAGAAGAACCCGGCAAGAAACTCAACAATTACTCTTTTAAAAAAATATATATTATACAATGTTTTTGGTTACAGTATTTATATCTCATGAATATAAGCCCATGGGACACAGCACAAATGCTCAATTGTCAAATGTAAGATATTCCCCAGTACTATTCGGCACTTCTGCGCGTTTGAGTATTATTATGGCAGGTCATAAAGCACTCGCTTGTTTACGACAGGCAATAAAAACATGCGAAAAGGAAAAGGGTCGGTACATATCTGGTGTAATTTCATGTAGGTAAATTCCGTATCTGTTCTATATAGCAAGGTGGGTAAGGGCCCTTACAATTTGGTCTTATTTAAACAATAGACGCGCAGAGTCTGCTTTAGCACACAGTGAAGGCACAGAAATTTGTATGGACCACATAAGCGTCGTTAGCACATAGGAAAGTTCGGATAAACGCGCAGGCGCGTCGTTAGCAGTGAACGCGTTAATAATCTATATATCTATACAGATAAATAAAATGTAAGAGTCTCTTTGTAATTCTAAAATAACAGTTTTTAACTAAATTCATATAAAATTATACACGCTACTGTCTTTTTAGTTACTCCTTGAAACATCAGCTAACTGCCAGTGAAAGTCCCGTTAAAATCAGTCCAACCGTTTCAGATATTACCCGTAAGAAATAGACAAACAGAGTCAGAGAAAAACATTAAAAATTGGTTTTTCAATATCAGTACCGTGTATTTACTTCAGACACTTCAATTTTATTTATCTGTATAGATGTATAGATACCTGTATTATGCTGGGAAACATTATTTTCAAATGGTTACGGTTGTCGCTTCCTGGAGCGTTTAGGTGCTTTAGCACCGCAGTCTCTGGACCGCCTTTGACTAATTTCGCGGTTTCGCATCCTTGCTTGTGCTCTCAAATTCAATCTATGTAAATAAATTTGCCTTCTCAAGCGTAAACTCGGGCAAGTGGTGATTTTAACGCCATTCCTATTAATTATGAACTTGCCACACTTATGTAACGATCTGCCTGGTTGAACTCCAAAGTCCAAACCACCTGGAAGCACCCTCTCTCTGGGCCGATGCTGCCGTGGACGGCCTGGATTGGTAGTGGGCACCCAACCCGTGCTGCGCGGAAGCAACACTACTGGCTGCATTGTTAATTTCTCATCTGAAACAAGGGGTGCAGACGCCCATGAGCACTTGAATGCAAGTTATGTTATGAGTCAGTGTCTGTTTGTCTGTATGGCGCGACGCGAACAAAATGCACGCGCAGTTACCCTCACTATTTTAAATACATAAACATTGCCGCGAGTGTTCCTTTAGTTACACGTCCACTGCTTAGGAACTGGAGCGTCCTACCTAATCCGCCCGATATTAAACCCTGATGTTGAATGCTTTTTATGTCTAGCAATTGCTCGTTTTACATCCTCATATAATTTTGAAAAAAAAAACTACACAGTATGTGGCTTTGCATTGGTGCCTTATTCACGGATAATCCATACTATATTATATATGCGAAAGTAACTCTGTCTGTCTGTTACGCTTTCCCGCTTAAACCACTCAACCGATTTTGATGAAATTCGGCACAGACAATCTTTAGACCCTGAGAAAGGACTACCTTTTACCTAATGCTACCTTTTATTAAGAAAAAAGTATAATATAAAACTAAAACTACGCAGGTGAAACCGCGGTGCACAGCTAGTATAAAATAAAATAAAGTGCTTATTATTCTCAACCGGACCACCTGGCGGAAAGTGGTTACCGCAACTATGGACGCTTCCAAACCACAGGAGCTTCAAATATTTTTATGATCCCCTATTTACATCCTTTATTCCCTATTCGAGAGGCTATTTCGTAACACGCGCAAACAAATCATTGTTTGTCGAAATTTATCCAGTTATTTGGAAAACACGAAGTAATAAAGATACTAGCAAACATAAGTTTGAATGCGAGGAACAATCATACCCGCAAAATCGCATTTATATAACTGTCATCATCTCCCAGGCTTTATCCCATATTTTTTTGGGGTCGGCACTTGATTCAGCCCGATGTGGCTGATCACCTGATTTGAATACGAAGCTCTGCGATCTCACCTTCGCAACCCATTTTTACATGGAAAATCTGTGATCTGGGTTAACCCAGATGTCGGATTATTTTAGGCCTCCGACTGTAACGATTGCCAAAGATGATAAATTGGCATACGGGACCGACGGCTTAACGTTATGCGCAATAGCAAATGTGCCACGAGCTCCGCATTTACTGTAATTAATAAAATTCACACACAAGTACCTTTATAAAGATGTGAAGCCATTTTTACTTCTGTAGGTCTCGAATTTTTCGGAGGGGTCTTACGCGTCCTCCTATTTGGCGGAGAGGTGTGGTCTTTGTTGCTTTTGGTCCTTGTTGTTCTTGGAGTAGGAGGCTCCTGGCTAGAGCAGAAACAAATAGTTGCTGTTTATTTATTTATTTATTTGTCTTACTTTCAATTAATGATATTTCCCCATAATGTTTTCTTAAATATTATACATGTGCATGCAAGGTTGTATACCAAAATGCCTTTCTTTACTTTTCCTTTAGTTACACGTCCACTGCTTAGGAACTGGAGCGTCCTACCTAATCCGCCCGATATTAAACCCTGATGTTGAATGCTTTTTATGTCTAGCAATTGCTCGTTTTACATCCTCATATAATTTTGGAAAAAAAACTACGCAGTATGTGGCTTTGCATTGGTGCCATATTCATCATCATCATATCAGCCATAGGACGTCCACTGCTGAACATAGGCCTCTCCGACCGTTAAAGTGTGGACTATATGCAGGGGTGAATTTACATTGAATGAATTGTTCTGACGCATATGCACAAATGTTGTTACACTTGGGTTTAAGAAATTTAGAAAATTCGTTGTAAGCTCCCACGAAATTTGTGCCATTGTCAGATAAAATGCTGAGCAGTTTTCCTCTACGGGCTATGAACCGATTAAGTGCGGCAATGTAAGCTTCGGTGGTTAGTTCAGTAACAAGCTCTATGTGAACTGCCCTCACAGCGAGGCAGACGAAAATGCAGATGTAGGCTTTACTTAATTTACAACCCCTTCCCATTTTGCTGGCGATTAAAATGAGCCCAGCAGAATCAACGGCCACATTGCTAAATGGATAGTCAGCATGTAGACGTTCTTTAGGTAGGCTGTTCATTAGTGGTTGAGTAATTTTTCATGTGTTACCTTTCTAGCAAGATTCCTACCACCTATTATCCAATATTTATGACGCAGCATAGACAATAATAGTTGCGGGCCTGCATGTTCAAGTAACCTATGATAATGTCGGACTAATAATAATGAGAGGTGATGAGATGAGTGCATTGAGATTGGACGTTTTGTGTCATAATCATAATTAGAATTGCTTAATCTACCACCAACTCTAATAATGCCTTCCTTTGATATAAATGGATTTAAAGTTATGAATTGTGACTTCAATTTTATGTGTCCGTTTGCTAATAAGCTACTATATTCCCGTGAAAACTATCCATCTGTGCTATTTTACACAATGCAACATTGGCAGCTATTAACTCTTGTACTGATAAATGATTGCTTATTTTATTGCTTGGATTGCGGCAGCTCTGAATAAACTGTAGCATGTATGCCACTACACGTTGTAACTTTGGATACTCAGAGTACTTATGCATAAATTTATCCTGATCTGTGATAAATTTACAATGAGATTTCAGTTTTGGTAAGTCAGAGGCGACATCTCTCGGCTGTGGAGGAAGAGGAATGTCATGAGTTGATAAGAAAGCAGGCCCAGACCACCACACCTGCGATGTTTTCAACTCATTTGCGTTGCAGCCCCTAGAGCCTATGTCGGCTGGATTTAAATTTGTAGGAACATAATTCCATTGGTTGGAATCTGATATGTCAGTGATTTCGTCGATTCTGTTCAATACAAATACCTTCAGACTTGACTTTGGTGTCCTAATCCATCCCAGTACGACAGTTGAATCACACCAGAAATGCCAGCTGCCTTATCTTTTTAGCTAGCCAAACAGCTAACAGAGCGCTGCAAAGCTCGAGGCGGGGCACAGTTATGCCCTTCAGCGGAGCGACTTTGCTCTTCGCACTAATCAAATGTACTTGTGTGCCTCCATTGCTAGAGGTGGATGTAGATGCACCGCATGTAGATGCATGCGCTGTATGCCTGCAGTAATGCATCACTGAACGAATGGAGCTCGACACCAGTGGGTAGGTCACCTAGTACATGCCTAGGGATGGAGATGTCATTTAAACTTGGTAATGATTTTAAGAATGTCAACCAACTTTTTTCACTATCAGGTGGTAATTTTTCATCCCATGATAGCCTTGAAGACCACAGCTCTTGCAGGATAAGCTTGGCAGCCAAGAGGCAAGGATTAATGAGCCCCAATGGATCAAAGAATTGACCGATGGTGGACATCGAGTAGGTTAATCGTGTAAAATAGAGTGTCAAGTGTACATAACCAACCGAGTCCCAATGTTTTTGCCTTATCATCATTCATCAACCGAAAGCAATCCTTTTTTTTTTCGTCGTTAATTTTGTCCAACAATGACGCCATTTTCTCAAGTTGATTTGGCCCTCTTTAAGTTGGGAACCAACACCTTCACTAATGCGGACAAGTTCAGTTTCAGAATCAGCCCCAAAGATGAAATCGTCGACATAGAAGTCATGTAGACGGATCGACGCATTCTTGTCCCAGCTGTACCAGGCAGCGTGTAGCTAAGTAAACACACAAACGCGGTGACTCCAATACCACCTTACGTGCACGAGGCAACGAGGTTGTGTAATTTCGCCTTTGCTTGTCGCGTTGATGCAGTTTCTTAGCTGTATTTTTCTGCCCCATGCGTTGATTGAGAATCCCGACTCCCGAATACCTTATGCCTCTTGCTCGACAAAATGGCTGCGCCCAGGTCGCTTGTTCAAAATCCGGATCGTGATGGCAAACTGTTGAGGCGTGAATCTCTCGGGAGAAGTAAAATTCGTTGGCACTCTTATAAACATATAATTTGCATCATACATCAATTTTGATCTTAAATATATTTAGAATACAAGAACGAAATTTTCTGTAGTTTTCCGTACCCCGATCCGACGAAGAGTGCCGAGCTGCATCCAGTGTTCGGAACCTGAAGTGGACTGATTATCGTACCAGGGGCTGAAAGGGGCGTAAAATTATCGTACACGGATCGAAATTATCGTACTTTTTAGGATGATGTCTATTATAGATAAATAAATCATATAAAATGTAATATTGATATGCATGCAAGTACTAATACTAATACTGTAACCAAAAACATTGTATAATATATATTTTTTTAAAAGAGTAATTGTTGAGTTTCTTGCCGGGTTCTTCTCAACAAAAAATACCTTCCGAACCCGGTGGTAACATTTATAATCATGTATAATGTATTTTGTGTCCTTCTGACGATTTGAAAGTACTTTGTAAGAAGTCTAATCAAATGAAAATACTTTGAATTTTAAATTTTAAGTACTAAGGTTTTGGATGTAATATAAATCATATAGTTAACAACACCTAGTCTATTTACTTTATTTAGTCCAACCAACACAGACTGCATCATATCATTCCTACTGTAGAAAGATATACTTACTTTAAATTCTTACCTATAAAGTATTATGTAGTGTTCATTGGGTCGGCAGTTTTTCGATTAGACAGTTCTCATAGTTCTTGTTGGCCTTAGAGCGAAAATTGGCCAACATCACTATAAATCCCTCTGGCCTCTAGCATTCTTAGCAATTTAGTTTGATGTATCACTTTATCTTCTTAATTAAATCAGTTTCTTCTTTGATTTTATTTACACTTTACGTGATACATTTTATAAACACTGAGGTCTCGTAACACAAAACAATAAATTTGTAGTGTGTGAACCGCTTAGTAAAAGTTTCCAAATCGAAGTGGTCGGAAATTGCTTCACATATAGAAACATTAACTAACTCCCATCTTCGGTTGGATAATAGTGCTCATCGCTCGCGGTCTATAAAACACTACTATTCTATGTTGTTGCTATGAACAATTAAAGTGCGCAACGAATAAGTACCAATTCGTTGTACACTTTGCTTACAAAATCGCAACTTTTGATTTATCGATACACAAACTCCTGTCAAAAATGGTTACGGTGGCGGCTATCAAATCGGTTAGCCACTCGTGACGTCATTTTAGTTGTACACTGACGTTAGGGAATACCAAATCTGTCAAAAACGCCTGTTTGACACTTGATCGTTGTACACTTTGCAAAGTGATCATCACTCAAAAGTTAGGGAATAGCACCGCTGAAGGGATACGCGATCGCTAGAGTCCGCACGACTTCGCGGTGGACAACGATTTTGAGTGTACAACAAATGTCAGTGAACAACAAAGTTAGCGAATAGGGGGGCGGTGTATATATATATATACAGTCGTGGTCAACTAATAAGGGACATGCAAGATAGTGAAGAACAATAACCGGTTATGTACATACAAATATAAAACTCTATTGATTTCTCAGTAACTATTATTTGCATAATTTGGTCCGATTATTATGCTTTGAATGGCTGTAAATAAAATAATAAATAAATAGAAAACTGTATTTAATATCAAAGGTTGAATATGTATTCAATTTTAAGGTATAATTCTGTAGCTGGACATTTAATTAAGGACAGTAAACTATAATGAAAAATAGAGTTAAACAAAACTAATAATCTGCAGTATTATAATCTTTAACAGCTCCATTTTATTACGTGTAAAATCAGCACCCAGTAGCAAAACCTTTGTTAGTAATTACCGCTTGACACCGATGTGGCATTGACATTATCAGTTTCTGGTATGTTTCGACAGGAATGTTTGCCCATGCCTCACAAAAAGCTTCATTAAGTTCATCTAAAGTTGTGGTACGATAAGTGGCTACTTTTTTTCTTGATTTCGTGCCAAAGGTGCTCGATTGGGTTAAGGTCCGGCCTATGTGGGGTGCAAGGCCAGGAGACCTCCTCGTGTGCCCGATCCATTGTTTGTCCTAAGGATACGTCCGAGGGAACGACAATGGCTTCGGGACGGTGCACCCTGGAAGTCGCCGACAGTCTCTTCGGGGGCCTCCATCGAGTGACTTAGCTCCTCGATGGCGATCCCTGGGGACACTGTCGTCGATGACCAACACCTGGCACTCGACGCAGGTGGCGGAGGTGGAATTCGCTCCTTGTGCGTCTCTGTTCAGCAGAGATGACAACGGATGCGAGCCTGCGTCACCCATTCCCAAGGCCCGGCGTGCCTATGGGAACTAGACCTTCTGTCTAGGGCTGGGGGGTGATACCCAGCCAAACGTCAGGAGGATGGGGAGGCACTCCGAAAGGGGTGCCCGGGGTTGACGCTATCTCGCTCGTCACCCCGTGAATGCCGTAATCACCGGCTCTTCCTTCAACGATTCCAGTTAGCGAGGCTGGATACGTCGGGGAGTCGGTGACCGGAGAGGGCTTGCCTTAATTGGCCGGCCTGCGAGGAGCAAACCTCTATAAAAATCCGACAGCGAAGTCGTGAAAACCTGAGAGGCTCTGGGCCACCTCTCAGTATGTAAGTCCCCCATTGTCGGAATGGGCGTCACCCGGCAATGGTCTTTATATCGACCCATACTCGTGGGATCTGATATGGATAATTTAAAAAAACAAACGTCGACGAAGGGAGAGGAGAAAATGGTCGAGGGAGTAAAATCCCAAGACGGGCAGGAGACTACAGGGGCGAAGCAGGCGCTGACCCCCGTAGTGGTGTTGGAGAGCAGTAGCGTAGCTGCAGCTGGGACGGCCCGACCAAGGTCGCAAAAGAGGAGCAGGACTAATTCTGGCTCCTCCTGTGGCGAGCAGACGACTGCCAAGGTCGGAACGGCGTCACGTGGCCGCACGCGCTCTGGCGCCACTGCGCGAATAACGCGCGACCGGTCAGGCCGCTTCATCCGGCCTCCCACACCTTGCGCGGGAAGCGAGCGGGGCGAGGACAGCGACGCGATGTCGGACATGTCGCTCGTGTCGCTGACCTCGGGGGAGGCTGATGTGGCGTCCAGGGTGGGCCCCTCTGGCAATTGCCGAGCGGCCTTCCTTAAGGACGATGATGACGACCTGTCCGGTCCCGAACTGGCCCTGACAAATACCAGGGCCAAAAAAAAGCTGCCCTCGATTGAGGAGCTCAAAAAGAGGATGGAGGAGATGCCCACGGATGAGTTGGGCGCCCTCATTCGAGAGCAGCAGACGGCGGTCGAGAGAGTTGCGGACAGGTCGAAGCACCTGAAGGGCAACTTCGTGCACCAGCTTGGAGTGAGTGCACGAAGGACCGAGGCGGCGTCGCTTGTGCTGGCGATGCGCACATCCGCGGGCGCAAATACCGAAAGGTTGGAGCGTGAGAACGCGGATTTGCGCTCGCAGATGGCGGCCCTCTCTGCCCGGATGGAAAAGCTCACGGAGGAGCTCTCTGTCCTCCGTGGAGCGGGCAGGGTAGGGGCCAGTGATGCCGCCTCGGCACTGCCTTCAGGTGTGGAGGACCTCACGCGCGCTATCATGGTCCAGGTGGGAACCATGATTAGCGCGCGGTTCGAGGCCCTGGAGGAGCGGCTGCTCCCTGAGAGGCGCATGCGTCCCCCACTCGCTGCGGACGCTAGAAGAGCGGCTCAGGCGCCTGTCGCGCCACCTGCCGCACCGCCTATTGAGCCACCCCCTTGCCCGGCGGCCCCGGCCTCCGGGCCACCTGCCCCGGAGACGCGGGGACGTAGGAGGGGAGGGAGGAAAGGCAAAAACAAGCGGAGATCGGCCGCTGCCTCAGTGCTACCGACCGCTGCTCCTCCTGCTGCACCGCGGGCAGTGCAGGCGCCACCCCCCCAGGTGGCATGGAGCACGGTGGTGAGCCGTAAGGCCCAACCAAAGGCTGGGCCCAGTACAGGGCCTGCTCCTGCGAAGCCTGCGTCCCGGCCTCCGCCGTCGCGCAAACCAGAGAGGGCACCCGCGCGGCCGCCAACGGTCGCAGCGATTACTGTGACGATCCCGGAGGGATCGAAGGTCACGTACGCTGCGGTGATGGCGGCTGCGAGGGACAGGATTAAGCTCGCCGACCTCGGCATTCCGACTCTTCGGAATCGGCAATAACCGGCGGGCTGATCCTGGAGGTGCCCGAACCGGACTCTGCCTCCAAAGCCGACGCGCTCGCGAGTCGCATGCGGGAGTCCCTCGCAGACCTGGGCGTGCGAATTGTGCGCCCAGTGAAGACGGGGGACATGAGGGTGCTGGACCTCAACGAGGCCATCACCCCCGAAGACGTGGCGACCGCGATCGCGGAGGCCGGAGGCTGCGCGGCGGCGGACGTGAAGGTGGGCCAAATCAAACGCCCCTCACGTCTGGCCCTCGGGACTGTGTGGGTCCGCTGCCCACTCACCGCGGTGCGCAAGCTGGTCTCAGCTGGGCGCATCACGGTTGGGTGGGTGTCGGTGCGGGTTGAGGCACTGGAGGCACGGCCTTTACAGTGCTTCCGGTGCCTGGAGATCGGCCACGTGCGTAGCACATGTCCGAGCACCACGGATCGGAGCACCATGTGCTACGCATGTGGAGAGGCGGACCACCGGGCGAGTGAGTGCACTCGCCCGCTAAAGTGCCCGCTCTGCGCGGACCTGGGCCGGCCCTCTGGCCACAGGATGGGGGGCAAGAAGTGCTCCGCTCCTCGTGGCAAGAGGGGCCGTAAGCCGGGTCCCGCGCTGCCGAACGGCACGGGTCCGGCCCGGTCGGGTTCTGCCCCGACCGAGGCGGCAGCAAAGGCCCCAGCACGGCCTTAAGGCCCCAGCGAGCCCTGCAGTGCAACCTGAACCACTGTCGCGCGGCGCAGGACTTGTTCCAGCAGTCCGTCGCGCAGTGGTCGGTTGCACTGGCGGTGGTGGCGGAGCCATATCGCGTCGTCCCAAACCACCCTCGCTGGTTTGGTGACGACATGGACTCCGTCGCCATATATTGGGGTGGCGGTAGCGGCGACCCTCCCTGCTCCCTCATTGAGAGGGGGCTGGGATACGTCGCCGTGAGCTGGGGCCGCATAGTCGTTGTGGGCTGTTATGTCTCCCCCAACTGTACCCTCGCCGTCTACGAGGCGTACCTGGACGGGGTGGCCAACTGCATTCGCAGATGTCTGCCTCGTCCCGTGCTCGTCCTGGGCGACTTCAACGCTCACTCTCGTGAGTGGGGGAGCGCCCGGGATGACCCAAAGGGGGAGACAGTGCTGGAATGGGCGGCGGCGCTGGACCTCCGGTTGCTTAACCGGGGGTCCGTCAGCACCTGCGTGCGCTGGCAGGGGGAGTCGATCGTGGACCTCTCGTGGGCGACTCCCCAGGCCGCGCGCATGGTGACGGGGTGGAGAGTGGCGGAAGAGATGGTCACATTATCCGACTATCGCTACATAGCGATGGATGTGGCCATCCGCCCTCCCCGCCCCGACAGCCGCCGCCGTAGCAGCCCGCCGCGACGATGGTCTCTCAAGCGGCTCGACAGAGATCGTCTCTGCGCCGCAGCCATCGTCGCGGCCTGGCCTGAGAGCCAAGCGGATGGGATCCTGCCCGATCCTGAAAGGGAAGCCGCCTGGTTCCGGGACACGATGACGTCCATATGTGACGCGTCGATGCCCCGGACCAGACCTGCCAAGCCCCGGGCCGTGTACTGGTGGTCGGAGAGCATCGCGGAGCTGCGCGAGATATGCCTCCGCACCCGACGCCAGTACACGCGTGCCCGGAGAAGAAGGCGAGCCACAGCCGAAGAGTTGGGTGGAGCCTACGTGGCATACCGAGGCGCCACGAAGGCGCTGCAGGCAGCCATTGCCAGCGCCAAGGCTCGGTCGTGGGATGAGCTCATCGGGGGACTGGAGAGGGATCCATGGGGCCGCCCGTACAGGATGGTACTGGGCAAGCTGCGCCCGTGGGTCCCTCCGTTGACGGAAACTCTGGACCCGGCATTCGTGGAGAGGGTAGTCGATACCCTCTTCCCCAGGGTCCAGAGCAGTCCCGCGCCCCCCTCTCCTTCGGAACCGACCATCTGGTCCGAAGAGATGGGGGTGACGACCGATGAGCTGGACCGAGCCGTGAGGCGCCTCGGAGCCCGAAACACGGCACCAGGCCCCGACGGAATTCCTGGTCGGGCCTGGGTGTTGGCTCTACCCAACGGACTGGGGGACAGGCTGCGGCGGCTGTTCAACGACTGCCTACGCTGCGGCGTGTTCCCCAGTGGCTGGAAAGTGGCTGGGCTGGTTCTCCTCCATAAGGATGGAAGACCCGCGGACTCTTCCTCCGCGTATCGTCCTCTCTGCCTACTAGATGAGGCGGGAAAGCTGCTCGAAAGAGTGTTGGCTGACCGCCTCAGTACGCACCTGACGAGCGTCGGGCCGGACCTGTCGGAAGACCAATTTGGCTTCCGACGCGCGCGGTCGACAGTGGACGCGATCATTCGCGTCCGAACACTGTCGACGCAGGCTGTATCCCGGGGCGGAGTGGCGTTGGCTATCAGCCTTGATATAGTCAACGCCTTCAACAGCCTGCCCTGGGATGCAATATGGGGGGCCCTGGTGTACCACCGCGTGCCCCCCTACCTGCAGCGCGTGGTCCGTGCCTACTTGCACGACAGGTGCGTGCAATATGTGGGCGGAGATGGACGACTTCACCGGAGGAAGGTGTACTGCGGGGTCCCACAGGGATCGGTCCTAGGGCCACTCCTGTGGAACCTCGCGTACGATGCGGTCCTGCGGGTCGACCGCCCCGACGGCGTTAGCATCGTCTGCTATGCGGACGACACGCTGGTGCTAGCCGTCGGGGCGACTTTCGAGGAGACCAACCGGCTCGCCGAGCTTGGCGTGGCATGCGTCGTGGAGAAAATCCACGAGCTGGGCCTTCGGGTAGCGGAGGGAGAAGTCCGAGGCGCTGTGGTTCCATAAACTCCCGAGGGGAAGGGAACCACCCAGCTCGTCGGTTCGCGTAGGTGACGTGGAGGTCCGGGTGGGACGGTACTTGAAGTACCTAGGTCTCACCCTGGACGGTCGCTGGGGCTTCGAGGAGCACTTCAGCCGCATGGTCCCCCGGATCAAGAGGGTAGCGGGTGCATTGCACAGACTGCTGCCCAATCTCGGGGGGCCGAGTGAAGGAGTCCGCCGCCTCTATGCGGGGGTCGTGCGATCCGTGGCTCTCTACGGAGCACCCGTCTGGTCTTCCAGACTGGGTGTTAGGCGCTGCAGAACTATGTATAATAGTATGCAGCGTCCTATGGCCATCCGGGTCGCACGAGGGTATCGTACCCAGTCCTTTGAGGCGGCCACTGTCCTGGCGCGATTTCCGCCCCTGGACATCCTGGCGGAGATGGATGCTCGTGTCTACGACCGTCTCCGCCGGGCGGACGGAACCGCGCCTCCTAATGCGGCTGAAGTGCGCAGGCAGGAGCACCGACGTGCGCTTTTGGCGTGGCGGGAGCGGCTGTGTGAGCCGCAGAACGCCCGCCAACGCGCTGTCGGTGCAATTTTGCCGAGCCTCGGGCCCTGGCTAAAGAGGAAGGACCACGTCACCTTCCGGCTGACGCAGGTACTCACCGGACACGGGTGTTTCGGTGAGTACCTGAATCGGATCGGTCGCGAACCGACGGCGCAATGCCACCACTGCGGCAGTGACCGGGATTCCGCACAGCACACGCTGGAGCAGTGCCCAGCGTGGAGCTCGGAGCGTCGAGTCCTGGTCACCAGGATCGGGCAGGACCTCTCTCTGCCACGCGTAGTGACGGCTATGCTGGCAGACAGAGAGGCATGGAGGGCCGTAGTCTCCTTCTGCGAGACGGTAATGTCCCAGAAGGAGACCTCCGAGCGGGATCGGGAGAGAGCCGATCCCTCTCGGAGACGACGGCGACGGCGGGGCGGAGGCAACGCACGCCCCGGTCCGTCCACCCAATAGCCAGGGTCTAAGAATATGGCTATGGTATCCCCTGCCTGTCGTAAGAGGCGACTAAAAGGGGGCCGGAGGGCCTGCTGGCGGTGGTCGGGGTGGGAGCTTTGACCACCGGCGCGGGCCCGGGAAGATGGCAGCGCGATGTGGCTCGCTCTGCCTCTCCCAGGGCGGTCGGGGACCTTTTGAAGGTTTCCCCCTCATCAAAAAAAAAAAAGTCCGGGCTATGTGCTGGCCAATCTAGCACCGATACTGACTGACTGGTAAGAAATAGACTTGACTGAACGGGCGGTATGTTTCGGGTCGTTATCAAGCTGAAACATCCATATAATAGGGAGATGCTCCTCAGCATAGGGAAGCATCGTTTCCTCCAATATTGCCTTGTATTGATGTTGGTCTAAGTTACCCTGAACTTTCCTCACAGGTCCCACTCCACGTCCAGAAAATGAACCCCACATTTTAATGTTTCCACCGCCATGTTTCACCTGTTTGTTTGTGAAACTTGGATTCATTTCCGCTTTTACTGGACGCCGTACGTATTGTCTTCCATCTGAAGAAATCAAATTAACCTTGGTCTCGTCAGAGTATAATACATGTTGCCATTGGGCGTAGGTCCAAAGTCCATATTTACGTGCAAACGCCAAACGAGCATTTCTATGTTCTTTCTTCAACAACGGTACTTTGCGAGCCACTCTTCCGAACAACCCTGCTTCTATCAGACGGTCCTCGCAGAGACACCAGCTCTTTCGTCTGTCCCAAACACTTCGTGTTTAATTAAAATAGAGCCTAGAAACGGATCTTTCTTAGCTAACCTGGTTATCATTCTATCTTCTTGCGGAGTTGTTTTTCTCGATCTTTTTGTTCTGGGCACATTTAAATCTGTGTTATTGCGTCTGACATGTTGCACTGCATTGTATATGTGGTGTTCACTATTAATTTATATGTTTACTTAATCAGCGAAATAAAACAACTTTTACATTTACAACAACGCCGGTCCGTCCGCCATGACACAGAGCAGTGTTGCCAGCACTATATGTCACAGATGAGGAGCGGTCGTGCACATTTAATAATTAAGCACAGAACACTGAATGCCACATCTCTCCCTTTTTATAAATGTTTGGACAGTACAGGAAATGTTACAGTAACTTTATGCGCTACAATCAGTTCTTAATTCTAAACTCAGTAGAATAGCACATTTAATAAATTCTTAAACTTAAGTGGAAACTATCACTAAATCAGTAGTTCAGTCTTTGCTTTATTAATCTACTTCCACAAGATATATTAATACAATTTGTGAACAAATAACATTAACAAACATAACTCAAACTGTAGGTGGCTCTAACATAACATAAATTCAACCTGGTAGGTTAGGCACACACTAAATAACATTGTCTTAGTTAGGATAACACAACATAGACCATTAGTATCAGCCTTGATATAGTCAACGCCTTCAACAGCCTGCCCTGGGATGCAATATGGGGGGCCCTGGTGTACCACCGCGTGCCCCCCTACCTGCAGCGCGTGGTCCGTGCCTACTTGCACGACAGGTGCGTGCAATATGTGGGCGGAGATGGACGACTTCACCGGAGGAAGGTGTACTGCGGGGTCCCACAGGGATCGGTCCTAGGGCCACTCCTGTGGAACCTCGCGTACGATGCGGTCCTGCGGGTCGACCGCCCCGACGGCGTTAGCATCGTCTGCTATGCGGACGACACGCTGGTGCTAGCCGTCGGGGCGACTTTCGAGGAGACCAACCGGCTCGCCGAGCTTGGCGTGGCATGCGTCGTGGAGAAAATCCACGAGCTGGGCCTTCGGGTAGCGGAGGGAGAAGTCCGAGGCGCTGTGGTTCCATAAACTCCCGAGGGGAAGGGAACCACCCAGCTCGTCGGTTCGCGTAGGTGACGTGGAGGTCCGGGTGGGACGGTACTTGAAGTACCTAGGTCTCACCCTGGACGGTCGCTGGGGCTTCGAGGAGCACTTCAGCCGCATGGTCCCCCGGATCAAGAGGGTAGCGGGTGCATTGCACAGACTGCTGCCCAATCTCGGGGGGCCGAGTGAAGGAGTCCGCCGCCTCTATGCGGGGGTCGTGCGATCCGTGGCTCTCTACGGAGCACCCGTCTGGTCTTCCAGACTGGGTGTTAGGCGCTGCAGAACTATGTATAATAGTATGCAGCGTCCTATGGCCATCCGGGTCGCACGAGGGTATCGTACCCAGTCCTTTGAGGCGGCCACTGTCCTGGCGCGATTTCCGCCCCTGGACATCCTGGCGGAGATGGATGCTCGTGTCTACGACCGTCTCCGCCGGGCGGACGGAACCGCGCCTCCTAATGCGGCTGAAGTGCGCAGGCAGGAGCACCGACGTGCGCTTTTGGCGTGGCGGGAGCGGCTGTGTGAGCCGCAGAACGCCCGCCAACGCGCTGTCGGTGCAATTTTGCCGAGCCTCGGGCCCTGGCTAAAGAGGAAGGACCACGTCACCTTCCGGCTGACGCAGGTACTCACCGGACACGGGTGTTTCGGTGAGTACCTGAATCGGATCGGTCGCGAACCGACGGCGCAATGCCACCACTGCGGCAGTGACCGGGATTCCGCACAGCACACGCTGGAGCAGTGCCCAGCGTGGAGCTCGGAGCGTCGAGTCCTGGTCACCAGGATCGGGCAGGACCTCTCTCTGCCACGCGTAGTGACGGCTATGCTGGCAGACAGAGAGGCATGGAGGGCCGTAGTCTCCTTCTGCGAGACGGTAATGTCCCAGAAGGAGACCTCCGAGCGGGATCGGGAGAGAGCCGATCCCTCTCGGAGACGACGGCGACGGCGGGGCGGAGGCAACGCACGCCCCGGTCCGTCCACCCAATAGCCAGGGTCTAAGAATATGGCTATGGTATCCCCTGCCTGTCGTAAGAGGCGACTAAAAGGGGGCCGGAGGGCCTGCTGGCGGTGGTCGGGGTGGGAGCTTTGACCACCGGCGCGGGCCCGGGAAGATGGCAGCGCGATGTGGCTCGCTCTGCCTCTCCCAGGGCGGTCGGGGACCTTTTGAAGGTTTCCCCCTCATCAAAAAAAAAAAAGTCCGGGCTATGTGCTGGCCAATCTAGCACCGATACTGACTGACTGGTAAGAAATAGACTTGACTGAACGGGCGGTATGTTTCGGGTCGTTATCAAGCTGAAACATCCATATAATAGGGAGATGCTCCTCAGCATAGGGAAGCATCGTTTCCTCCAATATTGCCTTGTATTGATGTTGGTCTAAGTTACCCTGAACTTTCCTCACAGGTCCCACTCCACGTCCAGAAAATGAACCCCACATTTTAATGTTTCCACCGCCATGTTTCACCTGTTTGTTTGTGAAACTTGGATTCATTTCCGCTTTTACTGGACGCCGTACGTATTGTCTTCCATCTGAAGAAATCAAATTAACCTTGGTCTCGTCAGAGTATAATACATGTTGCCATTGGGCGTAGGTCCAAAGTCCATATTTACGTGCAAACGCCAAACGAGCATTTCTATGTTCTTTCTTCAACAACGGTACTTTGCGAGCCACTCTTCCGAACAACCCTGCTTCTATCAGACGGTCCTCGCAGAGACACCAGCTCTTTCGTCTGTCCCAAACACTTCGTGTTTAATTAAAATAGAGCCTAGAAACGGATCTTTCTTAGCTAACCTGGTTATCATTCTATCTTCTTGCGGAGTTGTTTTTCTCGATCTTTTTGTTCTGGGCACATTTAAATCTGTGTTATTGCGTCTGACATGTTGCACTGCATTGTATATGTGGTGTTCACTATTAATTTATATGTTTACTTAATCAGCGAAATAAAACAACTTTTACATTTACAACAACGCCGGTCCGTCCGCCATGACACAGAGCAGTGTTGCCAGCACTATATGTCACAGATGAGGAGCGGTCGTGCACATTTAATAATTAAGCACAGAACACTGAATGCCACATCTCTCCCTTTTTATAAATGTTTGGACAGTACAGGAAATGTTACAGTAACTTTATGCGCTACAATCAGTTCTTAATTCTAAACTCAGTAGAATAGCACATTTAATAAATTCTTAAACTTAAGTGGAAACTATCACTAAATCAGTAGTTCAGTCTTTGCTTTATTAATCTACTTCCACAAGATATATTAATACAATTTGTGAACAAATAACATTAACAAACATAACTCAAACTGTAGGTGGCTCTAACATAACATAAATTCAACCTGGTAGGTTAGGCACACACTAAATAACATTGTCTTAGTTAGGATAACACAACATAGACCATTAGTATCAGCCTTGATATAGTCAACGCCTTCAACAGCCTGCCCTGGGATGCAATATGGGGGGCCCTGGTGTACCACCGCGTGCCCCCCTACCTGCAGCGCGTGGTCCGTGCCTACTTGCACGACAGGTGCGTGCAATATGTGGGCGGAGATGGACGACTTCACCGGAGGAAGGTGTACTGCGGGGTCCCACAGGGATCGGTCCTAGGGCCACTCCTGTGGAACCTCGCGTACGATGCGGTCCTGCGGGTCGACCGCCCCGACGGCGTTAGCATCGTCTGCTATGCGGACGACACGCTGGTGCTAGCCGTCGGGGCGACTTTCGAGGAGACCAACCGGCTCGCCGAGCTTGGCGTGGCATGCGTCGTGGAGAAAATCCACGAGCTGGGCCTTCGGGTAGCGGAGGGAGAAGTCCGAGGCGCTGTGGTTCCATAAACTCCCGAGGGGAAGGGAACCACCCAGCTCGTCGGTTCGCGTAGGTGACGTGGAGGTCCGGGTGGGACGGTACTTGAAGTACCTAGGTCTCACCCTGGACGGTCGCTGGGGCTTCGAGGAGCACTTCAGCCGCATGGTCCCCCGGATCAAGAGGGTAGCGGGTGCATTGCACAGACTGCTGCCCAATCTCGGGGGGCCGAGTGAAGGAGTCCGCCGCCTCTATGCGGGGGTCGTGCGATCCGTGGCTCTCTACGGAGCACCCGTCTGGTCTTCCAGACTGGGTGTTAGGCGCTGCAGAACTATGTATAATAGTATGCAGCGTCCTATGGCCATCCGGGTCGCACGAGGGTATCGTACCCAGTCCTTTGAGGCGGCCACTGTCCTGGCGCGGTTTCCGCCCCTGGACATCCTGGCGGAGATGGATGCTCGTGTCTACGACCGTCTCCGCCGGGCGGACGGAACCGCGCCTCCTAATGCGGCTGAAGTGCGCAGGCAGGAGCACCGACGTGCGCTTTTGGCGTGGCGGGAGCGGCTGTGTGAGCCGCAGAACGCCCGCCAACGCGCTGTCGGTGCAATTTTGCCGAGCCTCGGGCCCTGGCTAAAGAGGAAGGACCACGTCACCTTCCGGCTGACGCAGGTACTCACCGGACACGGGTGTTTCGGTGAGTACCTGAATCGGATCGGTCGCGAACCGACGGCGCAATGCCACCACTGCGGCAGTGACCGGGATTCCGCACAGCACACGCTGGAGCAGTGCCCAGCGTGGAGCTCGGAGCGTCGAGTCCTGGTCACCAGGATCGGGCAGGACCTCTCTCTGCCACGCGTAGTGACGGCTATGCTGGCAGACAGAGAGGCATGGAGGGCCGTAGTCTCCTTCTGCGAGACGGTAATGTCCCAGAAGGAGACCTCCGAGCGGGATCGGGAGAGAGCCGATCCCTCTCGGAGACGACGGCGACGGCGGGGCGGAGGCAACGCACGCCCCGGTCCGTCCACCCAATAGCCAGGGTCTAAGAATATGGCTATGGTATCCCCTGCCTGTCGTAAGAGGCGACTAAAAGGGGGCCGGAGGGCCTGCTGGCGGTGGTCGGGGTGGGAGCTTTGACCACCGGCGCGGGCCCGGGAAGATGGCAGCGCGATGTGGCTCGCTCTGCCTCTCCCAGGGCGGTCGGGGACCTTTTGAAGGTTTCCCCCTCATCAAAATAAAAAAAGACCGGGCTATGTGCTGGCCAATCTAGCACCGATACTGACTGACTGGTAAGAAATAGACTTGACTGAACGGGCGGTATGTTTCGGGTCGTTATCAAGCTGAAACATCCATATAATAGGGAGATGCTCCTCAGCATAGGGAAGCATCGTTTCCTCCAATATTGCCTTGTATTGATGTTGGTCTAAGTTACCCTGAACTTTCCTCACAGGTCCCACTCCACGTCCAGAAAATGAACCCCACATTTTAATGTTTCCACCGCCATGTTTCACCTGTTTGTTTGTGAAACTTGGATTCATTTCCGCTTTTACTGGACGCCGTACGTATTGTCTTCCATCTGAAGAAATCAAATTAACCTTGGTCTCGTCAGAGTATAATACATGTTGCCATTGGGCGTAGGTCCAAAGTCCATATTTACGTGCAAACGCCAAACGAGCATTTCTATGTTCTTTCTTCAACAACGGTACTTTGCGAGCCACTCTTCCGAACAACCCTGCTTCTATCAGACGGTCCTCGCAGAGACACCAGCTCTTTCGTCTGTCCCAAACACTTCGTGTTTAATTAAAATAGAGCCTAGAAACGGATCTTTCTTAGCTAACCTGGTTATCATTCTATCTTCTTGCGGAGTTGTTTTTCTCGATCTTTTTGTTCTGGGCACATTTAAATCTGTGTTATTGCGTCTGACATGTTGCACTGCATTGTATATGTGGTGTTCACTATTAATTTATATGTTTACTTAATCAGCGAAATAAAACAACTTTTACATTTACAACAACGCCGGTCCGTCCGCCATGACACAGAGCAGTGTTGCCAGCACTATATGTCACAGATGAGGAGCGGTCGTGCACATTTAATAATTAAGCACAGAACACTGAATGCCACATCTCTCCCTTTTTATAAATGTTTGGACAGTACAGGAAATGTTACAGTAACTTTATGCGCTACAATCAGTTCTTAATTCTAAACTCAGTAGAATAGCACATTTAATAAATTCTTAAACTTAAGTGGAAACTATCACTAAATCAGTAGTTCAGTCTTTGCTTTATTAATCTACTTCCACAAGATATATTAATACAATTTGTGAACAAATAACATTAACAAACATAACTCAAACTGTAGGTGGCTCTAACATAACATAAATTCAACCTGGTAGGTTAGGCACACACTAAATAACATTGTCTTAGTTAGGATAACACAACATAGACCATTAGTAAAATCAATTCACTATTAAATATGTTAAGTACGAATAAATATAATTTAATACTACATGTGAAAGTAGTTTCATACATAACATACATTATCTTAACTAGGTTTATACTAATTAACAATATTTGGTAAGAATAATACTATACAGCATAGTCAGTAAGTTATTACACCATTATTAATAAATTAGGTGAATGAATACAATATTACAACTTGTACATGAGCATATAAATATAACACATTAAGAGTTATTATTACTTTCATTTGTGCATACTTCCCAGTTCCCTTCAACCTTCTTCAGGTGTATTATGTTGCGGCAATACTCCTGTCTGTGACAAATGTTGTGTGTTTGTCACCCTGTGTGTGGTGGGGTTATACAACAGAGTTTAGTTTGTTTTCTTTAGTCATATTCTTAATATAAACCATTTCTCCAATATTGATTTGATTTGGTCAAGCATTCCTTTTTCTGTCCTCATTATATTTCTCTTTTTCTTTCATTTCAAGGTCCTTATCCTTCACCTCTTTGTTCAGTTGAGAGTTCTCTATGTCCAAAGCAGTAGGTATTTTATCTCTGAACTTTTTTTCACTAGATGGCGCTATAAAGTAAACATTATCTCGTATATGCTCTTCAAGCAATAATTGATATAAAATTCAGAACTGCCGTATTTTAGAGACCTAATATTTCAAAAGTGATAAATAGACTACGGAGCACTAGTGAGAGTGTTATCTAAGGTGACTGTTCAGTGAATAACATAAATGTTTACTTCGTAAATACTTGTTCGACCGGCCAACCTGTGACTGTGGATACTGTTAAATTGTACGATTTCGTTCCTTTAGTGAAGTGATAAAGTTTTGTCTGGCGTGTTCAATATTTAGCTGGATAAATTGTGACAGACTGCACATTATTTCATGAAATTACAAACAGTTCCAGTAATTTCTATAACAAATGACTGTTAGAATTTAAACTCATACACACAGTGACATCCGGTATCCAATAGCAGAATCGCGGCATAATTCTATCCACCAAAAGGTGTCGCTACTTTCTTCGGTAATCTGCCACTGGCCCCAACGACATCTGTGTACCGCTACTTGCTTATTTATCAATACTGGATCACTAGATTACTGCTTTCCACCGCTAGAGGGCCTCACCGGTCTACTGCTATTCACCGCTAGAGGGCTTTACCTGCATGGACATTCATTTGCTATAACTAGCTCTGAGTTGACTTTGCACCAATACCGCAAGAGGTCGCTAGCAGTCTTAACTCATTGTTGTAACCTTGCAAGATGAAGTGCTGCGGCTGCTCGATCATATTTAAAGGCACAAACTATCTAAAATGCGATGCATGTAGATCTGCTTATTGCTATGAGTGTCTTAACATCAAAGCTGCAGAAGTATCTAAGCTAGATAGAAATCTCCTGGCGTCTCAAAAATGTCCTTCTTGTCAAAACATAACCCGCAGAAAAGTCAACTATAATACACCAGTTCGATCTAAGACCAGTGCGACACCTGAACCAGAATGCTCCACGATCGGCATGAACTCGTCGCCTGAGGAAAGCTCCACTGCGTCTTCTTTATCTATTGAGAGCATGAGCAAGCTCTTAGATACCAAACTAGCTTTGTCTTCAACGATAATGATGAATTTGCGCCGGGCTCTTAAGGATGATGTCAAATCTATGATCCAGGCGGAGCTGAGCTCCAGTCTAAACCAACTCAGGCGGGAATTCACTGCAACTACCGACTTCATCATCGCAGAGCAAAACGACTTAAAGGCTCAAATAGCTGTTAGAGACGACAGGATAAAACGCATGGAGGCAGATAGGTTATTGATCCAAGCTGAGTTGCACAATTTAAATGGGCGCTTGACAACAATTGAAAAAATATCCCGAGATCACAATATTGAACTGCAAGCTGTCCCGGAGAGCCGAAGCGAAGACTTATTAGGGATATTCAAAAATCTCTGCAAGCATATTGCTGTCCCAATTTTAGACACCGAAATCCATCACTGCAGAAGAGTTGCGAAAATTGACCCTAATTCGAATAGACCAAGAAATATTCTTGTCACATTTAAGACATATCGGGTTCGAAGGAGAAAGTAGTAGAATTTATATCGCCGAACACTTATCCCCTGCGTGTAAAAAATTACATGCTGTGTCTCGGACTTTTGCTCGCGAAAATGGATACACATATGTCTGGATTAAGTACGGGCGAGTCTATATTCGCAAAGATGATAAGAGCAACGCTGTACTTATAAAAAATGAAGCCTACTTGGAAGAACTGAAGCGAAAAACACCCTAAAATAGAGGAAAAAAAAAAAAAAAAAAAAAATTGTTCTATCTGGTTTTTTTTCTAAATTTTATTTAATGGTATTAGTGTTTTATCAGAATGTTAATAGAATTAGATCTAAGCTAAATTATGTTTTCTGCGGTGCACTTAATTCTAATTATGACCTAATCTGTCTGACTGAAACAAATTTAAACCAGGGTGTGTTTGATGGGGAAATACTCGATGAACGGTATAATATTTTTCGGAGAGATCGATATCAAACTTCTATAACCAAGTCTGAAGGTGGTGGAGTGCTGATTGCGGTAAAAAAAACCCTTAATTTGACACGTCGGACGGATTGGGAAAGTACTGTGGAGGATATCTGGGTAACTATACCATCAGCCAATGGACAACCTAACCTAAATATATGTGTCTGCTATTTACCTCCCGACCTCCCTTTAGATAAGTTATGTTCATTTTATGAAAATTGTCAAAGGATCATATTGAATTCTGATGAAAAGGAGTTGTTCTTACTTGTTGGTGATTTTAATACTCATTTAACGTGGACTAGGAGTGGTTCTTCCCATTATCCTATCCCCTCTGATGCACTTGATAGAAAGTCACAATTATTGATTGAAAACATATCAATATGCAATCTTTATCAATTTAATAATATTCCAAATTCAAATAACCGCTTTCTGGACTTGGTTCTATCCACATCAGAAAGTGTCTCGGTGTACGGTGCAGACCCCTTGGCTCGCATCGATTCTCATCACCCTCCTATCGCTATTGACTTAACACTCCATATAGACTCTGAACCGTGTCGGTCTCAAGCTGAAAGACCAAACTTTAATAAGTGTGATTTTATCAAAATTAAATCTGAGTTTTGCGATATTGACTGGGAAAGTATTCTGAGCTCGCCTTGTCTGGACACCTGTGTTGACGCGTTTTATCAAAAACTGAATGATATTATCACAAAGCATACCCCAATGCGGAAAACTAATTCACACAAATATCCCTATTGGTACAGTTCTGCTTTGATACAATGCATAAAAGAGAAAAATAAATACCATCGACGTTATAAGCAGTTTAATAACCCACGTGATTACGATACTTTTTCAATGCTTCGCAAAAGGAGTAAAACATTAATCATTGATTGCTATAACGCGTTTATCAGCTCAGTTGAAAATTCACTGAACAACAATACCAAATCATTTTGGAGATACATAAAAAATAGGAAGGGGAAAAGTTCACTTCCACGAACAATGCATTACCGTGGTCATACATCTAGCGACTCCCAAGGTATATGTGAACTATTTTCCAACTTCTTTAAAGCATCATATGAGTTGTCACATGTTGGTCAGGCTGAGCCAAATGTTAATTCTATGCCTGAGCTCAATCATAGCGTACTAAGTAATATAACAATTACAGAGACGGAAGTTTTGGCCGAGATTAAGAGCTTAGACCCCAACAAGGGTGCCGGCCCAGATAACATTCCACCTTCATTCATTCGGGCATGTGGAAAAGAACTCTGTGTTCCATTAACATTACTATTCAACAAGTCTCTAAAATCTGGAATGTTTCCCTCTTTATGGAAGATTGCTCATGTCGTGCCTATTTTCAAATCTGGCGACAAGAACCTGTGCCAAAACTATAGACCCATAAGTATTTTATCGTGTATTGCTAAAATCTTTGAATCATTGATTTACAAACACTTATATAATCATTTCAAATTGTATATCTCAGAACATCAACACGGTTTCGTTGAGAACAGATCAACAATAAGCAATCTCCTTGTCTATAAAAACTTTTTGTGTAACTCTTTTGCCTCAGGTGGTCAAGTTGACTCTATTTACACCGATTTCAGCAAGTCGTTTGACAAAGTCAACCACAGCATTTTGTGTGGCAAAGTCTGTTCATTGGGTATACATGGTAACCTCTATAGGTGGATTTGCTCGTATCTTAGAAATAGATGTCAATTGGTTGCTATTGGTGGCTGCACTTCTCAACCAGTATCTGTGCTCTCAGGTGTTCCACAGGGGTCGCATCTGGGTCCACTTCTATTTATTGTTTTTATTAATGATCTGATTGACCAAATTTCAAGCCCTAAGCTGCTATACGCAGACGATTTAAAAGTTTTTAGGGACATTAATGAGCCAGGTGACTGCATAGCTCTGCAAAACGATCTTAATATAATTTCTAACTGGTGTCACGTAAATAAGATGCAACTGAATGCGAGCAAATGTTTTGTTATAACATTCACCAAAAAACATACAAAGATATTATTTGACTATGCAATATCTAATCAAACATTAGATCGCAGACCTATAGCCAAAGATCTGGGAATAATCTTCGACGAACAATTATCATTCCGGTCACATTATGAGTATATCAGTAACAGAGGAAATAAACTACTTGGGTTCATATCCAGGTCTACTAAAGGCTTTAAAAAACCACTAAGTATGCTCAATTTATTTAACACACTCATAAGAAGCATACTGGAATATGCATGTCCGATTTGGTCACCATTCTATGCTGCTCATATAAACTGTATAGAGAATGTTCAGAACAGATGCCTCAAAATTCTAGCTTATCGTTTCAAGTACGGAAGAAAGCTTTCATGTTATGACGATCGCTTGGCTGCTTTTAAAATAACATCTCTTGCCACCCGTCGTAAAAAGTTTGACCTATTATATTTACACAAAATCATCAATTCCAAACTAGATTGTCCACTCCTTTTATCCTCCATCAACATTAATACTCGTTATAAAATCAGAGCTCCCCGGACATTTCTTTTAAAAACATATAATAACAACACGTCGTATTATAATCCGCTTGTTAGAATGTGCAGACAGTACAATGAAATAGCCATCAAAGACAAGAACATTGATATATTTAACAAAAATATATCTGCCTTGAAAAGGTGGTGCCGGGATAACCTCCACAAGTATTGATCAATTATAATCTACAGTCTAATTAAGTGATTATCCTAAATTTATCCAATTTTTAGATACTCTTTAATAATCTTCTTTATTATCATATCTTCTTTTAATATTATAGTTTTCATATAGTTTCTTTATAGTTTATATACTTAGACTAGCTGTTTACACATATTTTGGATTGTTATCTAGTTCCAATATTTAAGTTAATACTCTTGTTAATGTAATTTCTTCGGATCTCAATCTGTTTGTGTAACATAAAATAAATAAATAAATAAACTGCCTATTTAAAAACAATTCTGATGGTGATTTATCTGTTGTACAAGTTAGGGTGCTATCATAATAAGGTAATCCAGTGAGTCTGTTCTACAGCAAGCTTCTTCCAGTCTGTTCTCTAGCTTTGACTGGGTCCTTTGCCTCTCATACTCCCCATTCTGTTGAGGCCACTAGGGTATGGTATTATACAGTTTTACACCCATCTCAGTTCAGTTTCTTAATTGTCTTCCATTATAGGAAATCAAGCTTGTTGGAACTCCTAAACTTGAAAATATGTGTATCAAAACTAATATAGTACTGTGGGTGTTATTAATTTAATTATTTTAATCTCCTTCTAACTGAAATTAATAATCTATGGCCGCTATCAGGTATTGGCAACTAGGTCTTCAAAAGCAATTGTTATATCTGACCAAGGTTGACAAAGCAACTCACATCTTCAAATTAAGTCCTGAGACTAAGGTACACCCCTTGCAACATTTTAAGAAATTTTCTGCGACCATGTCCATTTTGGGCCACCATACTTTAATGCATAGTCTCGATTTCATGCCTATCCCTGGATGGCTTTCATGAGCTGCTTCCAAAACTCAAACCCTTAATGTTGCTTGAATAATTATAATCTTCATAGCACATACTAAGGTTTCCTAGTAAAGCCGGAGTTCATGCTCAGATAACTTATAATTATTAATGTTCCGTGTCTAATAACCACTGTCAAGTCCTCAGAAGCATAATAGCCTAAGTAGCGGATATCTGACAGGTATCAGTTTCAGTTGTCCAATAGTTTTTGTTATTCCTTGCCCCAAAATGTAGAAATATCAGATGTTTGTTCAGCTCATGCTATTGTTTGAATAGGTTCTTTCATTGTAAGAATTGGTATTCATTTTGTACCTCCTCAACGGTTCTTGGATTGTATGTGTTGACATACATTGTCTAAATGGTTTTATGTAACCGATGTATTTGTCCAACGAGTTTACACCATTGTATGTCAGTGCTTGCTGGTTGGACACTTCTACTGTCTTTAAATATTCCCAGGTCTTGCCTGTTATAATGTTATATTAACTGCCAGAATCTATAAATAAGTTTATATCACATCTCCACCTCAGCAAGATATTTATGCATCATCATCATCAATGTGAAATATGTAGTCAACATTTGATTCAGACTCATATTTTGGCTTCTCAGCAGTGTGTTGCTTGTATTTTTTGGGGCTTCTGCGTTTCACAGAAGTCATTTTCCTTTTAGATGACCTGGTACGACATAGCTTTTCAAAATGACCCAAAAATCCACACTTTGCACAATCTTTATCCCTAGCAGGACAGGTTGCACTATCTGAGCTATGTGTTTTGCTGCCACATCGGGAGCATTCTTTAGTAATGATATTTGTTTTGGCCATTTTGCATTCTCGAATTTTATTTGTATTGCTGTTATTTTGTTTGCCTTCAAAATCATTAAGCTGTCTTTCAACAGTTTCAAGTGCATTCGCTTCATTTGTTATTTTGTCAACAGTGGCAGTATCTCCTAACAGGAGAATTTTCTTCCTCAGATCAGCTGATATGCATTTTTCAGTTATTTGATCTATTAGATTATCATCTACATTTGAGAAATTTCATTTAGTACTCTGATGTCTGAGTCTAACAATAAATTTATCGAATTTTTCGTCTGAATGCTGTTTAGTAAGACGGAAAATTTGTCTTTCATATAGAAAACTTTGTTTCGGTGAAAAGTAATTATCCAAATTCTTAATGGCAATTTGATACACATCTGTTCCCTCTTTTACTTCTGTGTGTGCACCAGGAATATTGTAATAAATTTAATAAGGTAGATAAATAAGGTAGCTCTCTTTTTTACATTGGTATCAATATTAGCAGCAAGTAAATAAATTTCAAATGCCCTCTTCCATTT
This sequence comes from Watsonalla binaria, assembly GCA_929442735.1. Lineage (NCBI taxonomy): Eukaryota > Metazoa > Arthropoda > Insecta > Lepidoptera > Drepanidae > Watsonalla > Watsonalla binaria. The sequence continues at coordinate 5,969,405 of OV838939.1, read as the reverse complement.
TTCCCACTGAGAACCTACTGAACTAGACTCTCCATCACAGTCAAAAGCTTCTAAGGTTGCTAACTGAGCCATACTGGAAAGATCTGTAATATGTAATGTGTGATCTGTAGCTACAACATATTATGAGGTAGGTACGTGGAACTTACATTTTTTGGCAAACTTGCGTACATATTTAGTACGTGGTACATACATACATTTGTATGAGTTTAGGTATAATTATAACATAATGACTTATTATGTATTTGCGTACTAATTTAGTACGTGGTACGTTTCTATTTTATGAGTCGGAACGCTCATTGGAACACAATATTTATTTCAACCGTATTTACTTGTAAATACGTCTTGTGAAATGGTAAATAACCATCCACGAAGTTTTGTTTACGAATCAAACAAGTGTCAGAATTTTGTTTATCAAATCACAATATGAACGAATATTTAAACCTTAATAATTACTAGTTCTCTATTGTATAGATTACTTTACCCACTTGAATGTTGTAGGGCTAGAAATTACTTAGGTTTTAGTTGTTTGAAGGCGCGAATTCGCCATTTTGAATAGTTGGTAAAACAATACTAAATATTTTTCTCGACACAAGTTTCGTAGGAAATTCGTAAATTCAATGTAGGAAGCAAATGTTTGTAAATTGTGGTTGTAATCAACCTAATAGCATGGTATTCATTTTCCTACAATAGTTAATACAACATGTATGCACTAAACTTTGTGTAACATTCGTACACTATGTACTAAGTAAGTACTCATTTTGTTTCTCTCTTTGATTCGTGATTAGAATCAGATTACTCACATTTTCTCCTCGTCGCCAATGTGGTGTTCACTATTAATTTATATGTTTACTTAATCAGAGAAATAAAACAACTTTTACATTTACAACAACGCCGGTCCGTCCGCCATGACACAGAGCAGTGTTGCGAGCACTATATGTCACAGATGAGGAGCGGTCGTGCACATTTAATAATTAAGCACAGAACACTGAATGCCACAGTATACCATAGTTTTTTAACAATTTAAATGTTCTGCTATCCTTCGGTATGGCCAACCATGCTCGACAACAAACTTCATGATAATTTTTCGTAGTGTTGGATCGCAACTTTTATTTTTACCCATTTTTCTTAAAAATATTTTTCAAAACTTAAAATAAATATCGGGATTGCCGCCAAAACTATCACGAAACAATAAGAGAAGAAGTAAAAAAGTATTGAGATTCAAATTTTGAAAATAGAACGCAATATCTCAGTGTCCCTAATTAAATGGCCAGCCAGCATTATTTGAACAAATAGCACTACGATAATCTATCAGCTATACTATAAAGAGGTTAAATGTCTAAGAAGTTGTTATTGTTTGTGTAATCGGGCACATAAATGACTAATTATACTTACATGTAAGAGAAATGGAATATGGTTTAGACTCGTTGGAAAATAAAAAATAAATTCACAATTCGCTTTCACCAAAATAGTGTCCCTAATTAGTTGACCACGACTGTATATATATATATATATAGCTATTACTATAACTCGATTACTAGATCAAGGTAGATTAAAAAGAATATTTTTCAAGACACATGGTATAACAATGTTCTTGGTGTGACAAAGAAATAGGAACGTCTTTAAGTTCATAAGCAAGTTATTAAAATTTTAAAAAGTAGATGTGATAACAAATTAGATTTTACAAAATTCTAAACATTTCACTTGCATTGCTAGAATAGCAGGCAACTGTTCAAGCCACAACTCATCATAATTACAACATTCAAGCTAGTTAAAGTGAAAGTGTCCAGAAACATGATATTGCTCGTATACATAATGTCACACCTATTTCAGAAGTAACAATAAATAACAATATTGAATGTGTATTCGGGAACATACAGAAGGGGAGCTTGCTTTGTTGAATTGCACATGTGACATACAATTTTAATAATTACAATACTTGTAATAGTAACAATTCCATTTTATTTTATAACTCGCTATTCATGAAATTCACAGGATGTTATCAGGCTTATTAGCAATATGGACAACAAATTGTCTATAAAAAGTTGATGAAAAGGCTTCCAGCAGATCAATTGTGACCATTTATTTTGTATACATGAAGATGCAAATAATAGAAGCTGCAGAGTAATTGAATATTCATTGTCCCACAAATTTCACTCAATACATAGCATAATATTAAGATGATAATTTTTTTATAAAATACATAATTATATTAAGACCCAAGTTCACCATTGCAAACATAATTTCAAATAAATCATTAAGAAAGTACATAAAGAATACGTAACGTAGGCGTATGATGCCGACGCCATTTTGTTAGACGCCATTAATATCCTAGAAAACACACCCTTGGTACATCCCTTACTATACTAAACAGTAAAACATGTAGAAAGGTTCAGTATAGGCCCTAATAAAGATAGGGCCCCAAAATAATCACTCGAAAATAAATAAAAAAGAGATTGATAAAACTCTTACCTGTATCTGTCTAGTTGACTGGTCGAGTTGAGATTTAGCCGAATATTGGGATCACACTTGAATTTGTGCACTGCAACCAAAATTTCTTCTTTATATCAAAGCTGTGGCCTGCGCCTGCGCACATAGAGTGAGAAAACAAGCTTATTGGGTGAACGCTGACTTTTATTCATAATTTGTTGATAGTTATATAGAATCTATTTACATCTACCTTTCATTATATTAACAATTAGTTTGACCAACTGATTACTAAAGTACATATACACATATGATAATACATATTAAGCTATAATAGTACATCATTCGCTTAATGAATGCCACAAAGTCAATCAAAGAGAACTTGGATGTTAAGCTATGCATAAGTTTATATGTAATCATATAACAGCAACATATAAACTTATGCATAGCATACTTGGGTATTTTTAATGGAACAATGTTGATCGTCAAACCTTGCATTCTCAAACGTATCCACCGAGTCCCGGGACTAATATGCTCTAACTTACTATGTCAACCTGTCTGCTATTCCTAAGATACTTTCTACCTACTGCGTCTTGCACTAGGTAAGACTGTGGCACACTAAATTCTTTGACTACTTTCATATATCTCCTCTTATCACCATCCACTATCATTACTTATTGATTTTTATGCAATGTAGGGAAAATTCGGGCCAAACTATAATACAGAACATTTTGTTCCGTTTCTTGCTTTAAAATCTCTTTATGATTCTTTTTCATTTCCAATTTTTCTTGTAACAACTGCTCTCGAAGAGGTAAAAGCTATGAGCTGGCAAATATATATTGTGTGGCTATATTGTGCCTAAGTAGGTGATGAACGAAAATTTTATAAACTAATATAATATCCTGATCTGAATCGATGAATTTCTTAAGTTTGCTTAATTTAAGCGTGACTGTTCATGAACAATTTCGTACAAATAACGATACTGTTATAAATGCGAACAATGCAATTGAGTTATACGATGAAAAGGGATCATTTTAGCATTGTTTTCCCATTCCAGCCTTTTAAACAAGTTAAATTTGATGGATTACAAAAGTAATGGCCGATAGAAATTAAAATACGACTGTATTTTATTACTGACACTGAAGGGAAACTAAGGAGTAAAGAGAAAAAAATAACTATTATTTAAATACATAATCTACGCTGAGTTTAGCTCAACTGATTGTTATATTACACTTTCAATCAATAGAAATAAATTATTTAAGCGCTCGTACCTTTTTTGTAATGTATATTTCCTCAATGATTTAATATTTCAAAGATATAGATAATTACAAATAATATTATTGAATATTGATTGATTATAGTGACACTCCCTTCAGGGTAACGCATAGACAAAGTAAAATTTCAACGTAAACCATAACGCGCTCACAGACTGCTCTCTAAGTGCCTGTTTGATTACGTATCTCCTCGACACCCACTCGTTCGAGGATCTCAATAATGTGTTCAATTTGAGAACTATTAATTCCTTGCAATGCAAACTTGACATTTTTGGAAGCCCGACGATATCGGGACCATATGGTCTCCTGTATATGACCTATGTATGTGACCTATATAGGTAGGAATAAGGACGATTATAACGTCGCCGCTTATTTCCGAGCGAAATATTTTGTCTGTGCCCGCTCGGAGACGGAAGGAACGTTTCCTCCCCTCTCCCGCGCCCCGCGCAGTCGCGGATAAACCAATAGGAACGTCGGTATCGCGCGACGCGCAAGAACGGCAACCGCGCCGAACGATCAAACTGCCTGTGCGCTACATGTAACTCTCTGTGAACTTTATATTTTATTGTGTGTTTCTGATGTATATTTGGCCTACTCCGACTGACATCTGTAAGTCTGTGGAGTGTACCATAGATTGACTATGGCGCGGCACTACCGACGTCTATGGTATACTATATTTCTATCCGGGACGGTGTTTTAATTATTATCCATGAATTAACAGACTTTTCACTGGCGACGAGGTTATTTTATTCACGCGTGCACATAATATAAATAGTCATGGCCAATTTCATTGGAAATTTATCAGTGTTTGATCATAATACCCAAGAGTGGTACATAATACATAAGACCCATAATACGCATTTATCCGACGAAACATACCGTCTAGAAACTTGGTACACCCTAAGAAGGTCGAAGATATTTCATTCGACGAGCTATCGGAAGTATTAGATGTACATTTTACACCAAAAAGATGTACATTCGTGGTAGACAGAGCGAAATTTTACGAGGCGAGACGGGAAGTGGCAGAAAGTGTCGAAGATTGGGGAGCTCGAGTAAGAGGACTTGCTGTTCATTGTGAGTTTGGAGCGGTCCTGCGGTGCTATTCCCTAACTTTTGAGTGATTATGACTTTGCAAGCGTCCTCGACATGACGTTAAACTGTCGCGTCCTCGACATGACGATAAACTGTCGCGCTACTGGAGGTTCCATAAGAACAAAGTTCATAAGGAAGTTCGAGTGGTAGAGACGGTATCAGTGCAGGATATCGAATCGGGCGGTGGCGGAAGAATGCCCTCTACATAGTGCATCAACGATGGCGCCCATAGGCTCAGTTAGGTAGCCTACTGCACATTCACCAACCCGCACTGGACTAGCGTGGTGGGTTATAAAGGTCCAAACCCCTCCCCTCAATGACAGACACAACTAAGAATCGGCCCCTAGTACCCGGCGACTCCAGCAGGAACACCGCCGATGACAGTAGGATGGTGGACCCTGGAGTTTGGGGCGCATACAATCTCCGGGTGGGATCCTCTAACTGTCAAACGACTATGGCTCAGAAAATGGATTTCGATAAACTCAACATCCTTACTTTTAATGTAAGAACACTGCGCACTGAAGAGCGTCTAATGGAACTAGAAAATGCTTTGGAACATGTAAAGTGGGACATTGTGGGTCATGCAGAAATAAGAAGAGAAGCGGAACAGACTCTTGAAAGAAACGAGAATATATTTTATCATACAGGTGGAAGCAGCAGCCGTTATGGTGTGGGTTTCTTAGTTTCAAATCGTTGGAAAAATAATGTAACTGAATTTATTTCCCTTTCCGACCGAATAGCGTTAATGAAATTCAAAATTGCACCAAACAAATCACTTACTATTGTACAAATCTATGTCTACCTACGTCCTCACACTCTGATGACGAAATTGAGTCTTTTTATGACGTCCTAAATGAGGCGATAGATACTCACAAAGGAACGTGGACTATGGTTATCGGTGATTTTAATGCCAAAATCGGATCTCGGGTCAACGCAGATAATCACAGCCTCCTAGGACCCTACGGTTTGGGAACACGGAACGAACGTGGTAAACGATTGCTCCAATTTGCTCTGGGTCATAATTTATCCATAAGCAACACATTCTTTTTTAAGAAGCCTCACCGTCGATGGACCTGGTTTTCTCCAGACAAAACAACTAAAAACGAGATTGATTACTACCTTTCTTCAGACAAACAAATAGTTAACAATGTTGAAGTCCTAAATAGCCTAAAATTCTACTCTGACCATCGGCCCCTGCGCATCATCCTAAAACTCAATTTAAAAATACATCGTATTCGCACCGTTCATAATACTTTAAAGAGAATCAATAAAGACACCCTTTCAGCAAACCAAACCAAATTCACACTGGAGCTCAAGAACAGCTTTACATTGTTAGCACAAGAATCGACAGCGAACATTCAAAGAGAATATGACATGATTAGAGACAGCATTAGAACAGCTAGCCACAAAATAAAGATAACAAAAACAGAATGAAAAAGCTTAGCGACCACACCCGTCAACTAATAGAGGAGAGGCAGAAATTGGTTATTTATACATCAGAATTCAAGACAAAGGATAGAGAAGTAAAGAGAAGTATTCGTAAAGATATTCGCCATCATAATATGAGCATAGTTGAAGATGCAATACACAAAAATTGTTCCTTAAGAACAGCCATCAAAGGTGCCGATACAGGTAAATTCTGGATTAATAACCTAAAAGACAGCAATGGAATAAAACAGAACGACAGAGACAAAGTATGTTCTGACTACGAATATGCACTGAATTTTACCAAAATTTATATTCCGATGACACAGCAGACACAGACTCCCAACAGAATACCGAATCATACTCATGCCCAGAAGAAATTCTTCCAATAACAGAGTCCGAAGTGCACACAGCTCTCCAGAGCCTTAAATACGGCAAAAGTCCCGGCCACGATGGAATCACCACCGACGCCATAAAGTGCGGTGAACCGATTCTCTTACCACATATCACACATTTATTCAACAATATTATTAAAACAGGCTCATTTCCAAATAATTTTTGCCACTCCGAAATAATTCTTCTGCATAAAAAAGGTGATAAGTCCGACATCAATAATTACCGCCCCATAAGTCTCATTATACATCTCTATAAAACCTTTATAAAAGTAATTGAAAACCGTATCTCAGGACAATTAGACAAGAATCAACCCCCCCCCGAGCAAGCTGGTTTCCGCCGTGGACTATCCACTACAGATCACCTTCATAGTCTGAACCAAATAATTGAAAAGGCTGCTGAGTTCAAGTTCCCGCTGTATCTGGCTTTTATTGATTATTCTAAGGCATTCGACAGCCTAAAACACATATCAATATTCAAAGCACTAAAAGAACAGGGAATTGAAAATAGCTACATTCATCTACTCAAAAACATATATAATAACAGTACGGCATCAATCAAACTTCACTCTTCTGGCCCATCATTCCCAATCAGACGAGGTGTCAAACAAGGCGATCCTCTCTCCCCCAAACTGTTCACCGCCACATTGGAACAAATCTTTCGAACATTAAACGACTGCTGGAAAGAAAGAGGATTAACAGTTGGAGAAAAGAAACTTACAAATCTCCGTTTTGCTGACGACATTGTTTTATTTTCCTCCTCGGCATCCGAACTGGCCTTGATGATTCAAGAATTAAATGAGGCAAGCCTTGAAGCTGGCCTAAAGATGAATATGTCAAAGACAAAAGTCATGACAAACAGTACAAAGCACAAAATAAAGGTGGACGGTGGGGAGATCGCATATGTTCAAGATTACATCTATCTAGGTCAAATAGTCTCTTTCCAGGCAAGACAAGAAAGAGAAATCACACGTCGAACAGAAAACGCCTGGAAGAGTTATTGGGCTATGAAAGACCTCTTGAAAGGAAAACTCCCTTTAACATTAAAAAAGAGACTGATGGACATATGCATTCTCCCAATCCTCACCTACGGTGCTCAGACTTGGTCTTTGACAGACTATCAAAAATCCAGAGTATCCATTTTTGACAGGAGTTTGTGTACCGATAAATCAAAAGTTGCGATTTTGTAAGCAAAGTATACAACGAATTGGTACTTATTCGTTGCGCACTTTAATTGTTCATAGCAACTATAGAATTGTTTAGTTGTAATAATGCTTTTTCTAAACTAATAGAATATGTAATTTTATTTATTTATTTTTTTTATTTAGAGCCCGATGTGTCCCACTGCTGAGCAAAGGCCTCCCTTCCCTCTTTCCAACACTTCCGATCCAGGGCTATCTCCGGCCAGTTTTTGTGGTAAGCGGCGAGTTCGTCCTGCCATCTTTTTCTCGGCCTGCCACGTCTGCGCGTCGCATTCGGAGGGGTCCATCTTGTGGTTTGTTTAGCCCACAGTTCGTCTGACATGCGACACACGTGCCCAGCCCAGTCCCATTTTAGTTAAGCAGCTTGATGACCAACATCGGAGATTTGTGTTTTGGAACGTAGTGTACTATTTCGAATGCGGTCTGTTAATCTGACTCTGATTATACTACGTTCCATGGCTCGCTGGCAGACCCCTAGTCTGGATTTTTGATAGTCTGTCAAAGACCAAGTCTGAGCACCGTAGGTGAGGATTGGGAGAATGCATATGTCCATCAGTCTCTTTTTTAATGTTAAAGGGAGTTTTCCTTTCAAGAGGTCTTTCATAGCCCAATAACTCTTCCAGGCGTTTTCTGTTCGACGTGTGATTTCTCTTTCTTGTCTTGCCTGGAAAGAGACTATTTGACCGAGATAGATGTAATCTTGAACATATGCGATCTCCCCACCGTCCACCTTTATTTTGTGCTTCGTGCTGTTTGTCATCTTTAGGCCAGCTTCAAGAATATGTAATAATTCATGCTAATTTTCTCAAGAATTCATTTATTTGTCACAACTCACCTTCGACAGCTCATGTTTTTAATAAGTATATAGTGGACTGTATTCACTAACTTTAAAAAAGGTTGGTTATAAATATAAACTCATTAAACATTCCGCCCACCAAGAAATAAACTGTTTCTTATAAACTCTATGACACAAAAATAATAATATGATAAATTGGTTACAAAATGACATTCATTTTGTAATCATACACAGTTTGTTAACTGGGCGTTTAAATATACCCGTTTTACATTTGAGTGATACCACGCGCGTTATATTGTCGGGACCAGTATACTTCTCAATGATTATTCTACCTAGCAACCACTTAGCGGGGGGAATGTTGTCTTCTTTAAGAACAACAATATCTCCTATTTGAGGCTCAATACAATTAGAATTCCATTTGTATCGCTGATTTAGATTCATTAAATATTCTTTGTACCAACGTTTCCAAAAATCACACACAACTTTTTGCGCTAAGCGCCACCTATCTAAACCAATTACATTACAGTTAGAATAATCTTTATCAGCAATATTTAACAATGGTTCACCAACTAGGAAGTGACCTGGTGTCAAGGGGAGAGGGTCGTTTGGATCGTCACTTAGTAAAGAAAGAGGCCGAGAATTCAAACACGCCTCTATCTGTGCAAGAACTGTCGAAATCTCCTCGAATGTGAATGTGTTAGTACCGACAACCTTACGCAGATGTGTTTTTGTACTCCGCACGCCTGCTTCCCACAACCCTCCAAAATTTGGTGCATGTGGTGGTATAAAATGCCACGTTGTATTCTCTAGAGTCAGCAACTCAGCGATTTCTTGAGGAATTGCCGACTTTGGACTGTTAAACATTTCTTGCAGCTCTTTATCAGCACCAACAATATTAGTGCCATTATCACTAAATAGATCTTGGCAATGTCCTCTGCGTGAAGTAAATCTCCTGAAAGCAGCAATGAAGCCCTTCGCCGTTAGATCAGTGACCGCCTCTAGATGAACAGCTCTGGTCACCATACATACAAAAAGACAAATGTAGCTCTTGTATGATTTAGCTCCTCTTCCAGGTGAAAATTTTATGTTTATAGGACCACAATAGTCAACTCCAGTGCTTTTGAAAGGCTTACTCGGCTTCAGTCGCGCCTCGGGTAGAAGTCCCATCAATGGGGTAGACTTCTTAGTAGAATATCTCAAACAAGTGACTCTGTCTCGTCGATTACTCTAATGTAAACTACAGCAGAATAGGCCAATTTTGAAGCATCTGAAAAGACGTGTAATTCCGCTTTAGATTGTGGTGTAACACCCATCCATCTCGGCAATATAAGCTGTTTTAAATCGAATAATTCTCTTCTGTATGCCAACCACTCTTTTAGCAATGCATCTGTCAGATAATCGTCCCACTGAAGGCCTGACTTCCATAGTTTTTGAATATTATGAGTGTACAACAAAGTTAGCGAATAGGGGGGGGCTGTTGTCACGAATAATTCCAATAATTTATTTAATTAATTATTTATTTAAAAAAAAAAGCCGTGGTGGCCTCGCGGTTTGAGCAGTCGCCTGCTACGCAAGCGACGCAAGTTCCCATCTGTACCGTTTCCATATTTTACCTCCTCATGATATATCGGCTCCCTGCCATACACGCCACCACATCCGCCATCTTCTGCCTCCCGTGAGTAAGTGAACGAGTGGGTGATGCGTTCTGCACCCCCATGACGTCACGTCATAATGTGTGGCGTGTATGCACGAGACGACAGAATCATTCTTACTACTTACATACACTACATCTCTTCCTTGTTTTAATCAATTTAAAACTCTTTTGTTTAACCATTAATCACTTTAATAATTAAAGGTACAAAGGTATTGTCAACTTACTTAATAATATTTATTAAATAAGTTGCCTTAACCTTCGATGTTTCCAGCTTCTCAAACAATTAATTAGTTTACTATTTCCATCACTTCCATATAACTTACAATGCTCAATCCAATAACTTATTCTTCCTTCACTTCCCTATTATTTACAATTCTCAATAAATATACCTCTATTCTTCCTTCACTTCCCAATTATTTACAATTCTCAATAAATATAACTTATTCTTCCTTCACTTCCCTATTATTTACAACTCTCAATAAATATACATCTAGTCTTCCTTCACTTCCCAATTATTTACAATTCTCAATAAATATACCTCTAGTCTTCCTTCACTTCCCAATTATTTACAATTCTCAATAAATATACCTCTAGTCTTCCTTCACTTCCCAATTATTTACAATTCTCAATAAATATACCTCTAGTCTTCCTTCACTTCCCAATTATTTACAATTCTCAATCAATATAACTTATCATCATTGACAATTCTTAATCAATTTAAGTTATTCTTCCTTACTTCCCTATTATTTACAATTCTCAATCAATTTAATTTATTCTTCCTTCACTTCCTTAATTGCTAATTTATAATTGTATTCAAATTCAATTTGTGTTTAACTTTAGTTTCTCATTAGTATTCAATTCTTAACCCTAATAAATCTATCTTATATCTATTAAAAATAATCAACTTCTAATTCACCAATACCAATAATCAAAATTCAATTCTAATCCTTTTCTTCCCTCGTTGATGCATCTGTCTCATCTTTACTTACAACTTTCCATTTTCTTTCTACCTTTTTGAGGTGTACATTGTTTCTTTGTAATCTCTGTACTGGTTCATTGTTTTCTACTTCGACACCGCCTTGTGCCTTTCTCCTTTTGTCTGCATAATTCTTTCCCTTTTCTTTCTGTTTCTCTATCTTTATCTCATAGTCAAGTAATCAACTAGAGCTTCCTTCCAATAAAGTTACTTTTCAGCTTGGCATATTCATAGTCTTTTAAGTATACTTCTGATTTGGCGCTCTACTTCTCCATTCTGATTTAACTATTGACTGTGCATCTCGATCTTACTTGGCCACCAACTTTCGTCCTTAGTCTCGCCTTCATGGCAACAATGCCAGGGCGTCCCTCATGAGCCGCAGATCAAACCTTGTGTCTTACTGCTTTTGGTATGACAATTTTAGTACCTCTCAAGAGAATACCTACATGAAAACAGAGTTCACTTTCAATTAATTTATAACATTTAACTGTTTGCTCCACTTGCCCTCATGAACTCTTTCCTTGATTTTTGTACATCTGGATCTTCCTTGGAATAGTGTTCAATATCACTTAATGATATTGCCACTGACCTGGTGTGTTCAATTAATTTCTGTACATAATCAGTAGATGTAAGGCTGGGCAATCAGTTTAACTTTTTCATCTATTGGAATCTGTATCAGGACATTCTGAAATTTGGGGAAGATATTTGGTTCATCTTAGTTTATCCTGACTGCTTTGTTGTTTCTGGTTAAAATCTTCTAATTGTCTGCTTATTACTTCCAATGTGTTTGCTTCAATTATAACATCTTCAATAGTCATTGTATCTCCTGTTTTAAGTATTTTTTTCCTTAATTCCTCTGAGCTGCACCTTTCAGTCACTTGATCTAAGAGCTGGTCATTTACATCTGTAAATTGACATTTAGCTGCTTGTTGCCTTAACCGAACAATGAATTTTTCAAATTTCTCGTTTTCTTCCTGTTTCATTCCTCTAAATATGTGCCTTTCAAATCTTTTACTTTGTTTGGGTGCAAAGTATTCATTTAACTTGATAATTGCTTCCCTAAATACATCTATTTCCTCCTCCGGGGCATCTGTATGGTTCACATCAGGAATATTATAAAATATTTCTTGCAATTCTGGCCCACCCCAATGTAAAAGACTTGCGCGCATTTGGCTGGGTTCAGTAATGTTTGCTGCTTCTAAATAAATACTTAAGCTTTTCTTCCAGCGCTCCCATCTCACACCCACCGATGTTACATCTCCCTCACATTCAAATTTATCCAATGTAAGATTTGCCATTATTCCCTGAAAGCCATAAAATGCATCAGATCACCAATTCAGCATCATCCTTTTACGAAGTAACTACCTATTTATCTACTGTGTACAGGTCAGTATAACATCCCAGTAAGCTACAGTATGAGTAGCGGTCAGTGTTATTATATTTATTTGTCTGTACAGATTTGCACCCACCAGTGTTTTAAATCTTCATACTTATACTTTCATATTGAATGATCAACCATATCGTAAGTAAGTACGCTGCATTAAGCATTAGATATACGTATAAATTGTATATTATTGTATTGAAGAAAACAAACATTAGGTACTATTTTCCATACCCGACATATGCAACCGTCCAACATACCTCCAGTAGTAGACTCCTTATTTATTTTGTCAAGCACCTTCCTTCCTAACACCAAATGAAGCAAAGGTACGCCGCCCTTTATTTTACGCTCTTGCACCAATAAGTAGTAGATATTTAATACTAACCTGACGTTGTTGATAGATGCACTTAACTTTTCCTTTCCTTCTTCAATAATGGGAGTATCACCTTTATTTATATATATTTATATTGCTCGATTCATTTTGGCGCCAATTAAAGTTTAACAAAGCAAAACAAAGTGACTTTTCCAATTTTAATAAAAAAAAAAAGAATAGACGTTATGAATATCTTATTCCGAAGTGCAGTCATGCAAAGGCACATTGCAGATAAATAATATTTAGCGAAATTGAAACCACAGAATTACAATAAAACTGTTTTGCATTCAACAAAACAGATATTATGTGTATGAAAAAACACACAGCGTTGGTTGAAGAAGCTGTCCTTTATTTTGCCTAATTTATACAAATAAATGGAACAAACTCACCAGTATCCCTTTTCTTTGTATACCTCGCTCTCTTTCACTCTCGCAGTAGCGCGTGCCAAATGTCATCGGGTTGAACTCTGGAGCGAGCTATCAAGTGTCACTCATAGGAATCTTCACAACTCACCAGCAAGCCCTTGCTGCAACGCTGTGTGTTTTTTCATACACATAATATCTGTTTTGTTGAATGCAAAACAGTTTTATTATGTGTTCTTCAAAACACACAGCGTTGGTTGAAGACCTGTTTGATATCTGCTGGTGAAAGAGTATGAATGGCCTGTAGACGCTATGTGATGAATAAAATAATAAGTTAATAATCCTGTGTTGTATAATCAAAAGTAAAAATTAAAATTAAAAATCAAATCACAGTTCTAAACTTAAATAATCCAAATTTGAGATCCTCATATATAATCATTTGGGCAACTAGCATTGAACAATCTATGCCCTTGGCAAAACCATAAAATAATTATCATTCATAAAAACAGTCAGATAAAAGAAGAAATAAAAGTAAAAAGAAAAAATTACTATAAGTGAGATCAATCATCTTAAAAAGAAAAATAATCATATTAAAGAGTTATCTCAGCAAACAAAACAATAATAAAATTATATCTGAGTAAAATTATTATGTAGCAAATCTTCTTGGCTAGTTTTAGTACTGCTGTCTACTGGACGACAGTAAAATTTTCTGAAAGTTTCACTGCTTTTCCAATTGCCTCTCATTAAAATCTCATCTAGAGGTCTGTTCTCTAACCAACTTCTGGAGGCTACTGCAGATCTGATACTTCCTGGAGGGGCTTCAATATTTACCTCCTTAAAGATAGACTTTATCCAGCCTGATATGATTGTCTTTGTAGCAGGTTTAACTACACCAGTTATTGAAATAAACAAGTTGTGGAAAATCGATTACTGATTAATATTGCTTTATTATTAGTTTAAGTTTGATTGTTTAATTATTGTTTTTCTGTTATAATTAAAAACTTTAATTCCTTTTGTTTTATTTACCTAGATATACATAAGTATATAAGTTTGTGTAAATAAAGTAGACGTTCTCATTGGTCCAATAAATTACACCAATAAGACTTGTTAGAATAATAAATTATGTAACGATTAACATTGGTCCAATAATTTAAGCCAATAAGAAATTGTATTATTAGCCAATAAGAAGTTGATTTGAATAAATAATATAGTCTGGTCCCGATAGTTGTGACCCCCAAAAATTATATATAGATGGACGCCCTCAGCGTCATTTTTACCTCTCTCTCGATCCTGCTCACTACATGCAAGAATACCAAGAAGACTCTCTGGACCAGACAAGCTGAAATAAATATTGTAGTTTTTCATTTATCTGCCCAACCCCTATACGTCAAACGTACAAATCGCCACGCTGCAGCCAGTGCTGGTGATTCAACACAAATAGTGGTCCTTCGAGCCGGATCAAGAATACTCCAAGAATCCAGTGGCGGGCAGTAAGAAGCAAACAGCAAGTCTGTAAACGCGGCACAAGACGCGGCTCATCAAGTCTACACCTAACGGTGCCAAAGTAGACTTCCTTGAGTTAACGCCGTGAGGCGGGAGCAGTGACCGGACGACACTGCCAGATCTGCCTTTTTCAAGGCAGACTGTACAGTCCGACCGCGCCGGTACGGTGTGTGTGGATCATTGGCCTCCTGGAAGGCACGTCGAGGGTGCCGGGCGTTCCCCCCGGTGCCTGAGCACTTTGTTTCACACATATCCCTCTGCTGGGCGGTTCCTACCCTTCCTCTCCTTTGCGTATCCATCCCTGTCAGGTGTGTTTTACCTCTCTGACAGGATTGTTAGGAGTAGGGCTCGTAGGGATGGATTCAAGAAGTCAAGCAAGCAAGATGAGCACAAACAGCCGAAGGGAAACTAGAGCGCTCGCCAGAGAGAAAGAGATAAATACTGGTACCACAGATAGCGCGAAGACCTCAAGTACGAAGACCTCAAGTACGAAGACCTCTAGTACGAAGACCTCTAGTACTTCAACGGGCACTACGGAGTATTCAGAATATACAGCAAGCACAGCCCCGAGCGGGACTACGGAGTATACGACGAATACGGAGAGAACCGAGACAACGAAGAGCTCGGGAATCTCAACAGAAACACCGGAGTGTATTGGAGTAGAAAAAGAGAAGATACAATCGTCTAGGGAAGGTACTGTGGTTAACAAGCGGGTTAGGAAAGCAGGATCAACGAAGTCCGCGAGCTCTTTGCGAAAAAGGGCAGAAGTCGAGGCAAGATTAGAGTTGGCGAAACAAGAAGAGGCGCGAGCAAGCGCAGCCGCAGCATTAGCTAAAACGAGATTGGAACTGATGCGGCTGGAGGTCGAGGACTCCACCGATTTAAGTGAAGACGAGGACCACCAAGTCGTAACAGAATGGATGACACAAACCATGGAGTGTCATGCCACTCGAAGGGATGCGTCGCCTAAGAAGAAACCAACCAATCCTGAGCCACGAAGAAAACATGAAGCAAGAGATAAAGGGGAAAGTATAACGACTCTTGCGACAGCCATAATGGATGCAATAAGAAGTACAAAAAATAGTCCGGCGAGTGCCCCGCGATATATTAACGAATTGCATTCATTCGATGGAAATCCCCGGGAGTGGATAGCATTCAAGGCTACCTACACAGACACTGAAGGCTACTTCTCCAGCATAGAAAACGTAGCAAGATTAAGGAGAGCCGTACAAGGTCAAGCAAGAGAATCTGTAAAGTCGCTGCTGTATACTAACACCGAGCCATTGGAAATAATGAAGGCGTTAGAGCGACGATTCGGGCGACCAACTCACCTTATCAAGAGCGAGATAGCAGCCTTGGAACGATTGCCGGCAATGTCAAACGACGTGCGGGGAATAGGTGCTTTCGCGAGCGCTGTGACTAACAGCGTTAACACCATTAAACAAATGGGAAGAAAGGACTACCTGTACTCAAGTGACATCGCAGACAAGATCATAGAGAAAATGAATATGATGATAAAATTTCGATGGTATGAACATAGATCGGATAAAGAAGAAGAACCAATACTGTTGACGCTTTCTTCATTTCTCAACACAATTGCAGATCAATTTGAAGCTTACGATCTCTCAACATTTGAGTTATCGCGACAAGCTAAGTTCAAAGGAAACCAAAATGCCAGACAATTCCGAAGCAAAGTGAACACGGCAAGACATGCGTACACTAGCGAAAGCGAAACGGAAAGTGATAGCGAATGGGAGAACGAAAAAGCACTGGCACTTGGCGAATTGAAAGAGGAAACAAATATTGTCCTCACAACTACAACAACAGAAGCACAAAAGATCACATGCTCGATGTGCAAAGGAGAGCATTGCTTAACACAGTGTCCGCAGTTTGAGAAGAAAACAATCAGAGAAAAATGGGATATAGTAAAGAAGCTGAAG
Source organism: Watsonalla binaria (assembly GCA_929442735.1). Classification (NCBI taxonomy): domain Eukaryota; kingdom Metazoa; phylum Arthropoda; class Insecta; order Lepidoptera; family Drepanidae; genus Watsonalla; species Watsonalla binaria. Next base: position 5,952,611 of record OV838939.1, on the reverse strand, counting down.
ATATGTTTTAAATGTCTCAAATCTAATCACAAACATGCAACTTGCAAAGCAAAACTGTGCGGCAAAAATGAATGCAAAGGCAGACATCACGAGTTACTGCATTACGAAGTCAAACACATCGAACAGAAACCTGAAGAAAAGAAGCAGACAATAGTATCCGTAAATCACTTGAGCGCCACTAAAGCTTACCTCAAGATAATTCCAGTACAGTTGATCGGACCGAACGGGATGGAAACAATCGCTGCGCTGCTCGACGAGGGATCAACAGTCACCCTACTACTGGACGAGGTCGCAGATAAAATAGGAGCCAACGGACCGAGTGATGAACTAACCATAGAAGGTGTAAGCGGAAAATGTATCAGATACACAGATTCTAAGCATGTACGAATACAAATCAAAGGAATGTTCGCACGTAACTACGAAGATCTGACTGCATACACCGTTAAAGAATTAAATTTGGCCTCTCAAGCGGTACGAAAAGAAGATGTTGACGATTGCAAGCATTTATGCGACATAAAAGATGAAATATCGTACGAAAGAATGACACCGTCACTACTTATAGGACAAGATAACTGGCACCTTATAGTGACCCGAGAATTAAAGTCTGGGAAAGCAACACAACCTGCAGCGTCACTAACCAGCCTCGGTTGGATACTGCACGGATGCCGAAGCGAAGCACCAAAACCAGTAAAATTCGTGAGTCATGTTCATCGTAACGACACCATAGAAAAATTAATAAAGTCACAATTCGACTTGGACGCGATCGGCATAACGCCCAAAAAACCCATCAACGACCCCGAACAAAAGGCACTTTCTATATTAGAAGAAACCACCAAACGCCTACCAGAGGGACGTTTCGAGTGTGGTCTCTTATGGCGCGATAGAAACGAAACAATGCCAAGCAACAGAAACAGCGCGCTACGCCGCTTAAACTCAATAAAAAAGAAAATGGCTAGAGATGAAACTTTCGCCAGAAAATATACAGAACAAATGAACAATTTACTCAAAAGTGGGTACGCAGAACTCGCCACGACGCAACCAACATCATCAAGAACATGGTACTTACCCCACTTCGCCGTAATTCACCCGCAGAAAGGGAAGATGAGATTAGTGTTCGACGCCGCAGAAAAAACCAGCGGAAAGAGTCTCAACGACGCGTTATTATCGGGCCCCGACTTACTTCAGTCATTACTAGGAGTACTCATTAGATTCAGACAAGCCCCTATTGCCGTCACTGCCGATATAAAGGAAATGTTTTTACGAATCTACATAAAAGAAGAGGACAGAGATAGCCTCAGATTCCTTTGGTGCGACAAGGAAGGAGATAGCGAACCAAAAGAGTACAGAATGAAATCCCTCATCTTCGGAGCGACGTCATCACCATGTTCAGCAATATTTGTAAAGAACCGAAACGCTCAAGACTTCGAAAGTGAATACCCGGAAGCAGTATACGCAATCCAGCGATGCCATTATATGGATGATTATATGCAGAGCTTTGACAGCGAAGAGGAAGCAAAAAAAATCATACGAGAAGTCGACCATATTCATCGCCAAGGCGGATTCGAACTGCGGGGATGGGCTTCAAATCACCCATCTATCATCGAAGGTCTCACCGAAGAAAACAAGACAAGCCAAATATCTTTGGGAGAAAACTCAGCCGAGAAAACGTTAGGTATGCTTTGGGACACCAAGAAAGACGTCCTTATGTATACACTGAATTTACGCAACACCCCGCAAGAGGTCATGAATCAAAGCAGACCACCAACCAAGCGCGAGGTATCTAGCGCAATTATGTCCGTGTACGATCCACTCGGATTGGTATCACCAATACTTATACAAGGGCATAAGTTGATACAGCAGTTATGGAGAGCGGGCATAGACTGGGACGAAAATACACCAGATGGGCTCATAGAACAATGGACTACCTGGTTGGAAAGCCTAAGAGATCTACAAGACCTGGAAATTCCTCGTTCTACGTACTCCTCAAACGAGGGGGAGTTACACACCTTTGTAGACGCCAGCGAACACGCATACGCCGCGGCTACATATTGGCGGAGCGAAAGAGACAGCGATATTAATGTTAAATTGCTCGCGGCCAAAGCAAGAGTCGCGCCCTTGAAAATAACATCAATTCCTCGCTTAGAACTACAAGCAGCACTACTGGGATGCAGGTTGGCATTTAACACTGAAAAGGAAATACAAGGAGCGGTAAAAAGAAGATATTTTTGGTCCGACTCACGAACTGTATTGGCGTGGATAAAATCCGACCCGCGCACTTTTAAACCGTTCGTCGCGCACCGGTTGGCTGAAATAGAAGAATTATCGCAAACAACTGAATGGAGGTGGATACCTACAAGCCAAAACGTGGCAGACGATGCCACCAGATCATACCCGTGTAACTTCAACATACACCATCGATGGTTCAACGGCCCAGCGTTCCTTCAACACGAACCTTCAAGCTGGCCGACCGATACAAGCGAGCGGGAGATATCGCTAACAGGGGAAGAAAGAAGTCAAGTCGTCGCCGCTACGAGACTCACACCTCAGACGCCAACACCGGAACCAACAAGGTTCTCCTCATGGAAACGGTTACTTTACGCGACCGCACGTTTCCTGCAAAGTGTTGATTTGTTCAAGGCAAAACTTGGCAAAAGAAAAGAAACTGTTACTGCTATCAAACGCACCATACGCGATCCGACGTGGCGAAAATATAATCGTAAAAAACGCGAATACCTTCCACCTAAACCGCTTACAACCACTAGTACCTTGCCTTTACACGAGAAATATCTTCTCAAGGCCGAGAAATTACTCCTACAGAAAGTTCAAGCAGAAAGCTTCGAAACAGAGATTGTACAACATCACTCCAACCAAAAAACGAACCACAGAAATTCCCGTTTAAAAAGAATCACCACATTTTTAGACGAAGGATTATTAAAAGTCGAAACCCGGCTAACAAACGCAGATTGTGTAAGCCCGACTTATAAAAAGCCCATAATATTAGACGGCAAACACTATATAACAAAATTAATACTACGACAGTATCACCGAGACTATCAGCATGGTAATTACAACACCATTATGAACGAACTGAGACAGAAATATTATATAACTTCATTGAGAAATTCCACAAAGGCAATAGCGCGAGAGTGTGCGTGGTGCAAAACACACAAGAAAACCACCGCAAGTCCGATACCCATAGGCGATCTACCTCCTGAACGCCTGAAAATCTTTCAACCTCCTTTCACCTGTACAGGGGTTGATTATTTCGGCCCACTCACCATCACTGTGGGACGAAAAACAGAAAAAAGATGGGTAGCATTGTATACATGTCTTACAACACGCGCGGTGCATTTGGAAATAGTGCCTTCTCTGTCTAGCGACAGTATGATCCTCTCGCTCAGACGAATGATTGCTCGACGCGGAAAGCCGACCGTCATCTATAGCGACAATGGCACAAACTTCGTGAAAGCAAACAAAGAGTTAAACGAAGAAATAAGTAAAGCTTCACAATCCATATCTAAAAAGGGAATTCAGTGGAAATTCATTCCTCCAGGAGCACCACACATGGGCGGATCATGGGAACGCATGGTGGGCGTAACTAAGAGAGCCTTATTCATCACCCTCGGAAATCGGCACCCACGAGAGGAAATACTCCACACCCTACTTTTAGAAGCGGAACACTTGATCAACTCCAGACCATTAACCCCAGTGTCGCTCGAACCTGAGGACCAGGAAAGCTTGACACCAAACCACTTCTTGATTGGTCGCTCAAGCGGTGACAATATAATGGGAAACTTCAATCTAGACGTACTCAAAAGCCGAGAAAGCTGGCGCACAGTACAAAAGTTAACGGATATATTTTGGACCCGTTGGATCAAGGAGTATCTACCAACTATAACACTAAGACAAAGTAACAAAGCTCGGAAGTTTAAAAACATAGATGTGGGCGACATTGTGATTATAATAGATGGTTCGTTACCACGAGGCACATGGCCCAAAGGCAAGATCGCCAAAGTATACCCGGGACCTGATGGGAAAGTGAGAATCGCAGATGTAAGCACTGCTGCCGGTGAGCTACGGAGACCCGTATCCCGACTAATCAAGATTTCCGACCCAGAGTAATTGGTGCTGCGATGTGCTCATCTTGCACGAGGGGGAGACTGTGGAAAATCGATTACTGATTAATATTGCTTTATTATTAGTTTAAGTTTGATTGTTTAATTATTGTTTTTCTGTTATAATTAAAAACTTTAATTCCTTTTGTTTTATTTACCTAGATATACATAAGTATATAAGTTTGTGTAAATAAAGTAGACGTTCTCATTGGTCCAATAAATTACACCAATAAGACTTGTTAGAATAATAAATTATGTAACGATTAACATTGGTCCAATAATTTAAGCCAATAAGAAATTGTATTATTAGCCAATAAGAAGTTGATTTGAATAAATAATATAGTCTGGTCCCGATAGTTGTGACCCCCAAAAATTATATATAGATGGACGCCCTCAGCGTCATTTTTACCTCTCTCTCGATCCTGCTCACTACATGCAAGAATACCAAGAAGACTCTCTGGACCAGACAAGCTGAAATAAATATTGTAGTTTTTCATTTATCTGCCCAACCCCTATACGTCAAACGTACAAATCGCCACGCTGCAGCCAGTGCTGGTGATTCAACACAAATACAAGTTAGTCAAGTTACTGACCTGTTTTCGTCTTTCTTGTGTAGCACTTATGAGAAGTCTGATATGTTTTACTGGACATATATTTGGGTCAGGATGAACTTTAAGTACCCATCCAGACTGTCTGTAGTTTGCAGTATCAGTCTTTGATCCAAACCTGGGCCACAAAGTTATTGAATCTTCTTCATCAACAATATTATCGTTAGAAATATCTAAAAGAGTCAGGTCGTGTAGTCGCCTTCCCGAGGCCAAAAGCAAAATCAATGCGGTTCTTCGTGAAACATCAAAGTGTGTACCTGACCCTGTTGATTTACATAACCAATTAAATAGTACTTTTGTATCCCATACTGGAGGTTTACTTGGCTGTGGATTAGCAACTGATATTGCTTTCAAAATCTGCTGGACAAAAAAGTTTTTGGATATATCAACTTGTGATGTGGCACAGTAGGTAGAAATTGCTGATTTATGAAGAAGAATAGTGCGGTAAGCAAAGTTATCCTCCAAGTACAGTTTGGCTAAAAATCTAGCTACATCCTTAGCATCAGGTTTTTTGTGGTGTTTGTATAGAATGTATTTGACACCATGCTACCCATCTCTTTATCGGAGCCTTATAAGTAGTGAGTGTGGATTTTCTCCAACTACTTTTTAGCAATTCTTTTTCATCTAATGACCACTGAGCAACCTGACTGGACCACCCCCAATTTTCCAAGCCAAGAGTTGTAGTCTGTCTACCTGTGGGGGATTCCTCCTTGTTGTCAGGTCTATGAGATTCTTGTCTAAGTCCTGTATCTGAATTGGCTCCTCGAGAGCTCTGGCTCTCAGATCTGGTAGCCAGGCACACTGAGTCCAATGTGGAGCTATCAATATGTAAGTCCCCTCTGCTGCGTTCAGATGACTGAGTACACGTGGGATCAAGTTTGGTGGAGGGAACACCCAGGCCAGCCGAAACTGCCACTTTTGACTGAACGCGTCGCAGAAGATTGCCAAGCCATCTTTTGAGTCCCAAGTGACGTAATGTCGCACTACGGCCGACTTTCTGGATGCGAAAAGATCTACGTCTGGGACGCCCCACACTTGGAATATGGCCTCCGAGGCCTGGGGCAACAAGTGCCATTCCGGCACGGGTCTGTTCCTTGATAGGCGGTCGGCAATGCCGTTGTACCTCCCCGGGAGGTACGCCGCAGATAGAGTTATGTTCAGGCGATCTGTTAACTCTAATAAGCTGGCAGTTAAGTTCAGGAGCGCGAAGGAGCGCGTGCCGCCCTCGTTCCTTAAATATGCTACTAATGTTCTGTTGTCTGTTTGAACCAGAACATGAGCATTCTGGAGAGTCGCTTGCATCTGCTCTATTACAGCATATACTGCAAACATTTCTTTCAGGTTTGAATGCCACTTTTTCTGATGGGGCTTCCATGATCCTGCCAGATGAAATTGGTTGAGCTGAGCTCCCCAGCCCATGTCCGCTGCATCTGTCGTCAAGAAGTGGGATATTTGATCTTTGTGCAGAGATACAGCACTGTGTTCTATAACATTCTGCCACCAAATTAAGTCCTGACAGACTCGAGGGGGTAACAATTTCTTTTGCCTGGGTCTGCCCTGCTTGAATGTCTTTAGGTGTATCTGTGTCCAACAGCAATGAAGGCGACCTCTTGGAGTTGTAATACTGGCAAAATTTAGTAAGCCGAGTAAACTTTGAACTTGTCTTAGTGAACAACTGTTCTCGAGTGGGATCTAACCTGGATTTTTGGAAATTGATGTGCCATCCAAGGAGCTGTAAGAGTTGTACTGTTTCTGTTACCTGAGTAGCCAAGATCGACTTGTTCTGGTGTGCAAGAAGAAAATCGTCCAAATAAACCAGCACGCGGACACCACGGGCTCGCAACTGTTCTGCTACCCAACTGGTTATAGCTGCAAATGTTCTTGGTGATGAAGCCAGGCCAAAAGGGAGTGTAGTTAACTGTAATATTTCCTGATTGTAAATTATTCTCAGAAACCGTCTGTGTGCTGAGGCAATTGGTACATGAAAGTATGCTTGATGGATGTCTATTGTAACAAGCCAATCCAATGGTTGCAGGAACTCTGTGACATCTTTCTGAGATATGAGAAGAAAATGCTTCACTATTACATGTTGGTTTAAGCCCCTCAGATCGAATATTGGTCTTGGGCTGCCATCCAATTTCTTTACCAGAAACATCTTGGAATGAAAGCCTGGATTTACAGCAGCTGGTCTCTCTAATACTCTTTGATCTATTAATCTTTGTATTATTTGTGACATCTCTGGAGATACTCTTGTTGCATATTGATTTTTTCTCCGGGCTGTGGGATATTGCATTGGAGGCCTGGTTTTGAATGGTATGCGACACCCTGTTACAACTCCCATTATGAACTGATTTGCTTTTAGGTTTTCCCAAGTCCTTGTATGATTCTTCAGGCATCCTCCCTGAAAACTCTGATTCTGTATCTGAGCATAGTCATTTTTGTTCCGGTCTGGTCTGATCAATGTTGTATTTGTTACCTTGGGTATGTTTGTGGCGAAAGGTATTTTTTCTTTTGAAACTTGTCCTTGTCTTTTTCTCAGGCTTAGTTTGCTTAGAGGGTAGATTTGGTCCCCGTTTATAAGTGTTTGACTGGTGGTTACTTTCTCTATAGTTATGTTCTCGAACATTCCTTCTTGCTTTCACATAATCAGGTGTATTAAGCCATGTTTGAGTGCCCCCCAATGATTGAATTAGGGGCTGTAATGCTTCCCGGCTGAAAAGGTATTCAGCACTCGGAGGTATGTTTGATAAAGAGGCTTTTAAATTTGGGCTGTTTATCTCTTTAAGTATCCTATTTCTCCGTATTTCAATGCATTCACTTCTTCTACCACATATTATTTGCATATTATTATCAAAACATCTTTGGGTTGGTGATCCTGGGCCAAAAATTGTGAATACTTTATGAAAAAGTGAATCGGGAGTTAAATCTTGTGGGTTAGCTGCAGCCCAATTAACAAGATCTTGTAGGCCCTGTCTTAGTAACTCTTTTTGCTCTAATGCTAGATTAGAAAGTCCAGCCAATACTCCTTCTGCTGAAGCTAGGTAGTCCTTAGTATTATCCAAATGACATAACTCCTCATTTATTTTGAGATTTATAAATCCAGGTGAAGCAATATATGTCTTTAAAGTTTTCTTGTAACGAATATCTTTCCAAGTGGGACTGTTAAACTGTTGAAGGTGCTCTAACTCCCTAAGCCTCTCTTTATTTGCACAGGAAATATTATGTCTTCCATTAAATTCCACATTAACAGGTCCCAATTGTAATTGTTCAGATTTCTTATTAGGGTTTTCAAGAAAACTGTGAGTGTTCATTGTTATTGACCTACAGGTGTCACTGGGTTGAGGGATACTCGGGTTGGCTAAGTTGGCCGTAAGATTGTGACTTTGTGAAAAATACTGTGGTAATTGTGTTATGTAGCCAGATAGAAAGCTTACCTGGCTAATAAGGCCCTCGATTCGAGGATCTGAACATGACTGTGGATGTTGCTGCTGCTTTGACCGTCTTGACCGCTTGTTCGGTGGCGGCGAAGCGGTGTACTCATCCTCCGAGGATGAAGACCGTTCCTCTTCTTCCTCACTCAAGCACAGCATGGAAGGGAGATCAGTCTCACTCGCTGCCACTGACCGGTCTTCTAACCGAGCACCGGTAGTGGGAGCGGCCACGTGCTCCACACCGGGAGAACGAGCACGAGTATTTAAGTCCTTAACTTCGGAATTACACGCACTCATCTTGTAGTTACACTATCATTTACACAAATTACCACTTTTTCTGTGAATATCTTATTAATTTTATAAACTTAAATAAAAAAAGTATAAAATTTTGCATCCGTTACCGGCAAAATTTATAGACGCTATGAGTGACACTTGATAGCTCGCTCCAGAGTTCAACCCGATGACATTTGGCGCGCGCTACTGCGAGAGTGAAAGAGAGCGAGGTATACAAAGAAAAGGGATACTGGTGAGTTTGTTCCATTTATTTGTATAAATTAGGCAAAATAAAGGACAGCTTCTTCAACCAACGCTGTGTGTTTTGAAGAACACATAATATAAGCATTTTGGCCATCATAATTCCATTTCTTTTTTATTTTTTTGACCTATAATCACTTTTGACATTTGGTTGCATTCCGGTTTGACAATCGTTTATGACCACAGAATACATTACATTTAACATTAATTGAACGAATGATTAATTGACTGACCTGAAGTATCTATATTTTGATAAAAAATATTTTACATTTGAAAAACAAAAATATGTACTTATTTCTATTAGGTAATTACAATATGTCCGGCAAACCACATCGGAATTAAATAAAATCAAAACAGTACTCACAGACTCGTCGCCATTGTACCGTTTCCATATTTTACCTCCTCATGATATATCGGCTCCCTGCCATACACGCCACCACATCCGCCATCTTCTGCCTCCCGTGAGTAAGTGAACGAGTGGGTGATGCGTTCTGCACCCCCATGACGTCACGTCATAATGTGTGGCGTGTATGCACGAGACGACAGAATCATTCTTACTACTTACATACACTACACCATCCCAGCGGGGCCTATACCAATGAGTTTATATAGTGCCTGTGCCTGAGACGTTGGCACTTAATCAAATTCGGTGAAAAGTGGGTGTTGTGATAACAACACCTCTGCCTACCCCTTCATTCTTGGAATACAGGCGTGAGCATATGTATGTATGTTAAAAAAAAAAAAAAACAACCACTTATTTCCTGTATCCTATGTTCGATATGCGCTGTATCTCCACGGCAGTGTTGGTTCGCTTTTTTCTCCGCACACTATTCTGCAAAAAAAAAATATTTTCTAACAAATACCACCATAATTATGACGTAATTGTTTGCGAAAAATATAAAGTGTGTCCATATGTAGTTTACGGTTTACTGTGACCAACCATTCATTTTCATTAAATAAAAAAATATATATTATTATTTACATTACATTACAATTTAAAAAAATGATTAGATTCGTTTTGAATAATATTGCAAATAAATTATATTTGTGAGATAATTAATTAGAGAACATGTGCATAATATGTGCGCACAGTGCTTAAAACAAAATTATTTTTTAACAAATACCCACCCCCACCAATAGACATCGAATGAAAACTTCGTTTGCCAAAAATACCAATACCAATGTACAATGTACACGTAACATGATGATATACAATTATGTACGTCGTGTGCGTCCAGCGGTGCTATTCCCTAACTTTTGAAAGATTATCACTTTGCAAAGTGTACAACGATCAAGTGTCAAACAGGCGTTTTTGACAGATTTGGTATTCCCTAACGTCAGTGTCCAACTAAAATGACGTCACGAGTGGCTAACCGATTTGATAGCCACAGTAACCATTTTTGACAGGAGTTTGTGTATCGATAAATCAAAAGTTGCGATTTTGTAAGCAAAGTGTACAACGAATTGGTACTTATTCGTTGAGCACTTTAATTGTTCATAGCAACTATAGAATAGTAGTGTTTTATAGATCGCAAGCGATGAGCACTATTATCCAACCGAAGATGGGAGTTAGTTAATGTTTCTATACGTGAAGCAATTTCCGACCACTTCGATTTGGAAACTTTTACTAAGCGGTTCACACACTACAAATTTATTGTTTTGTGTTACGAGACCTCAGTGTTTATAAAATGTATCACGTTAAAGGTAAATCAAAATTGTAATACTTTCTAGTTTACCGTTTTGAATTTTTGTAATCTAGAAAAGTATACAAAGATCTAGATTTGGATTTAAGAAGGAATCAAAGAAGAAACTGATTTAAGTAAGAAGATACAGTGATACATCAAACCAAATTGCTAAGAATGCAGAGGAATTTATAGTGATGTTTACCAATTTTCACTCTCTCTAAGGCCAACACAAGATCTATGGGAACTATCTATTCGAAAAACTGCCGACCCAATGAAAACTACATAATACTTTCTTTATAGGAATTTAAAGTAAGTATATCTTTCTACAGTAGGAATGATATGATGCAGCCCCTGTTGGTTGGACTAAATAAAGAAAATAGACTAGGTGTTGTTAACTATATAATTTATATTACATCTAAAACCTTAGTACTTATGCAGGCATATAAAAACAAACAAGATAATTTAGAGTGTATTATATTTCTGTCTATAATGATAATACTTTTACAGGAGATTCCCACTATTTTCTATGGCTGTGGATTTGATGAGAGATGACATTAAGATGTGCTGCTGGCCAGCAGCGGCTTCCCCAGCCGATAATGGTGTGCAGAGCGCTGCAAAGTTCTGAAATTATAATACATATATATTATGCTATTTATTGTTTTAATCCACCTACTCTGTCCTTAAAGGGAAAATATGCTTAAATATAGTAAATAATAAATGATTAAGCCCTACAAGTTTTAACATTCTGTTTTATATAAACATTTTAAACTCAACAGAAACAGATAATCACATTTTCTGTGTAAAGTTAATATCTTTACTTTTTGCGGGCTTATCAATAAAATTTTCTGAATTATTATAATGAAAATGTGTAAGGAAAATGTACTTTGTGGTGATCAATACTGAGTTACAAGGGCTTACATTATTGGCTCTTCAATCCTGTGTTAATACTTCTTAATATCTTAATGTAGATTGGTCACTAAGTGGGCCCTCTGACGAGTGTTGTAATAACGATTTTTCTTTCTCAGCATTCTTTAGCATTCTCATTGGTTTCGGTATAAGTATATTGGCGTAGGTTATCTGAAAGTAAAAGTTTAAATATAACCTAATCACTCCAATGTAAATAATGTTAAGATCATGTTATGTTCATACTACTGACTGTTCAATCAAGACTTATGTATAAAAAGTAAAAACAACATAAAAACCTACCTGCATCATTCCACACAATGTCCCAGTCTCTTACTCTTTACTTTCACGCTTTATCTTAAATCCTTTGAAATAGGAATAAACATACGTTCTCAAAATCAATACGTTTTTAATGAGAACATAATTTGTAAATACGAATTTACAGATTATGTTCTCATTATAAACGTAAAAAATAATTTCGTAAATATGAACTCCATATTAATTTGTTTACATAAGCCGTTCAAATTAAATTTCCTTCAAAAAGTACAAATTTACAGCGTATATTGTGATATTAATATTAGTCGCATAATATCGATAAGATTCTATAGGTGTCAAGAGGTGCTTTGATAGGCACCGTAAGTTGATAAGCACTGAAGGGATACGCGATCGCTATAGTGCGGACTTCGCGGTGGACAACGATTATGAGTGTACAACAAATGTCAGTGAACAACAAAGTTAGCGAATAGGGGGGCTGTTGTCACGAATAATTCCAATAATTTAATTAATTAATTATTTATTTATTTAAAAAAAAAAGCCGTGGTGGCCTCGCGGTTTGAGCCAATATATCGTCATGGCGTATCTTTGTGACCTCATTAAGGTCCTCTGCCTCCGACCGTTTAATGAGTATGGCGCGATAGGTAGACTGGCTACCAGGAGATGAGCTGTTTGGTACAATCTTTATAATGCTGGATTGTGAGCCCGTGAGGTCCAAGTACAGCGGCATGTTAGTCATCGCGTCCTCGCTGGGTAAATCATTATGTATCGGTTCAACTCGTGGCATTATTTCAGTCTTTGACACTTCGCAAATATCTATCAGCTGATTCGATCCATCATCTTGCGAATTATAACCCTCCACCGCATCAAATTGGTCTGAGCTATTATTATAGGTCGCACATTCATCCAACACATTTTCCGAGTGACTGGTTGGAATTTGTGTCAAATGGCGGCCAGAGCTCATTGCATTCTAAAAAAAAGTTTTGATTAAATAACATTTAGATAAACAGGACCGAAGACTAACCTAACTTGTGAACAGTATTACCAAAAAAAAACTGGTCTGTTTGAAGAAATCATTCTTCTAATTATGTTACGGATCTTGATAGATACGTAACACTGACACAACTGACCAACCACACAGTGGTGTAAAGTTGATGAACTTAAGCTATCTCAATCCCAAATTTGCAAAAACAAGTACCTGCTACGGGGTTGGATATTGTAATTTGACTAGGACCATCTTGATTCGAGTTGCTGCACTCGCTTTTATAAGTCTCCAGACTTTGCGATTGTATTGTATGTCCGGAGCCTTATTCGAGGCCTCACAGTAAATCCTGCCTGGTGTTAGTTAAGATAGATATAAGTAATATATATTGAGACCACAATGAAGAGATACCAAGATGGACGTTACCTGGTGAAAATAAGCAGAAGTAACCCTATTTGGCTAATTAAAAGGGACTACAATGACCTAAGTACGGCTTGGAACCATAGATGTCATCTCAATATTGTTTATTGAGGCCTCGAATAACGGCGGAAGGACATAATATGAGTTTTAATGGTAGGTAAAACTCTGCTATTAGTTGTTCCAAGATATGTTGCAAACTGTCATCTTTGTCTCTTGTTTGTTTTGTGCTCATTTCCTCTAAATATTGATCTAAAAATTGCATATTACCTTCCTCATCTACATATGTTTTCTTTAGATTTTCATCCAATTTTATCCATACTTTTCTACATTGGTGTCTTTTCTTTATGCTATTTTTTACTTTTGTGAAAGTGTTCATTTTAACAATATATGTATGATGACTCACCGGCCTCAGCTCCTCGGGTAAAGCATAACATTTTCCTTCTTCTGTAGATATTGAGGTTATGGCTAGTACATTAGATTTGCCATCATTTGAGGCTATCATCGTAAACTCAAATTGCAGCCGGTCCATCCTCTCTTAGTAAACAAAAATGTCGTTTTATAAGGAATATTATTGAGGATCTTCAAAATAAACCACAAATTGTTTTTCTGAAAATACAAAGTTTTGTTTTATTTAAAACGCCTTTTTACAATATTACAACTATTATTAAGTTATGACAATCACACTTCTATCTCACCTGAAAATACAAAGAAACGACATTTAAAGTTTAATAATATCGCTTCCTCAATTGTATCCTTCGGTTTGTCTCTCTACGTTTTATAACAATAAAATACACAATAATGTAAGAGTCATCCGCCATTGAAAAATAGTTTACACGTCACTTGATTGCGCCCTCTACAATCTTCCACAGATAACATAGATATAGAAGGCAAAGTCAAGTTAATGAAATGTCATTCATTTCATTACATTTATATAAAGAAATCATTTAACTTATAATAATTGTTACTTGCCTTCATTGTGTTTGATTATAAATGATCTTGCTAGAATTGGATGGGTTAGCAAGAATTGTACAGTATGATGGTATCCGATGCAGTTCCTGCTAGAATTGGATGGGTTAGCGGGAACTGTATTCTTGTGTGTGCCGGCCTTGCTAGAATTGGATGGGTTAGCAAGAATGGTACAATATGATGGTTTCTGATGCAGTTCCTGCTAGAATTGGTTGGGTTAGCGGGAACTGTATTCTTGTGTTGGCCGGCCTTGCTAGAATTGGATGGGTTAACAAGAATGGTACAATATGATGGTTTCCGATGCAGTTCCTGCTAGAATTGGATGGGTTAGCGGGAACTGTATTCTTGTGTTTGTCAGCCTTGCTAGAATTGGATGAGTTAGCAAGTATTGTTTTGTCCTACGACTATTAGAGGGGTTCGTAGATGTTTGTTATCAATGCTGTAAGAATTGGATGGGTTTACAGCAATGAAAACATTTTTTAATGGTCCTGTAAGAATTGGATGGGTTTACAGGACCGACGGTTGGTTTACTTATAAGTTATGTAAGATTGACTAAAATAAGATTAATTTATATATATCTTAACTTATGTTAACTGTCCGGTGAGAAATGAATAGGTTTACAGGAAGGACTGTTGGTTGATTTTCTTGAACCATGTTGTATGAAGTTTATTTAAGAACAAAAAGGAGACTATATGTTATATGTGTGCATAGGTATATTGTACTATTAGAATCGAACTGTTCTTGGTTGGTTACCTGAATTAAAGTAAACTAGGTATGCTTATCTGTTTAAGCATATCTCTGTGTGTATTTATGTCACTAATGTTAGAAATGTTATGTTAGCTTTAGATAGATTTAAAAATTTTAATATTAGTAGTGATCTTTCATAAATTTGCATTGTACAAAAAAAAAATCTTAACTCGCCCTTCTGTTAAAAATAGTAATTTTCTCCCTCGCCGAGTGTAAGGTACGACCTGGCTCCGTGTATGGGGACATAAACGAGGTCAGGCTGGACGAGTGTAAGGTTTATGGTTTTGAATACAAGTTTGATTTGATTCGTAAGTAACCGCGCGTTAGTGAGCGATTGGTCAGTGAAAAACGGTTACGAGGTGGCGTGAGCGAGTGGGGGCATTCTATTTAAAACGACCGGACGTTACGGACGTGGAATTAATATTGTAAGCCTTGGTGCATTGGAATATAATGTGTTTCGAGATTATACTTTGGTTTTTGGTTGAGGAGTTGCTGTGAAAATAAATAAGGTGTTGATTGTGGTTGGAGTTATTTTATTACACGATCGAGTTACTCTAGGGTAAACCTGCCCCTTCCTTCTGTTTCTGCGACCCACTGGGGGCTGGAATGCCAATTCTTTTCCGCTGTTTCGACTGGTCTTGTACTTTGGAGCAGCCGGCCACTGGTTCATTGGACACTTCACTATTTGCATTTATGTGCTGCATACCTGAAACAACTATACCAGCTTGCCTGATGATCTATTTATTAATTTAAACTACTAACGTCTGCCACTGCGTAGGAATTGGAGTACACAGAGTCTAGAGCTCGAAAATGTATTTAAGCCCCATATGTGGGGCACATACTAAATTTACTTTTCAAATATTATATAGAGTTAATATAAAAATGCTCTTTTAACGCGTTCACTGCTAACGACGCGTATGTGCGTCCAATGTGTTAAAGGTAGCCCGACCCGGGGTTCGAACCCAGGACCTCGTGCTCCGCAGAAGCGTTTGCAACCACTAGGCCAAAAACTGATGTGCAGTGATTTACAACACGTTCTTTACCGTGAAGGAAAACATCGTGAGGGAACCTGTACATAATTTTGCACTTTGAAGTAATTCAAAGTGCCTGAAAAGGCGATAGACTCACCATCTTTCACGTAGGCACTTAAACATATTGTGAAATGTGGGTGTTTTTGTTACAACACTCCTGTTTACCCCTTCGGGATGGCGTGAGCATAATTATTTATTTTCATTATCCCGCGACTTCACCGGCAAAGTGAAGCCTATTCCACATTTTAGCAATCAATGATGTATGTTAGCTAACAAACTGTTGTTACTTATTAACGCATTCTGCTACACAATCGGACCTTACACCAGTGCGTCAAACGCATATCATTGTACAAATACGCTTTCGCTCTGTGCTAAAACCTCAACATAGCGTCGACGTAAACTCAAACTCAAAATATCTTTATTTGATTAGACTTCTTACAAAGTACTTTCAAATCGTCAGAAGGACACAAAATACATTATACATGATTACAAATGTTACCACCGGGTTCGGAAGGTAGCTTTTGTTGAGAAGAACCCGGCAAGAAACTCAACAATTACTCTTTTAAAAAAATATATATTATACAATGTTTTTGGTTACAGTATTTATATCTCATGAATATAAGCCCATGGGACACAGCACAAATGCTCAATTGTCAAATGTAAGATATTCCCCAGTACTATTCGGCACTTCTGCGCGTTTGAGTATTATTATGGCAGGTCATAAAGCACTCGCTTGTTTACGACAGGCAATAAAAACATGCGAAAAGGAAAAGGGTCGGTACATATCTGGTGTAATTTCATGTAGGTAAATTCCGTATCTGTTCTATATAGCAAGGTGGGTAAGGGCCCTTACAATTTGGTCTTATTTAAACAATAGACGCGCAGAGTCTGCTTTAGCACACAGTGAAGGCACAGAAATTTGTATGGACCACATAAGCGTCGTTAGCACATAGGAAAGTTCGGATAAACGCGCAGGCGCGTCGTTAGCAGTGAACGCGTTAATAATCTATATATCTATACAGATAAATAAAATGTAAGAGTCTCTTTGTAATTCTAAAATAACAGTTTTTAACTAAATTCATATAAAATTATACACGCTACTGTCTTTTTAGTTACTCCTTGAAACATCAGCTAACTGCCAGTGAAAGTCCCGTTAAAATCAGTCCAACCGTTTCAGATATTACCCGTAAGAAATAGACAAACAGAGTCAGAGAAAAACATTAAAAATTGGTTTTTCAATATCAGTACCGTGTATTTACTTCAGACACTTCAATTTTATTTATCTGTATAGATGTATAGATACCTGTATTATGCTGGGAAACATTATTTTCAAATGGTTACGGTTGTCGCTTCCTGGAGCGTTTAGGTGCTTTAGCACCGCAGTCTCTGGACCGCCTTTGACTAATTTCGCGGTTTCGCATCCTTGCTTGTGCTCTCAAATTCAATCTATGTAAATAAATTTGCCTTCTCAAGCGTAAACTCGGGCAAGTGGTGATTTTAACGCCATTCCTATTAATTATGAACTTGCCACACTTATGTAACGATCTGTCTGGTTGAACTCCAAAGTCCAAACCACCTGGAAGCACCCTCTCTCTGGGCCGATGCTGCCGTGGACGGCCTGGATTGGTAGTGGGCACCCAACCCGTGCTGCGCGGAAGCAACACTACTGGCTGCATTGTTAATTTCTCATCTGAAACAAGGGGTGCAGACGCCCATGAGCACTTGAATGCAAGTTATGTTATGAGTCAGTGTCTGTTTGTCTGTATGGCGCGACGCGAACAAAATGCACGCGCAGTTACCCTCACTATTTTAAATACATAAACATTGCCGCGAGTGTTCCTTTAGTTACACGTCCACTGCTTAGGAACTGGAGCGTCCTACCTAATCCGCCCGATATTAAACCCTGATGTTGAATGCTTTTTATGTCTAGCAATTGCTCGTTTTACATCCTCATATAATTTTGAAAAAAAAAACTACACAGTATGTGGCTTTGCATTGGTGCCTTATTCACGGATAATCCATACTATATTATATATGCGAAAGTAACTCTGTCTGTCTGTTACGCTTTCCCGCTTAAACCACTCAACCGATTTTGATGAAATTCGGCACAGACAATCTTTAGACCCTGAGAAAGGACTACCTTTTACCTAATGCTACCTTTTATTAAGAAAAAAGTATAATATAAAACTAAAACTACGCAGGTGAAACCGCGGTGCACAGCTAGTATAAAATAAAATAAAGTGCTTATTATTCTCAACCGGACCACCTGGCGGAAAGTGGTTACCGCAACTATGGACGCTTCCAAACCACAGGAGCTTCAAATATTTTTATGATCCCCTATTTACATCCTTTATTCCCTATTCGAGAGGCTATTTCGTAACACGCGCAAACAAATCATTGTTTGTCGAAATTTATCCAGTTATTTGGAAAACACGAAGTAATAAAGATACTAGCAAACATAAGTTTGAATGCGAGGAACAATCATACCCGCAAAATCGCATTTATATAACTGTCATCATCTCCCAGGCTTTATCCCATATTTTTTTGGGGTCGGCACTTGATTCAGCCCGATGTGGCTGATCACCTGATTTGAATACGAAGCTCTGCGATCTCACCTTCGCAACCCATTTTTACATGGAAAATCTGTGATCTGGGTTAACCCAGATGTCGGATTATTTTAGGCCTCCGACTGTAACGATTGCCAAAGATGATAAATTGGCATACGGGACCGACGGCTTAACGTTATGCGCAATAGCAAATGTGCCACGAGCTCCGCATTTACTGTAATTAATAAAATTCACACACAAGTACCTTTATAAAGATGTGAAGCCATTTTTACTTCTGTAGGTCTCGAATTTTTCGGAGGGGTCTTACGCGTCCTCCTATTTGGCGGAGAGGTGTGGTCTTTGTTGCTTTTGGTCCTTGTTGTTCTTGGAGTAGGAGGCTCCTGGCTAGAGCAGAAACAAATAGTTGCTGTTTATTTATTTATTTATTTGTCTTACTTTCAATTAATGATATTTCCCCATAATGTTTTCTTAAATATTATACATGTGCATGCAAGGTTGTATACCAAAATGCCTTTCTTTACTTTTCCTTTAGTTACACGTCCACTGCTTAGGAACTGGAGCGTCCTACCTAATCCGCCCGATATTAAACCCTGATGTTGAATGCTTTTTATGTCTAGCAATTGCTCGTTTTACATCCTCATATAATTTTGGAAAAAAAACTACACAGTATGTGGCTTTGCATTGGTGCCATATTCATCATCATCATATCAGCCATAGGACGTCCACTGCTGAACATAGGCCTCTCCGACCGTTTTTTTTTTTTTCCCTTTTATAATGGTTTCACTTTGTGACATGTTTCGCGATTTTATACGAAAAAGTGTTTCGCTAAGTTGTACATTTTTGTCTCACCTGGTACTTTAATTTCAACACTCTATAATTTATGTTTTTATATTTTATTTACATTTTCGCGATTGTATACGAAAAATATAAAAATTTGTTTCACTTGTTATGTACACTATTGACCCTCTTAGTATTAAAATTTTGAACGCTGTGTAATTTAATTTTTTTAAGTTTATTTATTATTTCGCGATTTTATACAAAATAATAAATATGTTGTTTAACTTTGTCGTACATTTTTGATCCGCTTTGTAATTTAGTTTTCTTTTCAACACTCTGTCATTTTTATCTTATATATTTTATTTACTTTTTCGCGATTGTATACAAAAAAGTAAAAATGTTGTTACTCATTTGTGTACACTATTGGACCTCTTGGTGCTTAAATTTAGAACACTGTATAATTTGTATTATTGTTTTATTTTCTTTTTCGCTATTTTATACGAAAAAAGAAAATGTTGTTTCTCCCCTATGTACATGATTAGACACTTTTAGTATTTAAATTTTAACACTGTATTGTTTTTGGCTTGGACTTTTCGCGATTGTATACAAAAAGTCCAAAATTTTTTTTTTTTTTTTTTTTTTCCATGAATAAATGATATGAATAATATATATTGTGTTTATTTGTATATACAAGGTGTAGGATGGTGTCACAGGTTTGGAAATTGTTGTTTGATGTGATTTTTGATTAACGCTATTTACACATTGATGAGTATTTTATAGTGTGGAAGTTTTGGGTTTAGATGAATGAATTTAGGTACAATACTATATGATCATTGAGGTTCACTGTGTTTATTTATTATTTACTACGTCTTCCAAAGTAACTAATTAAATCTAGGGTCGCGAAGGGTGCTTGACGATTCGTGCGCTTGGCGTGGTGCTCCAAATCTCGAGCGTTCGCGTGTAGTTGAAGTCTTGGATGCTGGTGTTGATGTTGAATGATGTGATGTAACTTGTGGAGAAGTTATGGCCAGTTGCTGCAGCTATGAGAAGGTGAAAGACGTAGTATTAAGATTTTGTTGCTAAGGTTAGTACTTGAAATTGGGTTTTTATGATCCGTAATCAACTTTATTCGAGATGCGTTTCTTCATCGATTTGATTGCCGGACATGAGTTTGAGGTGGCCGAGTGCCTTGTGTCAGTTTTGGTTTTGTATTTTAGATTGTTGGATGTACAGTTGTGGCATTTTGTCTGTGAGAGGTCTGCTGAAAGAGGACATGTTTTAATGGTGTGTGAGTTAGAGGCGCAATGGGAGCACGCCACTTTTGGTGTTTGACATTTGTTTTGGGTATGTCCGAATTGAAGGCATTTGAAGCACTGCAGGAAAGGGCAGAAATCTTCGACGTGCACCCTATTATGGTCAACATTGAGGCGACCCAGGTCGACGGCGCATCGCCATATCAGAGGGGTGACGGTGAGCGCGGCGTTGTAGAGTTGCTCATTCCTGTTGCTTCTGACGAAGCGCAGCTGGATGTCGTCATCACCTTTGGTTGCCGCCCTGAGGGCCTCGTTTTGGTTTGATAAGACTCGCGCAAGGTCCTCGGAAGGGATGTCCTTGCTGAGTCCCTTCAGCATGATCATCGGGCGGAGTTTGCGGGCTGCCTCGGCACACACATGGGGCGAGTTTTCTAACTTACTCAAAGTTTCGTCCCGCTGTGCCTCACTGTCAAACTCGACGCGCAGCTTGTTGTTGGATACGGGTTGTATCTTTGCTGGGGCGAAGGTAAGCTCTTTAAAGGAGACGCTGTTCTTCCAGAGCGATACCACCTCCTCCCGTGTAGCCTTGTCGTTCTTTGCGGAGATTATGAGTGCAGGCTTGTTGGTGAGTGCCGAGAGGCTCTTGTTTTGAGCCGCCGCTGCGGCGTATGTTTTGGTGGGTAAGGGTGGTGAGGTGATGGGTGCGTATGTGGATGTGGGTGTGAATGTGGGTGTGGATGTGATCATCTGTTTGATTTCGCTGGTGTCACTTTTGATTTTCATGAGCTCTGCTTGTATAGATTTAATTATATCCTCGTTGGGTGGACTGATGTTTGTTGCTGTTTCAGATGGTGGTGGTGGAGCGGATGCAGTGGAGGTAGGAACCGGAAGGAGCGTCGGAATCAACGAGGAAGCCCTACGGATTTCCTCCGCGGCAGCTGTGATGAGTCGCTTATTAAGTGAAGTGACGCTGCGCCCCTCGTTCACGGCGCCTATGATGCACTGCGTCAGTTTTGATGTCAATTCCATGTATGTTTTGATGTCCACGACGCTCTCGAGAGTGCCCGGCAGCCTGGGGACAGCTATGGCCCTCCGCCGAGAAGTTCCCACTTCAGGAATCGACGTGGCGTCGCTGAATGTCTCGATTTCGGACACAAAAAGCATGTCGATCGATTCCTGAGTGCTCAGGGGCTGTTCTCCAGCGGGTGGAGGATCCATTTTGGTTCCAGGCAGCCGTCCGCGTCGATAGACACCAAGATCAGGGCTCTAGGACGGATATTAAAGAAGTTGGTACTTGGCAGACCGAATTTTCTCCACGTAGTAAATGAAATAAGGGAGGGTGGGGGGGGCGATTTTTTGCGTTTTTTGCAGGTATGTAGGTGAAAATGATGCTGGGGGGTGCGGAACGGTGGTGCGGACGTATGCCGATAAAAATATTAATAGGGGTTGGTACAAAAAAATTTGAAAATCGACTATTAATTGAATTTTATATGTGAAATTTACTGTTTTATGACTAATATTAGTGTTTATTTTTCAGGAATGGGGGTTGAGCAACGCCGGATCGTCGCCAATGATGTCCAGAGGGGTGCAGGTATGGATTTAGTAAGGGTGGGTTATGAAATTGGGACTTTGAAAAATTTGATATATGAAAATGTATGGAGAAATCTACCGACCAAGTAACCTCGGTTCGGATCGAATTATGTTTATATTTTTGCGTTTTTTGCAGGTATGTAGGTGAAAATGATGCTGGGGGGTGCGGAACGGTGGTGCGGACGTATGCCGATAAAAATATTAATAGGGGTTGGTACAAAAAAATTTGAAAATCGACTATTAATTGAATTTTATATGTGAAATTTACTGTTTTATGACTAATATTAGTGTTTATTTTTCAGGAATGGGGGTTGAGCAACGCCGGATCGTCGCCAATGATGTCCAGAGGGGTGCAGGTATGGATTTAGTAAGGGTGGGTTATGAAATTGGGACTTTGAAAAATTTGATATATGAAAATGTATGGAGAAATCTACCGACCAAGTAACCTCGGTTCGGATCGAATTATGTTTATATTTTTGCGTTTTTTGCAGGTATGTAGGTGAAAATGATGCTGGGGGGTGCGGAACGGTGGTGCGGACGTATGCCGATAAAAATATTAATAGGGGTTGGTACAAAAAAATTTGAAAATCGACTATTAATTGAATTTTATATGTGAAATTTACTGTTTTATGACTAATATTAGTGTTTATTTTTCAGGAATGGGGGTTGAGCAACGCCGGATCGTCGCCAATGATGTCCAGAGGGGTGCAGGTATGGATTTAGTAAGGGTGGGTTATGAAATTGGGACTTTGAAAAATTTGATATATGAAAATGTATGGAGAAATCTACCGACCAAGTAACCTCGGTTCGGATCGAATTATGTTTATATTTTTGCGTTTTTTGCAGGTATGTAGGTGAAAATGATGCTGGGGGGTGCGGAACGGTGGTGCGGACGTATGCCGATAAAAATATTAATAGGGGTTGGTACAAAAAAATTTGAAAATCGACTATTAATTGAATTTTATATGTGAAATTTACTGTTTTATGACTAATATTAGTGTTTATTTTTCAGGAATGGGGGTTGAGCAACGCCGGATCGTCGCCAATGATGTCCAGAGGGGTGCAGGTATGGATTTAGTAAGGGTGGGTTATGAAATTGGGACTTTGAAAAATTTGATATATGAAAATGTATGGAGAAATCTACCGACCAAGTAACCTCGGTTCGGATCGAATTATGTTTATATTTTTGCGTTTTTTGCAGGTATGTAGGTGAAAATGATGCTGGGGGGTGCGGAACGGTGGTGCGGACGTATGCCGATAAAAATATTAATAGGGGTTGGTACAAAAAAATTTGAAAATCGACTATTAATTGAATTTTATATGTGAAATTTACTGTTTTATGACTAATATTAGTGTTTATTTTTCAGGAATGGGGGTTGAGCAACGCCGGATCGTCGCCAATGATGTCCAGAGGGGTGCAGGTATGGATTTAGTAAGGGTGGGTTATGAAATTGGGACTTTGAAAAATTTGATATATGAAAATGTATGGAGAAATCTACCGACCAAGTAACCTCGGTTCGGATCGAATTATGTTTATATTTTTGCGTTTTTTGCAGGTATGTAGGTGAAAATGATGCTGGGGGGTGCGGAACGGTGGTGCGGACGTATGCCGATAAAAATATTAATAGGGGTTGGTACAAAAAAATTTGAAAATCGACTATTAATTGAATTTTATATGTGAAATTTACTGTTTTATGACTAATATTAGTGTTTATTTTTCAGGAATGGGGGTTGAGCAACGCCGGATCGTCGCCAATGATGTCCAGAGGGGTGCAGGTATGGATTTAGTAAGGGTGGGTTATGAAATTGGGACTTTGAAAAATTTGATATATGAAAATGTATGGAGAAATCTACCGACCAAGTAACCTCGGTTCGGATCGAATTATGTTTATATTTTTGCGTTTTTTGCAGGTATGTAGGTGAAAATGATGCTGGGGGGTGCGGAACGGTGGTGCGGACGTATGCCGATAAAAATATTAATAGGGGTTGGTACAAAAAAATTTGAAAATCGACTATTAATTGAATTTTATATGTGAAATTTACTGTTTTATGACTAATATTAGTGTTTATTTTTCAGGAATGGGGGTTGAGCAACGCCGGATCGTCGCCAATGATGTCCAGAGGGGTGCAGGTATGGATTTAGTAAGGGTGGGTTATGAAATTGGGACTTTGAAAAATTTGATATATGAAAATGTATGGAGAAATCTACCGACCAAGTAACCTCGGTTCGGATCGAATTATGTTTATATTTTTGCGTTTTTTGCAGGTATGTAGGTGAAAATGATGCTGGGGGGTGCGGAACGGTGGTGCGGACGTATGCCGATAAAAATATTAATAGGGGTTGGTACAAAAAAATTTGAAAATCGACTATTAATTGAATTTTATATGTGAAATTTACTGTTTTATGACTAATATTAGTGTTTATTTTTCAGGAATGGGGGTTGAGCAACGCCGGATCGTCGCCAATGATGTCCAGAGGGGTGCAGGTATGGATTTAGTAAGGGTGGGTTATGAAATTGGGACTTTGAAAAATTTGATATATGAAAATGTATGGAGAAATCTACCGACCAAGTAACCTCGGTTCGGATCGAATTATGTTTATATTTTTGCGTTTTTTGCAGGTATGTAGGTGAAAATGATGCTGGGGGGTGCGGAACGGTGGTGCGGACGTATGCCGATAAAAATATTAATAGGGGTTGGTACAAAAAAATTTGAAAATCGACTATTAATTGAATTTTATATGTGAAATTTACTGTTTTATGACTAATATTAGTGTTTATTTTTCAGGAATGGGGGTTGAGCAACGCCGGATCGTCGCCAATGATGTCCAGAGGGGTGCAGGTATGGATTTAGTAAGGGTGGGTTATGAAATTGGGACTTTGAAAAATTTGATATATGAAAATGTATGGAGAAATCTACCGACCAAGTAACCTCGGTTCGGATCGAATTATGTTTATATTTTTGCGTTTTTTGCAGGTATGTAGGTGAAAATGATGCTGGGGGGTGCGGAACGGTGGTGCGGACGTATGCCGATAAAAATATTAATAGGGGTTGGTACAAAAAAATTTGAAAATCGACTATTAATTGAATTTTATATGTGAAATTTACTGTTTTATGACTAATATTAGTGTTTATTTTTCAGGAATGGGGGTTGAGCAACGCCGGATCGTCGCCAATGATGTCCAGAGGGGTGCAGGTATGGATTTAGTAAGGGTGGGTTATGAAATTGGGACTTTGAAAAATTTGATATATGAAAATGTATGGAGAAATCTACCGACCAAGTAACCTCGGTTCGGATCGAATTATGTTTATATTTTTGCGTTTTTTGCAGGTATGTAGGTGAAAATGATGCTGGGGGGTGCGGAACGGTGGTGCGGACGTATGCCGATAAAAATATTAATAGGGGTTGGTACAAAAAAATTTGAAAATCGACTATTAATTGAATTTTATATGTGAAATTTACTGTTTTATGACTAATATTAGTGTTTATTTTTCAGGAATGGGGGTTGAGCAACGCCGGATCGTCGCCAATGATGTCCAGAGGGGTGCAGGTATGGATTTAGTAAGGGTGGGTTATGAAATTGGGACTTTGAAAAATTTGATATATGAAAATGTATGGAGAAATCTACCGACCAAGTAACCTCGGTTCGGATCGAATTATGTTTATATTTTTGCGTTTTTTGCAGGTATGTAGGTGAAAATGATGCTGGGGGGTGCGGAACGGTGGTGCGGACGTATGCCGATAAAAATATTAATAGGGGTTGGTACAAAAAAATTTGAAAATCGACTATTAATTGAATTTTATATGTGAAATTTACTGTTTTATGACTAATATTAGTGTTTATTTTTCAGGAATGGGGGTTGAGCAACGCCGGATCGTCGCCAATGATGTCCAGAGGGGTGCAGGTATGGATTTAGTAAGGGTGGGTTATGAAATTGGGACTTTGAAAAATTTGATATATGAAAATGTATGGAGAAATCTACCGACCAAGTAACCTCGGTTCGGATCGAATTATGTTTATATTTTTGCGTTTTTTGCAGGTATGTAGGTGAAAATGATGCTGGGGGGTGCGGAACGGTGGTGCGGACGTATGCCGATAAAAATATTAATAGGGGTTGGTACAAAAAAATTTGAAAATCGACTATTAATTGAATTTTATATGTGAAATTTACTGTTTTATGACTAATATTAGTGTTTATTTTTCAGGAATGGGGGTTGAGCAACGCCGGATCGTCGCCAATGATGTCCAGAGGGGTGCAGGTATGGATTTAGTAAGGGTGGGTTATGAAATTGGGACTTTGAAAAATTTGATATATGAAAATGTATGGAGAAATCTACCGACCAAGTAACCTCGGTTCGGATCGAATTATGTTTATATTTTTGCGTTTTTTGCAGGTATGTAGGTGAAAATGATGCTGGGGGGTGCGGAACGGTGGTGCGGACGTATGCCGATAAAAATATTAATAGGGGTTGGTACAAAAAAATTTGAAAATCGACTATTAATTGAATTTTATATGTGAAATTTACTGTTTTATGACTAATATTAGTGTTTATTTTTCAGGAATGGGGGTTGAGCAACGCCGGATCGTCGCCAATGATGTCCAGAGGGGTGCAGGTATGGATTTAGTAAGGGTGGGTTATGAAATTGGGACTTTGAAAAATTTGATATATGAAAATGTATGGAGAAATCTACCGACCAAGTAACCTCGGTTCGGATCGAATTATGTTTATATTTTTGCGTTTTTTGCAGGTATGTAGGTGAAAATGATGCTGGGGGGTGCGGAACGGTGGTGCGGACGTATGCCGATAAAAATATTAATAGGGGTTGGTACAAAAAAATTTGAAAATCGACTATTAATTGAATTTTATATGTGAAATTTACTGTTTTATGACTAATATTAGTGTTTATTTTTCAGGAATGGGGGTTGAGCAACGCCGGATCGTCGCCAATGATGTCCAGAGGGGTGCAGGTATGGATTTAGTAAGGGTGGGTTATGAAATTGGGACTTTGAAAAATTTGATATATGAAAATGTATGGAGAAATCTACCGACCAAGTAACCTCGGTTCGGATCGAATTATGTTTATATTTTTGCGTTTTTTGCAGGTATGTAGGTGAAAATGATGCTGGGGGGTGCGGAACGGTGGTGCGGACGTATGCCGATAAAAATATTAATAGGGGTTGGTACAAAAAAATTTGAAAATCGACTATTAATTGAATTTTATATGTGAAATTTACTGTTTTATGACTAATATTAGTGTTTATTTTTCAGGAATGGGGGTTGAGCAACGCCGGATCGTCGCCAATGATGTCCAGAGGGGTGCAGGTATGGATTTAGTAAGGGTGGGTTATGAAATTGGGACTTTGAAAAATTTGATATATGAAAATGTATGGAGAAATCTACCGACCAAGTAACCTCGGTTCGGATCGAATTATGTTTATATTTTTGCGTTTTTTGCAGGTATGTAGGTGAAAATGATGCTGGGGGGTGCGGAACGGTGGTGCGGACGTATGCCGATAAAAATATTAATAGGGGTTGGTACAAAAAAATTTGAAAATCGACTATTAATTGAATTTTATATGTGAAATTTACTGTTTTATGACTAATATTAGTGTTTATTTTTCAGGAATGGGGGTTGAGCAACGCCGGATCGTCGCCAATGATGTCCAGAGGGGTGCAGGTATGGATTTAGTAAGGGTGGGTTATGAAATTGGGACTTTGAAAAATTTGATATATGAAAATGTATGGAGAAATCTACCGACCAAGTAACCTCGGTTCGGATCGAATTATGTTTATATTTTTGCGTTTTTTGCAGGTATGTAGGTGAAAATGATGCTGGGGGGTGCGGAACGGTGGTGCGGACGTATGCCGATAAAAATATTAATAGGGGTTGGTACAAAAAAATTTGAAAATCGACTATTAATTGAATTTTATATGTGAAATTTACTGTTTTATGACTAATATTAGTGTTTATT
This sequence comes from Watsonalla binaria, assembly GCA_929442735.1. Classification (NCBI taxonomy): domain Eukaryota; kingdom Metazoa; phylum Arthropoda; class Insecta; order Lepidoptera; family Drepanidae; genus Watsonalla; species Watsonalla binaria. The sequence goes on along the minus strand of OV838939.1, from coordinate 5,924,753 downwards.
TTTCAGGAATGGGGGTTGAGCAACGCCGGATCGTCGCCAATGATGTCCAGAGGGGTGCAGGTATGGATTTAGTAAGGGTGGGTTATGAAATTGGGACTTTGAAAAATTTGATATATGAAAATGTATGGAGAAATCTACCGACCAAGTAACCTCGGTTCGGATCGAATTATGTTTATATTTTTGCGTTTTTTGCAGGTATGTAGGTGAAAATGATGCTGGGGGGTGCGGAACGGTGGTGCGGACGTATGCCGATAAAAATATTAATAGGGGTTGGTACAAAAAAATTTGAAAATCGACTATTAATTGAATTTTATATGTGAAATTTACTGTTTTATGACTAATATTAGTGTTTATTTTTCAGGAATGGGGGTTGAGCAACGCCGGATCGTCGCCAATGATGTCCAGAGGGGTGCAGGTATGGATTTAGTAAGGGTGGGTTATGAAATTGGGACTTTGAAAAATTTGATATATGAAAATGTATGGAGAAATCTACCGACCAAGTAACCTCGGTTCGGATCGAATTATGTTTATATTTTTGCGTTTTTTGCAGGTATGTAGGTGAAAATGATGCTGGGGGGTGCGGAACGGTGGTGCGGACGTATGCCGATAAAAATATTAATAGGGGTTGGTACAAAAAAATTTGAAAATCGACTATTAATTGAATTTTATATGTGAAATTTACTGTTTTATGACTAATATTAGTGTTTATTTTTCAGGAATGGGGGTTGAGCAACGCCGGATCGTCGCCAATGATGTCCAGAGGGGTGCAGGTATGGATTTAGTAAGGGTGGGTTATGAAATTGGGACTTTGAAAAATTTGATATATGAAAATGTATGGAGAAATCTACCGACCAAGTAACCTCGGTTCGGATCGAATTATGTTTATATTTTTGCGTTTTTTGCAGGTATGTAGGTGAAAATGATGCTGGGGGGTGCGGAACGGTGGTGCGGACGTATGCCGATAAAAATATTAATAGGGGTTGGTACAAAAAAAATTTGAAAATCGACTATTAATTGAATTTTATATGTGAAATTTACTGTTTTATGACTAATATTAGTGTTTATTTTTCAGGAATGGGGGTTGAGCAACGCCGGATCGTCGCCAATGATGTCCAGAGGGGTGCAGGTATGGATTTAGTAAGGGTGGGTTATGAAATTGGGACTTTGAAAAATTTGATATATGAAAATGTATGGAGAAATCTACCGACCAAGTAACCTCGGTTCGGATCGAATTATGTTTATATTTTTGCGTTTTTTGCAGGTATGTAGGTGAAAATGATGCTGGGGGGTGCGGAACGGTGGTGCGGACGTATGCCGATAAAAATATTAATAGGGGTTGGTACAAAAAAATTTGAAAATCGACTATTAATTGAATTTTATATGTGAAATTTACTGTTTTATGACTAATATTAGTGTTTATTTTTCAGGAATGGGGGTTGAGCAACGCCGGATCGTCGCCAATGATGTCCAGAGGGGTGCAGGTATGGATTTAGTAAGGGTGGGTTATGAAATTGGGACTTTGAAAAATTTGATATATGAAAATGTATGGAGAAATCTACCGACCAAGTAACCTCGGTTCGGATCGAATTATGTTTATATTTTTGCGTTTTTTGCAGGTATGTAGGTGAAAATGATGCTGGGGGGTGCGGAACGGTGGTGCGGACGTATGCCGATAAAAATATTAATAGGGGTTGGTACAAAAAAATTTGAAAATCGACTATTAATTGAATTTTATATGTGAAATTTACTGTTTTATGACTAATATTAGTGTTTATTTTTCAGGAATGGGGGTTGAGCAACGCCGGATCGTCGCCAATGATGTCCAGAGGGGTGCAGGTATGGATTTAGTAAGGGTGGGTTATGAAATTGGGACTTTGAAAAATTTGATATATGAAAATGTATGGAGAAATCTACCGACCAAGTAACCTCGGTTCGGATCGAATTATGTTTATATTTTTGCGTTTTTTGCAGGTATGTAGGTGAAAATGATGCTGGGGGGTGCGGAACGGTGGTGCGGACGTATGCCGATAAAAATATTAATAGGGGTTGGTACAAAAAAATTTGAAAATCGACTATTAATTGAATTTTATATGTGAAATTTACTGTTTTATGACTAATATTAGTGTTTATTTTTCAGGAATGGGGGTTGAGCAACGCCGGATCGTCGCCAATGATGTCCAGAGGGGTGCAGGTATGGATTTAGTAAGGGTGGGTTATGAAATTGGGACTTTGAAAAATTTGATATATGAAAATGTATGGAGAAATCTACCGACCAAGTAACCTCGGTTCGGATCGAATTATGTTTATATTTTTGCGTTTTTTGCAGGTATGTAGGTGAAAATGATGCTGGGGGGTGCGGAACGGTGGTGCGGACGTATGCCGATAAAAATATTAATAGGGGTTGGTACAAAAAAATTTGAAAATCGACTATTAATTGAATTTTATATGTGAAATTTACTGTTTTATGACTAATATTAGTGTTTATTTTTCAGGAATGGGGGTTGAGCAACGCCGGATCGTCGCCAATGATGTCCAGAGGGGTGCAGGTATGGATTTAGTAAGGGTGGGTTATGAAATTGGGACTTTGAAAAATTTGATATATGAAAATGTATGGAGAAATCTACCGACCAAGTAACCTCGGTTCGGATCGAATTATGTTTATATTTTTGCGTTTTTTGCAGGTATGTAGGTGAAAATGATGCTGGGGGGTGCGGAACGGTGGTGCGGACGTATGCCGATAAAATATTAATAGGGGTTGGTACAAAAAAATTTGAAAATCGACTATTAATTGAATTTTATATGTGAAATTTACTGTTTTATGACTAATATTAGTGTTTATTTTTCAGGAATGGGGGTTGAGCAACGCCGGATCGTCGCCAATGATGTCCAGAGGGGTGCAGGTATGGATTTAGTAAGGGTGGGTTATGAAATTGGGACTTTGAAAAATTTGATATATGAAAATGTATGGAGAAATCTACCGACCAAGTAACCTCGGTTCGGATCGAATTATGTTTATATTTTTGCGTTTTTTGCAGGTATGTAGGTGAAAATGATGCTGGGGGGTGCGGAACGGTGGTGCGGACGTATGCCGATAAAAATATTAATAGGGGTTGGTACAAAAAAATTTGAAAATCGACTATTAATTGAATTTTATATGTGAAATTTACTGTTTTATGACTAATATTAGTGTTTATTTTTCAGGAATGGGGGTTGAGCAACGCCGGATCGTCGCCAATGATGTCCAGAGGGGTGCAGGTATGGATTTAGTAAGGGTGGGTTATGAAATTGGGACTTTGAAAAATTTGATATATGAAAATGTATGGAGAAATCTACCGACCAAGTAACCTCGGTTCGGATCGAATTATGTTTATATTTTTGCGTTTTTTGCAGGTATGTAGGTGAAAATGATGCTGGGGGGTGCGGAACGGTGGTGCGGACGTATGCCGATAAAAATATTAATAGGGGTTGGTACAAAAAATTTGAAAATCGACTATTAATTGAATTTTATATGTGAAATTTACTGTTTTATGACTAATATTAGTGTTTATTTTTCAGGAATGGGGGTTGAGCAACGCCGGATCGTCGCCAATGATGTCCAGAGGGGTGCAGGTATGGATTTAGTAAGGGTGGGTTATGAAATTGGGACTTTGAAAAATTTGATATATGAAAATGTATGGAGAAATCTACCGACCAAGTAACCTCGGTTCGGATCGAATTATGTTTATATTTTTGCGTTTTTTGCAGGTATGTAGGTGAAAATGATGCTGGGGGGTGCGGAACGGTGGTGCGGACGTATGCCGATAAAAATATTAATAGGGGTTGGTACAAAAAAATTTGAAAATCGACTATTAATTGAATTTTATATGTGAAATTTACTGTTTTATGACTAATATTAGTGTTTATTTTTCAGGAATGGGGGTTGAGCAACGCCGGATCGTCGCCAATGATGTCCAGAGGGGTGCAGGTATGGATTTAGTAAGGGTGGGTTATGAAATTGGGACTTTGAAAAATTTGATATATGAAAATGTATGGAGAAATCTACCGACCAAGTAACCTCGGTTCGGATCGAATTATGTTTATATTTTTGCGTTTTTTGCAGGTATGTAGGTGAAAATGATGCTGGGGGGTGCGGAACGGTGGTGCGGACGTATGCCGATAAAAATATTAATAGGGGTTGGTACAAAAAAATTTGAAAATCGACTATTAATTGAATTTTATATGTGAAATTTACTGTTTTATGACTAATATTAGTGTTTATTTTTCAGGAATGGGGGTTGAGCAACGCCGGATCGTCGCCAATGATGTCCAGAGGGGTGCAGGTATGGATTTAGTAAGGGTGGGTTATGAAATTGGGACTTTGAAAAATTTGATATATGAAAATGTATGGAGAAATCTACCGACCAAGTAACCTCGGTTCGGATCGAATTATGTTTATATTTTTGCGTTTTTTGCAGGTATGTAGGTGAAAATGATGCTGGGGGGTGCGGAACGGTGGTGCGGACGTATGCCGATAAAAATATTAATAGGGGTTGGTACAAAAAAATTTGAAAATCGACTATTAATTGAATTTTATATGTGAAATTTACTGTTTTATGACTAATATTAGTGTTTATTTTTCAGGAATGGGGGTTGAGCAACGCCGGATCGTCGCCAATGATGTCCAGAGGGGTGCAGGTATGGATTTAGTAAGGGTGGGTTATGAAATTGGGACTTTGAAAAATTTGATATATGAAAATGTATGGAGAAATCTACCGACCAAGTAACCTCGGTTCGGATCGAATTATGTTTATATTTTTGCGTTTTTTGCAGGTATGTAGGTGAAAATGATGCTGGGGGGTGCGGAACGGTGGTGCGGACGTATGCCGATAAAAATATTAATAGGGGTTGGTACAAAAAAATTTGAAAATCGACTATTAATTGAATTTTATATGTGAAATTTACTGTTTTATGACTAATATTAGTGTTTATTTTTCAGGAATGGGGGTTGAGCAACGCCGGATCGTCGCCAATGATGTCCAGAGGGGTGCAGGTATGGATTTAGTAAGGGTGGGTTATGAAATTGGGACTTTGAAAAATTTGATATATGAAAATGTATGGAGAAATCTACCGACCAAGTAACCTCGGTTCGGATCGAATTATGTTTATATTTTTGCGTTTTTTGCAGGTATGTAGGTGAAAATGATGCTGGGGGGTGCGGAACGGTGGTGCGGACGTATGCCGATAAAAATATTAATAGGGGTTGGTACAAAAAAATTTGAAAATCGACTATTAATTGAATTTTATATGTGAAATTTACTGTTTTATGACTAATATTAGTGTTTATTTTTCAGGAATGGGGGTTGAGCAACGCCGGATCGTCGCCAATGATGTCCAGAGGGGTGCAGGTATGGATTTAGTAAGGGTGGGTTATGAAATTGGGACTTTGAAAAATTTGATATATGAAAATGTATGGAGAAATCTACCGACCAAGTAACCTCGGTTCGGATCGAATTATGTTTATATTTTTGCGTTTTTTGCAGGTATGTAGGTGAAAATGATGCTGGGGGGTGCGGAACGGTGGTGCGGACGTATGCCGATAAAAATATTAATAGGGGTTGGTACAAAAAAATTTGAAAATCGACTATTAATTGAATTTTATATGTGAAATTTACTGTTTTATGACTAATATTAGTGTTTATTTTTCAGGAATGGGGGTTGAGCAACGCCGGATCGTCGCCAATGATGTCCAGAGGGGTGCAGGTATGGATTTAGTAAGGGTGGGTTATGAAATTGGGACTTTGAAAAATTTGATATATGAAAATGTATGGAGAAATCTACCGACCAAGTAACCTCGGTTCGGATCGAATTATGTTTATATTTTTGCGTTTTTTGCAGGTATGTAGGTGAAAATGATGCTGGGGGGTGCGGAACGGTGGTGCGGACGTATGCCGATAAAAATATTAATAGGGGTTGGTACAAAAAAATTTGAAAATCGACTATTAATTGAATTTTATATGTGAAATTTACTGTTTTATGACTAATATTAGTGTTTATTTTTCAGGAATGGGGGTTGAGCAACGCCGGATCGTCGCCAATGATGTCCAGAGGGGTGCAGGTATGGATTTAGTAAGGGTGGGTTATGAAATTGGGACTTTGAAAAATTTGATATATGAAAATGTATGGAGAAATCTACCGACCAAGTAACCTCGGTTCGGATCGAATTATGTTTATATTTTTGCGTTTTTTGCAGGTATGTAGGTGAAAATGATGCTGGGGGGTGCGGAACGGTGGTGCGGACGTATGCCGATAAAAATATTAATAGGGGTTGGTACAAAAAAATTTGAAAATCGACTATTAATTGAATTTTATATGTGAAATTTACTGTTTTATGACTAATATTAGTGTTTATTTTTCAGGAATGGGGGTTGAGCAACGCCGGATCGTCGCCAATGATGTCCAGAGGGGTGCAGGTATGGATTTAGTAAGGGTGGGTTATGAAATTGGGACTTTGAAAAATTTGATATATGAAAATGTATGGAGAAATCTACCGACCAAGTAACCTCGGTTCGGATCGAATTATGTTTATATTTTTGCGTTTTTTGCAGGTATGTAGGTGAAAATGATGCTGGGGGGTGCGGAACGGTGGTGCGGACGTATGCCGATAAAAATATTAATAGGGGTTGGTACAAAAAAATTTGAAAATCGACTATTAATTGAATTTTATATGTGAAATTTACTGTTTTATGACTAATATTAGTGTTTATTTTTCAGGAATGGGGGTTGAGCAACGCCGGATCGTCGCCAATGATGTCCAGAGGGGTGCAGGTATGGATTTAGTAAGGGTGGGTTATGAAATTGGGACTTTGAAAAATTTGATATATGAAAATGTATGGAGAAATCTACCGACCAAGTAACCTCGGTTCGGATCGAATTATGTTTATATTTTTGCGTTTTTTGCAGGTATGTAGGTGAAAATGATGCTGGGGGGTGCGGAACGGTGGTGCGGACGTATGCCGATAAAAATATTAATAGGGGTTGGTACAAAAAAATTTGAAAATCGACTATTAATTGAATTTTATATGTGAAATTTACTGTTTTATGACTAATATTAGTGTTTATTTTTCAGGAATGGGGGTTGAGCAACGCCGGATCGTCGCCAATGATGTCCAGAGGGGTGCAGGTATGGATTTAGTAAGGGTGGGTTATGAAATTGGGACTTTGAAAAATTTGATATATGAAAATGTATGGAGAAATCTACCGACCAAGTAACCTCGGTTCGGATCGAATTATGTTTATATTTTTGCGTTTTTTGCAGGTATGTAGGTGAAAATGATGCTGGGGGGTGCGGAACGGTGGTGCGGACGTATGCCGATAAAAATATTAATAGGGGTTGGTACAAAAAAAATTTGAAAATCGACTATTAATTGAATTTTATATGTGAAATTTACTGTTTTATGACTAATATTAGTGTTTATTTTTCAGGAATGGGGGTTGAGCAACGCCGGATCGTCGCCAATGATGTCCAGAGGGGTGCAGGTATGGATTTAGTAAGGTGGGTTATGAAATTGGGACTTTGAAAAATTTGATATATGAAAA